>CM061044.1:19204126-19439126 GCA_030762985.1 Adelphocoris suturalis
ACATGTTTTCTAATTTATTTCTTATTACCTATTTCAGTTGTACATCTAAAATAAAAACAGAAAAACATTGTGAATATGTGATAAAGAGACGAAATATAATAAGGAAATACGAAATGTGATCAGTAGGTAAGAAGCTCCTTGAAACTTTTTAGTACGAAACCGGTCGCTTGAAGCATTGGTTGTCCAATCTTCCTGACAAATCTGTAGCTGATACAAAAGTTAACCGCATTGAGTGCCACCTGCAATACGTGGCTGCAACGAACGATTCCTATCTAAATATACATGTTATTAATCAAACACATGAAACCGCAGGGACGACTAATATCTTCGCATGCAGTATGATTATGAAATTAAGAAGGCAATTAAATTGATCTCGGCAAATAATTTATTATCACCCAGTCGGTATTTACAAATTAAATGTTTGTCTTGCCGCACGGGTCGAACACCTATAGGCAGTATCGATCCACGTTCAGAATAAATTAAATTACTATTATGCATACTGCGCTCACTAAATATTTGATTTGTTCTATTCCTATCAGGTAAAATTAATTATATTCTACTCTAATCATCGGAGAAATGTAGGCTTGGTGGTTGTTTGTTTTTCAGCCTGGTAGAGTAAGAGTGAAGAGTGAAAATTATGCGAAATTTTATTCTGATCGGTACCTGCCTGTGGTCCAGCGCTTTTTTCTGAGGCTTTGAAATTTTTTTAGGAAACACCAGATACCGTATATTATGCGGGATGCAATTAGTATTGAAATCTAGAATGGAATGAAATTTCTTCAGAAATAATAAATTGAAAATTTGTATACAAGAATTAACGAGATGATATGTTTCGTTGGAGTTTATATTGGTGAAACCAAGAAAATGTTGGTTTAATTAATTGACGAATGAAGTGAGCCCCTACTCTTAGACTTCGTTGGCATTTGTCAGCGCGCGTGTGTGTTTGTGTTCCACGCTACGGGCCGTAATTTTGGAGCTATCAACTTGAAATTTGGTAGGTAGACTCTTTAGACATCCGGAATTAGCTGTATAGTTTTTGGTGACGATCCGAAGAACTTGTCGTCGCGACGACGATCGTCGTCAAATCAACCAAAAATCGAGTTTGGTATCGTTTTCAATAGTTTTCGCCTCACAGAATCGACTGAAATCACTATAAAACCTTTAAAATTTGTCCTTGACGACGAGTTTGGTATCGTTTACGAGTTGTTTTCGAACAATCAAGTCGATTCTGGAGACCCTAAACCATGACTTGCTCTTTAGTTCTACTACCCACCGCGAGGCATTCCCAGCACTCCTGTCGCCATGAGATTTTACACAGATCAGTCTGTTTGCTTAGATCAGTTGTCTGCATGCTCGCTACTCTCGGATCTCAAAAACACATAACATCAAGAAGTAGTCAATGCCTTTGTAAAATTCAGATTAGTTGGATTAGCTTGTCAGGTTCTAGAGTGCCGTGACTCGACTCGATTGTTCGAGAACATCTCGTGGTATCGTTTTTAATAGTTTCCGTCAAATAGAATCGTGAATAAGAACATAAGAAGCGGACGAGTACATTATACTAGACAAACAGTTTTGAGCGCGGACCAACTTGTATAAATTGACGCTCCGGCTTCAAAGACCTTATGAATTGTATTACGTTGGAGTGTGCAATCTATTTAAATGAAATTCTAGAGCTCAAAGACTATTAGATTCAAACCTCAAAACACAAAGGATATCAGTCAGTTACTGAAGAGGAAACGGAAACAGATGGGGTAGCGGTTATCTTCCTTGTCGAAGTCTTGTAATTTTAGTCTTGATTTGTAGAGATCAATAATGAAATAATTCTATCACACGTTCTTGTTTTTTGCTTCCGCACTACCGAAGGTAGGAAATTTTTTTCTTTGTGCAAGAATTCGAAACACTTTTTGTTCTTCTGAATCAAAATTTCGATTTGCTTCTTGTGTTGTAGAGCTTGGTGGTCAATTTTGTTTCCGGGTCTGCCTGTCTGTCTTTCTTTGTGTCTATAATAATTCCATGACACTCCAAAAACTATACTAAGTTTTATTCCTATTTTGTTGAAATTTTCAAGGATGGCTTGGGTTTGCTCCTGAATGGTTCTCTATAAATTTCATTCTCATGAGACCAACAATGGCGTGTGTGCATGAGATTTTTATAACGTCAATTTCTCACTATCAAGTTCATTCAAACTTGGATGGTAGTTGGGAACTTGGGGGTAGGAAGGTTACCTATGAATATTCTCGTGATTGTTTGAGTAATGACTATTGCTCATGCGCAAAACCAAATTTGGTTGATACACGTGAAACTTCTAGACTCAGATATTCATTAAAATTTCAGGAGTTGGAGGGTTAACTCCTAAATTATGTATTGTAAATTTTATCGCTGTCGGATCAATAGTAACGAGTACGCATGCGCAACCGTGAATTTCTGATAACGTCGATTTGGTCGTAGTTGGTTCTTTCTGTCCATGTTACAATAAGTAAGGAAACTGTGCTGCCCACCCAGACTTTTTTCTACTTGAAGATATTAATGAAACAGTATTAGGGAGTTTTAGCAGTTTTCCGTCTGAGTCGTTCAGCTGAGTCGTTATACGAAAAGAGATTTTCTAGCGCAAGCAAACTAGAAGCTAACCACTGAGTCGTACTGTACGAATAGGGAATCGTTATACGATTGAATGAAACGATACAAAAGTCACACTAACGTGACTACACTACTCCATGTCTTCATAATTGAGGAGCTGACATAGAAAAGCAGTTGAGTCCGAAAATCGAAAGAACATTTTTTTTCGTCGAAGTGCAAGTAAACGGTCACGCCAACGGCCTTTGGTCCTCCCATCCTTGCTAGATCGGACCCTGAATAAATGTGTGACCTTTGCATGGAGAAGAGATTATGTTCAAAAAAATCTGATAAGAGTTCAGAGGGAGTTCCTATGAAATTTGATTTTTAGAGTTAACTGCTTTTCCATGTCAGCTCCTCAATTAAGCCCGAGTCATAGATTACCTAACTTGTAATGAATTCTTTCATAATGGAAGAACAATTCTTGCAAGGGTAGGTAGTTTTTAAGGCAACATCGAAATTCGCCTTGGGTTAGGAGAATCTCCTTAGGGAACTTCAACATGATCAACGATAGAGATGAGCATAATACCTATATTATAAACATGTACCCACCTACCTGTGCCCATTACCTACATATGTACGATATTTTACAATTTTTTCCCTCGGCCAATTACGTTTCAGTATTGAAGATGTGGATACCTGCTAATACACGGCAAAGGGCAAAGACAGCCGTTTCTGTCTGTGTCTATTTTCTCTGTAATGTGGCATGATCCCTACCCGTTTCATCAAAATCGATCTATCAGTATCAGAGCTTCGTCTATAACAACCAATTTCAGGTTTGGCAGGAGAAATGGTTACCTATTTCAACAAAATTGGTAGGATGACATCTTGAGACTTGTACCCGAATACCCTCGAACGAAATCGGACTGATGGTAAGTAGATCGTGAAGTTATAGAATCCATTATAAGGTATCAGCATAATTTAACCCTAGGATAGGTGCGGTGTCAAATTGATACAAAACATGGCTTTGAAGGGTTGAAACGCCCGCTATCGCATTCGGAGAGGGGCCCCCTTCCCTCTACCTTCCTAACTTCAATCCGTCTTCAGAATCAGTTGAACTTCACGCGTCGAAGAACTGAGCTACAGAAGTTACGGCTGATTTTAATCAAATTGATACACCGCGCCCATCCAGGTAATTTACAGATTACGAGATTGAAAAGGTCAATGGCAATGATGAAGAACACTCTCAGGAACAGCCGATGCAACAACTGCGTGAGAGAGCTTTTCCACAACCCACATCAGGGAAAAAACGAAAGACATGCGACCCCTGTAAAACTTAAAAAAAAAGTAGATTGACGACTCACAATTGCGTACTATGTGAAAAATTTCTGTGTTCAGAGCACTTGAAACCTATCTGTAAAGATTGTTACCAACAATTAAATTTAGCTCAATAAGATAATTGGTACCTACAAATTTCCTATCATACTTTTGTTACCGCAAATTATTTGCTTTACTTAAAATTTTCGTTCTCTTTTCTAGTTTATTATTTCGTTCCTTGAGTTTACGAGTATAGTTCCTATCTATACACTTGTATTTTTTCCGTAAAACGTTTGCTCTAAACATGAGTAAAGATTTAAACTTATCTGTGAAGAATGTTGCCAAAAAATTGTTTACCAAATAAGGAAATACTTAACAATTATACCTAGCTCAAATTATTAGTTACCTAATTTTTCAACCTCATAATTTAATTTCTTGAATTTTTCTATAATGTTTAGTCGTTTCTCTACCTATCAGCTTGTTTGCTAGTCCAATAAAACTATTGATTTGAACAATGGTTAACTTTATACTATTTCCCTTAACCCATTTCCCCAACTAATACCCATTGTATCAAAATGATACATATCGCTGTTTTTTTTAGACCACGCCTATCCGAGGGTCAAGTTAGGATGAATCCTACAAATCAGCCACCTTTTTTGAAAACCACGAATATTACAATGCGCATGTCATGCCACCTTGAAATAGGAACAAAAAAAAAAAAAAAATTGATTATAGCATTATAGGTTATCGTCATGGAAGGTTACATGCGTATTCGGAGCTGTATTCGGTTTCCCTTGAGCTCCGAATAGGATTTTTCTATTCGTACAACGAATAGACCGCTAACCGGTAGCATTTTTCGCGCTTGCGCAATGCTCCATTTCTATTCGTAGTTCCCCCCACTCGACTACGACTCAGCGTTGCGAAAACTCCCTTTTGTTTTGATCATTTTATCTAGGAACTAATGTCTAATAACGGGAATGTTATTGGATTCACCTAGGAGAAACCTTTCTCAAATAACGTTTGAAGGAAAGTTTACTGGTGGTAATCCTGTTGTTTGATAATAGCCGCCGCATAAGCATTAAAATGTGGTTTGCGCATTTCTACCAACAGAAAATCACCCTTTTGTAGCGGTCACAATGAACGGGAATTCGGAACAAAAGAGACCACTCCGCAAAGGAAAACCGTACAAGCGGGCAGAGTCAGAGATACGAGAAACGTGCAAAACCTTTCTGAGTATTATACACGTCCTTGGTCAGTTGTGACTACGAATAGAGTAACGAAGAAAACGGAAGTTTAGAAAACTTTGTCCATTTATACATAATGAAGAGTAAAAAAGTTCCAGCCATACATCATGATCCCATAAGCAAATTTTCTTAAATTACCACCTTTTGTATTAGGTAACTATATAATATGTTAAATTGTATTGACATTTGAGCAACTTGAGTACAAAGAAATTGTTAAAAACCAATTTTAAGGCAAGAAACTCGTACTAAATAAAATTCGGCGATTCAAAAAAGATTTTGGAGTTTTTGATTTTCTTGCAGTTTTTATAGATTTTTCAGCAAATATAAATTCAATTTAAGTAGGTTTTGCCATAATTTTGTGCAAAACATTTTAAGGTCTTATTTAATTGTTGATAGTTTTATTTCAGCAAATATAACTGTAATTTAAGTAGATTTTTGCATAATTTTGTGCAAATCATTTTTAATGTCTTATTTAATTGTTGATATTTTTGTTTTGACAGAAATTCTGCTAAAAATTATTGATTTAACAATTTTTTGCAGTTTTTAGCAATTTTTAGAGATTTTGTTTTGTTGTGCACATGCTTTGAAATTCGACCAACTTGATGTGCTCAAAAAGTGCTGGCCAACAAACTCATCTTTTCATTTGGGAGCCTTAATTTTTTTGGTGCAAGAACGGGATTTTTTGCTCGATCCTAAGGAGAGTTGTCGTGTGGAATTACACATATACCTAGTATGTACTGCATATCATACATCTATATATATAAATACATAAAAAATAATATTAAAAATTTAATAAATAAATAAAAAATAATAATTAATAAAAAGATAAAAGTCCTTCGGAATGGTAGGTACTAGATTTTGTGGTCATTAGTGGTCACTTCGTGTATATTTTTATATCAAGAATATCTGCCGAAACTCTTCATTTTGCCTTTCTGATATTATTTGGCCAAACTTTTAAGCCTGGAAATCAAATGAGTCTAAAACAGTGATTTATACACTAAAAGTGATATGTGAATTTACTATGCACTTTGTGTCTTCGCAATACGCTTATAAATTGTATCCCGATAAATAATTAAATGTCACTAAGCTGTTCAAAGAAACCATTGTAGATTATGATTATGACCCGTCTGTTAATGTAGCTATAATGACAAATTGTTTAGTCCATTGGAATCACTAGGTACATTGAAACAAGCGGTAAGATGGATGAGTTTTTATTAATTCATTTCTTGTTCGATTCTCCTTAATTAATAGTTCAAGCCAGTA
This sequence comes from Adelphocoris suturalis, assembly GCA_030762985.1. NCBI lineage: Eukaryota > Metazoa > Arthropoda > Insecta > Hemiptera > Miridae > Adelphocoris > Adelphocoris suturalis. The sequence goes on from CM061044.1 coordinate 19,210,504, forward strand.
TAAAAATAACTCCTTCTAACCTACCATTAGCGAACTAGCTATTCTTAGTCTATAGATTGAGTTTAGTTATTCGAAGTTTGCACATCATGAATAGATAAATGATGATCACTTCAATCAATAAAACCTTTTTTATGCCAACGCTTCCAGTACACGGTAAGTAATTGAAGAAACATCACGAAATATGGTCAAAACCTTTGATTAATTTGAAAACAGATTATCAAAGATCCTTATGACAGTAGGTACTTAAAATGAAAATAAACTTTTGGAATAGATTTAGAAGTAGCAAAAAATAACAGAATGGTAAGGATCTGTAGGGCCTGAACCGCAGGCATTTTTAATAATCAATTCTGTGTTAGAATAGAGGCATAGAGTGTTCCGAAATATTCTGGTTTCCCCTTTTGGGTTTTTTTCCTTCGGAACTGATTCGTAAATAACATGAAATCGTGTAAGAATTGACGTGGTGTTTTTCATAGGGTTGAAAAGGGCAGTCTAGTAGTTTTCTTCTATGTACTTCTTCATAACAAGTCAAGATTTAATTTTTTTTATACTGCACCAGATTTGGCTTTGCAGCCTTTTTATCACGCGTAACTAAATATGCCGACACTTTTTGGCGGCTCTGCATGTACTGCTCATTTAGTAGCAGCCTGTTCTACTCAAGCACAGGCTGGTCATCTTTGACGCCAAGGAGCACTATGTTGTTGTTGACAGCTCTAGGCTTTCGAGGTGCTTGCACAAGAAATTGCGCCAGTGCCAGCACGGAAATACGCAACAAAGACGCTGTTGGCAAGCCTGGAGGTAGCAGAGATTCATATGATTTTCTTCGAGTTAAATTGCATGGGGTCGGATGGCTTCTTAGAAATGAGCATCAATTGTGACCGTGCAAGGGAAAAGGGAGCTTAACTCGCACAGGCTTTTTTCTCTCTGAGGAGAACGAATAAACGAACATTGGTTCAAAAAATGACTTTTCATTGGAATATGTTTTTGAGTCCCAAAACTTTCTCTCTTTCCCCAATAATCATCAAAATGGAATTTTCTACATTTTTTATAGTATTTACAATCGCGAAAAACTGCAGTTTTGATAGTCTGCTGAAAATTTCCTGAAACCTGCTGAAAATTTGCAATTTTCGGTCCCGCTTATTTCAAGCTTTGAGAAATCAAAATTTTGATTGGAAAATAAATTATAGAATGGACGTTTTCCGTTAATTCACTACCATTCATTCATTCTGATCTGTATGTGCAACTAATCTGTATTTTTACTAAGGGATTGACAACTTGATGTTATGGTTTTTTGAGATGCGAGTTTGCGAGCATCCAGACCACCAAACTATACACATCATTCTGATCTAGTTTACCACAGAGGACGTGAAAATGACTGGGGAACAGTTTTTAGAACATTAGAACATATATCAAGCGGTAGTAAATTAACGGAAACCAATAAAAGGGGTGGTAGTGAATTAACGAAAAAAGTTCGATAATCCGACAAAACGATTTTGTTCAGCATAATGAGGAGAACAAAAATATATATATATATAAACTCATATTTGACCTCTGGCAAGTTAAGCTCCCTTTACCCTTGCACAGTCACAATTATACGCTTAGCGGCTGCTTGTAAACAAGTTGCCTTCATAAGCAAGCGCATCGGCTCTTTCATTTCCAGTCAGCTTGCAATGGCTAAACAATATTACTGAAAAAATATTACTTTTCCCTGAACTTTTTAATCAGTGACCAGCTTCTGTGTTGATCTTCATATGATGAAAGGCTACGCTAATTGAACAATCCCTAAAATGTATCTAGACAGGTCTTTTCCACCCAATAATTGCACCTTAACTAATCCACTCAACTTTCAAAAGTGCCAAGATCACGTTTTGTATTCATCTAAGAATCGAACTATCCAACTTTGACAGATTGCCAAAGTCCTTGGGATTACGCTATTTCCGAGATTTGTTTATTAGGATCTCGTGTCGAATGCAATCTACAGTTCATCGATCAAAAACGGAAAATTATTGCCAGGACATTTCCATACGAGGAAGTCGAATGAGGGGAGGCCGCAGTTTGAATTTACATGGTAAACAGTGTCAAACCGACGACCGATGGCAAGTTGTCACCTTCGTGACATTCGATTCAGCAACGGAGGTACCGGGGGCGTGGACAGATTGCCGCGGGACGTGGGGCGGCTGGAATTCGCCGCTTCAGAAGGAGCGTTTACGTAAGGAAGGAAATTCGGTCTTTATACGAGAAACACAGCGCCGCATTCCTATATCAAAAACGAGACAGGCATTCTCTCATAGCAAACGGTCCAAGCCCACGCGACTGTGGGGAAATAATGCAAACGTCCTCAGACCAGCAGTAATACGAGTACGCAATCCTTGCTTACTTCTAGGGAATGAGAAAGCATATTTTCGTCATCCAGATAAATTTGGATGGTAGGTTACTTTTTATGAATCCTCTCACATTCTCGTCCTTTAATAGTGCTAATCGCAAAAATTTCGGACTCAAAAGAGAAAATTAAAATTTAAAAAAGGGTGAATTGAAAAAAAAAAAAAAAAAGTTGAATTTATATTTCTGTAATGAGTCATTCACCTAAAGTAAATTTTCATATTAGTGGCAGCTGCAAAATTGTTTATAGGTATACATGATGTTATTAGTTTTTCAAATATCCTTGGAGAATTTTTTTTTCCAGCTTATCGAAACACGATCCTTGTTCATTAGCGAATTTCCGTTAAAAATGAACTATATTAAAATCAAAATTTTTGAAAAATTTCTTCATTGAAATCCGTTTTGAGGCATTCTGAAACGAATCCTAGAGGTTAACGCTTTATATATACATATATATATTAATTTGAGTTGTTACAGAAGGTTGGAAAAGATAGGAAACACTTAAATAAACTTACAAAATTTAGAGAATATTTCGCTGTGTCAGCGTCGTCAGCTCTCACAGAGTCAGCTCTCGCTGACACAGCGAAATATTCTCTAAATTTTGTAAGTTTATTTAAGTGTTTCCTATCTTTTCCAACCTTCTGTAACAACTCAAATTAATATTACACGGGAGTGTTTTCATCTTTCATCAAAACTATATATATATATAGTTTTGATGAAAGATGAAAACACTCGCGTATTTATATTTTACTTTTATTTTATGAATTAACGGGTCATTTTTCCGGAACTTTATTTACCAGGCACACCTGTATATTTAAGACTATGTGCCCCATCAATATATACACACAAATTATTCCTGAAAATAAATTTTAACTACAAAATACTGCTGCTTAAAAATGCATCAGTTATTTTTTTTTTCGGTTTTGTATGTATGTTCATAGGAAGACATTATGTAAAACTAGTTTGGAAATGATGCAAGTATATTTTTATTTTATTTTTATCTTTTTTTTCATATTAGAGTATGATATTTACAGCAATCAACGAGTAAAATTATTGCGAAAATCGTAACTTGTAAGCAACTGAAGAACGCTATTACCTGAATCTAATTGATCGTTTGATTAATAAAATTGTTTTCGGGCACAGTTAATTCTTGTTTGGGACCGATTCGACCTTTCTAAAATGTATTCAATTGAATAAATTCATTTTCTGATGTCTGTCTAATATTAGAAACTTTTTACCAGAATAAATTATGATAACAAGCAAATTCTTGATAAGAATGTATGATTACCGTCATCCTAGTGGTAAGATTAGTAAACATATCAAACTTCAGGTTTACAGCTCAGCAAAATCTGAGCTATATGTATATATATATATATATATATATATTTGAGTACATTAAATTGGTCAAATTTCAAAGAATGTACTAGAAAAAAATCACTAAAAATGGCTAAAAATTGTGAAATTTTTTTTTTTTTTTTGGCAGAATATTGCTCAAATAAAGTTTATTTACTGTAAAATAGAACTTTCAAAAATTTATGTTGTAAATTATGCTGAAAAATGTACTTAAAATTCATTAAAATTTGCTAAAAAAAACAACAAAAACTGCAAAAAAACTAAAAATTCAAAACCTTTATTCGAATTGGGGATTATTATTTAGAATATGTTTTTGCCATAAATTAATAGTTAACAATTTCCTAGCACTCAAAAAGCTCAAATTTCCTGATACTTTTCCTTTATTCCCCCCCCCCCCCCCCCCCCCCCCGCAGTCAATTTGTCTTCAACACGCCCGCCCGATGTTTCTAGGCATTCCATCTTACGTAGATTACATATTTTATATATTATTTTTGTAAAAAGAAAGAAAACTAAAGACAACTTTGAAACCTATTTGGGCAGTTTTACTCAGAAACGCTTGCATACGAGTCTGAAACACATTAGGACATTTTATGCCTTTAGTTGAAGACAAGTATGTGTTGCAGACTCGTATGCAAGCTCTATGAGCCACTCAGCTGATCCGGACCCTGGGCATCGTCACGTAAATGTGCTAAAGAGACTACATACGAAATTACAGCTTCCTAGAGTGTAAAACATAGAAATTAGCTTTAAGAGCCACTCATCTGATCCGGACAATGGGCATCGTCAAGTAAATGTCCTAAAGAGGCTACATACGAAATTACAGCTTCCTAGAGTGTAAAGCATAGAAATTACCTATTAAAATGATTTACCCACCGCTTCAAAAATCAAACCGTTCTCGCAATATTCGGATCACCTGCTATGAATCAAATCATCGAAACACCAGCTCAATGAAATCATCAGAAATTAACAAGCGGTGGCAATCATGTTCACAATATCAATTATTGAGAATGATCACCTGAGTGTACACAATTATTCAAATAACCTTGCTCATAACTCAGCTTGTTGGCCACGCACTTCGCAGTAGTTAACATAATATGGTTGGATAAATCGAGAGCTTTCGAACGAATGGTCAACGAATTTTGTGGGATGAAAAACGACGGAGTACCATTTCCCTAGCAACGACTCGGTTGTAAGCGGAAATCATCAAAATATTTTCGTGAGCAATTTTCCGTGACGTTTTTTTAGTTTATGTGCCATAGCAAAGACATAAAATGTCAAAAAGAATTACCGTGTTTTCAGAAGTTGCCGATGTCGGTGAGGATTCGTTGAATCAAATTGACGTGGTTGTGGTTTGATTGCCTCCACATGAATTCACACAAATAGATCAGAATGCTGTGTATAGGTTGGTGGTCTGGATGCTCGCAAGCTCGCATCTCAAAATTACATAACATCAAGTAGTCAATCCCTTAGTAAAAATACAGATTAGTTGGACATGTAGGTCAGAATGATGTGTATACATTGGCGGTCTGGATGCTCGCAAGCTCGCATCTCAAAAATACATTTAACATAACAACTTAATCTAAGTAAGAAGTAGTGCCTAGAAACATCGGGGGGGGGGGGGGGGGGGGGGGGGGGGGGGTATAACGGAAAAGTACCAATTTCCTAACAATTTACCATTATACTATTCGATAATTTATGAGAATTCGCTCATGCGATCATGCTGCACGATTGAAACTTTTTTTTTAACATGTTTTTAGTATAAACGTAAAGCGTGGTCTCTCAAGCCCGCCCTCTCTTGGGATATCCTGGGCATTCTGTAAGCACAGCAGCCATTCAGCCAATTGTTAGACTTAAGAATGTCCTTGAAATGTGTTCTTTTGATTCGAACATGAATATTATTCCATTTAAAATTTCCTGCGTATGCACACGTACTGCCCTTACAGCACGTCTTTCGTGAGGACATAGTGGACATTCCTAAAATTTAGCAGCAATTTGTTAGATAAAGGAATATCCTTGAAACTCGTTATTTTGATTCGTTTGTAAAGGCTTTTTATTCATTTGGAAACTACCATTGTACGCACAAAAAGTTGTGCCCTTCGAGCCCACCCTTTCTTAGGATGTTCTGGGCATTCAGAAATGTGTATGTTCTGAAATATCGTTGAAACTCGTTCTTTGATTTTGTACTCAATCTTTATTCCTTTTGAAAAGATCTTTGCGTGCACAAAACGCATTGTTTTTCTAGCCCATCCTCTCTTAAGATATTCTAATCATTCTGAAAACTCAGCAGTCAATCAGTTATTATTAGTCAGATTTAGGAATATCCTTGATAAATGATCTTTTCTTGAAAAAATCCTTATTCCTTTGAAATGTCCTTTGCACGAAAAAAAAAAAAAGTGTTCATCTTTGAGCCCGTCCTTTTTTAGGACACTCTGGACATCATAAAAACTAAGCATCCACTTTACAGTTTTTTAGGTTTTGAAAAGTCCCTGAAACTTAAATAGTGGTATTTGATTAATCATTTTAGCTTTAATAAGAGCTAAACAAATAAATTGAGACAAATAAATTAAAATAATAATTAATTATTGGTGTCAGAGGTTGGTACGATTACAGGATTATTTTCTTACTCCTCCATTATTACCTCTAATGAATGTGCTCAAGCAGCTGAGCAAACGCTGGAAACCGTTATTCATCCATCTTTTAGAAGCTTGTTGTTTTGATGCCCGTTGAACAACCTGAATATCCACTTCCTCTGCCACCTGTACTCCCAAGCAAGGAATAAATTTAGAAGGTTCCCAAAACAGAAGGGTTTCAAAGTGTTCCAATAATCCTTTTCGCGGCAATGCCTGCTCCTGTAGACCCTTGCGAACTACCTTCATAATCCCGATCCGATTTCAAAGAAATTCCCCCTTCCGACACAATGCCAGCGAGCTCTTCTGAAAGGTCCGTTCTATAACAAAGGGAAGCCCGAGATGTTATAGCGTCCAAGAAGTGTCGTCTTGTTCACTAATATCAAAAAAAGGAAAAAAAGATGGACACTGTCATTTCAAGGTATTGATCTGCGAAGACAATATGTCTATTCAATAATTTGCTCAAAGTTGATTTTTACCATCAATAATGAATGTACCGCAGGCTCCTGCTTTATGGATTGAAGCTTAGTTGGTATCGTTTAAAATATAAGGGAAAGTACAAAACTAATGCACTTTACATGCATTCCATGTATGCATGTATGCATTCCATGTACCATGGGGAGGTAATTCAGTAATTGCGATCTTAATAATTACCATTGCATTTGCGTAAAACTTATACTGGTTCTCATAGGCAAAACTCCTTGCCTACTTCACCGAATTCGATGAACTTTTCAACGTTTATTTATAAGTAGACTTTTGAGCTAAATTAGACGAATCAAAAGATATATTGAGATACTGTTGAGATGGAGGAAAAAATAGGCTTCGGCTACTACATGTTCAGCACAGTCGAAAACCCATAGATTTGATAGATATTCAGATTTCCGTTTGGTAGTAAAATGTGTTATTTATAATCGCTATTTAAAATTGAGGAATGAGATAGGTACATTAAAATGACAAATGTAAGTGTGTAAAAAGTGGGTACATTGTCGATCACAATCGTCGATTTTTTTGTTATCCGAAAAATGGAGAAAAAAGTCTCTTTTTCAAGTTTAATGATAACTACCTTTGAAACCATTTCTCGTTGTTTGTTGTTTCAACGTTTCAATTTTTTCCTTTTTTTTCGACAGAGGCCGCGTAAAAGCTGACACTCTCGAGCGTTTATTATTTTCCCTCTTTAGGGGATGGGGAGGGGGGGGGGGGGGGGACTCCCAAGGGAAAGGACTTTAAAAGGATTAATCCCCTTATTTGCGTTTCACGGCGACGGTCCACTGTGAAATATCGACGATAAACGGAAAATGTCGCGCCCACCCCGATAGCGGATCCATTAGTTAAGCACCTACAGCCCTCGTGCGTTTTGAGGGGGTGGGTTCAGTTCCTAGTGGATTTAGAACCTCCCAGCTTTTGACTTCTCCTTTGGAGCTTTAATCACATATAATATTTCGTGAAATAATGAGGCATTGAAGAATCTCAAATAGTTCCAGTCATGTAGTAGGTATAACCTCATAAGCTAATTTACTTGCTATTTCACATTCTCTTCTTTCACATTGTACTTTCACTTATTCTTTTTCACATTTTACACACGTCAAATTTTCAGTTATTTGATCAATCTCTGTACGAAACGCTGGAAATTATTACGCAACTATTGATTATTTGTTTATATGTTTGATAAGCTCTTCGTCTCAAATCGCTGGCTAGTAGATATTTATTAAACGGAGCCTCTGGTACATAGTAAAAACCTACGTATACGCAGACGTACCTTAGCACCCACCGGAGGAAAATTATTAATCTAAAGTACAACACCTACCTACACTCCACCTGTCCGCCTATACTTTACAGGAACACAAATGAAATAAACTTGATTAAAAAATAGGGAATCCCAATGAAAATATAGCAGCAAGTGTTGTTTAGTACATTACCATACGTGTCCTCATTCAAGCTCAAGTTGACGATATTTTTTCTGTGTGATTTTTGATTTAGCATTCCTAGTAAGAAAACTTTATAACGGTCCAAGAAAATGATTCTAAACCCCTCCCCCCTCCCCTACCCAACCACCACTCCCTCAAAATTTTTGGTTTACTAAAGATAATGTAAATTTACCTATACTCACACTCGTAGATCAATTGGGGAAGTGCCTGTAATATCATCCTCATTTTCGGTCAACCTTAAAAGCGGAATTGAAGAGTAGAAAGTGAAAAAATTGAGGTTCTCAAAAACTGTGGCTGACATGATTAAAATGGATTAAAATTCAAGTTATCTTTCGAAATAGAGTTTTATAAGACTATTGTTAAATAGGTTCAGACGAACTAATAAAGCGAAGGTAGTTTATTTATCTTAGTTCATTAATTTTCATTTGGTAGGTAGTACTAACGTATCACTCTGTGTATGTGTGTCTAAAAATTCTTGCAACAAGTCCAATTTTAAAGTATCCATCAGATTTTGATGAAAATCTCAGAGAGTGTGCTGTAGGTTAGGATGTAGACATCTGTTGCATTTCCTCACAGCTCAACACTACTTCACTCTGCACGCTCGTGAAAATCCGCGAGCCTCCATTTCCTCTAGCTTAAATTCCGGGGGTCTTCTCATTTACACACAGCTGCATAAAGTGATATCCGTTGACACCTGCTCTGTATCCGTTGACACCCGAAAAATTTGCGAGCGATAGGCATCTTGTGTCACGTTACTCAGTTCTCTGACAAAATTCGATCCCAGCTCACGCCGTCCACGATTTCGAAACTATCAAGAAAGACATCTCAAAATCTATCATAACGTCGATCTCTCCCGATGAACCCTTGATTGTAGAAACCGATGCATCAAAAGTGGCTCTCGCTGCTATTCTCAGTCAAGGTGGTCGTCCAGTTGCGTTTTTTTCACGTACATTGGGTCCTTCGGAGAAAAATCACCCTCCAGGGAATGCTTCAGAAGTTGGAGACACTAAAAACGAGTGTGGATAAACAGAAATTATTCAGTTTACACCAAAGCCTTTGCCACCCTGGAATAACTCGAATGAATCATTGGGTAAAAAGTAAGAATTTACCCTACACCCTCGATGAAATTCGTGAGATAACCTACTCGTGCCCTATTTGCGCAGAGGTAAAGCCTCGGTTCCATGATCATCAAGGGCATTTGATCAAAGCTACCTCGCCCTTCGAACGATTAAATGTCGATTTCAAAGGGCCTTTACCTTCGAAGTCACAAAATCGTTATCTCCTCACAATTGTTGACGAATTTTCTCGATTCCCGTTCGCTTTTCGATGCAAAGATATGAGTGCAGCGACCCTTATTGAACATTTCTCCCAGAGGTTAGCTAATATCGGTAGCAAGAGCTTCCTCTTCAAAATCAACATTAACAAGTAAAAAACTAACCTAATATCGATAGGAAGGTGCTTAGTAGTCAACAGCAACGGCTAACATAAGCATAAACCAAACATACTTACAATTCGTACATACATACTAACATAAACCGAACATTTCATGTACATTTTGTGGAAAAATTATGAAGAGTGATGAATCCATCTTTCTGTTTCTTCCCGTCGCTTCCTCCTTGGCTGGTGTACCTCGCCTTCGTGCAAGGAGTTATTTTGGCATATAAACATCAGCCTGCTCCTCCAGCAACACTTCCACCGCTTGGTAAATGTTGGGATTTGAGTTATTACCTCTTTATTGAAGCGCGAGAGGAAATTTGTGAAGGTCAACACAGCTGGGTGGTTTTACAAGCCCAAAGTGTCGGTGAAAATATATTCGTCTTCAGATACATAGTTATTAAGCAGGTATTCCGCAAAGTCCTGACATTTGGCGTCATTGATGGGTTTGTGTAACCGCCACTCGCAGTGATCGTCACCCACTTCGGTAGGGTCACAATATGGTTAGTCGGAAGCCCAGTGGAACCACTTCCCAGTTTTATTAGCAGATTTGTCGGAAGAAACAAGCCCTAGCTGATGTATCTTCCTGCACCAGTAATTACTATATTGCCAAGATTTGACAAGGTCCACTCCACGCGGCACTGACAACTCAGGAAACATTAAACAAAATTTTGAACCGATGTAAACAGCAAATGTTCAAAACCAACAAAATATGCTCCGGTGTCACTAGACACTGCCTTCTCTTTTATTTTTCTCCCGCGCGTTCCCGATTTCAATCAGAAAGTGCCAATGGGCATACCGTACAAATTCCGGAGCATAGTCGAGGGAAGACAATACAATCTTCCCACTCGAATTTTGTATGATCGTGTCACTAGTAGCGACTCAAAACTCAAGTCCTTATAACAAGCATGACTTCTGCAGGTTTAAACTTATTTCGATGGAATTTTTGGTTTAGCAAAACTACAGAATAATCAAGTGGGCTCACATTTCATGTATTTCAACCAATCAGGAACCTGCTATTGAATTTTGAGATTACTGGAAACTTCTCAATGATCTGTACATTCATGTTACGGACACGAGGAAGCTATGTGCCGCACCCAAATTCACAGACTGTTTTCTTTCAGTGGTTGCCTATATATATATATATATATATCTGTGTAGCAGTATATAGTAATGTACCTTAGACCTCATTCAAAACCATCAATTATCTATTGACAAGTGATCTGCGTAGAATGAACATAGAATAAATTACAATGTATATACAATAAATGAGGAAAAAAATAATAAATACAGAAAAATCACCCGAGTATTAGGAATACATGTACAACAAATTTTGTGATATGGATCCATATATTTCAATTCGGGTTCACTGGCCATTCATTGTACAAAATTATAATAATCTTATTGTGTGCAATAAGTGCTGAATTTCGTTAAATAATTTGATTGATTGATCAAATGATAATAAGTTTGAAGATACCTAATTAACAATTATATTCAAAATGCTTCTTTTGGATTATTATATCATACTTATTTGTAACGTGTGCAATACTTCAAACGGATTAGAGAAAGAATGACTTCTTTTCAGAATAAGGTTCAATGGGTCCGAGATATATTATTGCTGTTTTTCCTTTGTTATTGTGAAAGGATGAAGTGTGCGATCAAGAATGTGGACAAAATTCCATAAGAGCGAAGAAAAAAATCAAACCGTTCGATTCAACACGAAAGACGCGGGAGAAAGTCGAAAAGACACAAAGAAAAACAATAATGGAAAACAAAATTAAAATAAGAACGACTGGAAAATTCTCTAGAACGAGAAGAATGCTTTGTCGATAGAATTTAATGGTTTTAGCCGTTTTTTACTGATGGTTTTTCTGGAAGGGTGAAATGCGTTAAGACCCTTTAACGTAAAAAGACGTACGTTTAGGAATTTTAAAGAGCCGAGGGGGCGGTAAAAGGCTCCCCACACTTATCCAGTGGAACGTTCTTCTAAATAATTTGCTGTATAAAGGAAAAGGCAACTAGGTGGATAGCAGCACGTAGTTGAATTAGGCGAATATAGTGGGTAGAGTGTTAGATAGGACGTAAGAGCTTATACTGAGGGAGCCAAGGGCCAAAAACATGACTGATTTAATTATTTATGTAACATATAAAAATCCGATGTACCTCTGAGGTAATAAATTGTTGCCTGCTACCTTAAAAAAAGTTTAAATACAAAATGGTGGTTCCACAAAGAAGGCTAAAGTTGAACATTTTGAACTTGTTTTTCTATAGTTCCCAAACCATGCGTCCTACAGACATTTTCATATGGATTAATGTTTTTGTGTTGGCGAACCAATAAAGATAAGGTAGTTGATTTATATTAGTTCATTAATTTTCATTTGGAAGGTACCAACGTATCACTCGGATCTGTTACAACGCAACCAGCGTGCTGTTCGGGGATGCCGTTAGGCGCGCGACAAACATACGAGGTCTCCCGACAAAGGGCCTCCCGAGACGGTAAGCAAAAATCAATCAGTCTTACTAACGCATATCAGATTTCCAAATAGTAATTCTAGATACCTATTGGTTATCCCATATTGCTATCCTGGACTGAGCCTCCAAATTCCTTGCGGTGTTTCTATTTAAACTGTAATTCCCTTTCAAGGTTAAGAACTCCCATAAAAATATAAAAATCTCTGGAGCAACAATTACCTTTTCTTGAATAAACCAGCCGACTAGAGGCTTTAAATCTGTGTACCTATTGTTGTCTACTTACTTCTTCATATTACAAATAATATATATATGTATATATATATATATATATATATATATATATATATTTATATATATTTGAAGTTTGAGGATCTTGAGGTTCAGTATTCTTTATATATATATATATATATATATAAAGGAGAATCCAAGCATAAGAATAGTACAACAGGTAGGTAGTTACCCTGCTACAGTATACAGTTACCTTCCTCCCCATTGGGTAGTCCAACAATTTTTGGATTTTTTTTTCTGATTTTTATTTGCTTAAAAAATATTGTTAGGCACCCCATAAACGCTCCCCAAGTTTCTCTCGATATCTCAAAGATTGTGGGGAAAACAATAAGGCGGAGGGGGGTGGTTCTCTTGAGAAAAATGCTCAAATTTCATTCTGTTATTTAAACATTTTTGGTGCCATTACTATATCTTCCTTTTCTTCGAAAATTTGCTAAAATGACACAAAACTATTGAGTAAGTCGGTGTGAATGGTTTTGAGATGAAACTAACTCGATACAAACTTTGGGAAATATTTAACGCTGAGACAAATTTGCTTTGGCAGACTTCAATTGGGGCAATATGAAGGTCGGTAGGTGAACAGAACGTTCATAGAACGACATTACAGATATCAATATGACGGTATGCCTATCCTCCCTCTGCAAACCTCCTTTATTATACATAATATACATTAAGACTTCTTAAAAATCAGGGACAGTTCAACTTTTGATTTTGGTTGTAAACTGATCGACTTTTCCATTATTGGCTGTAAACTGACGGTTTTTCCAGCTGGATTTGTTTTAGATGTGAAGTTTTTAGATAAACGATATCGATTCGATGTCCAGGGATGTTTGGGTGTAGACAAATACCCCAAACATAATGATTTGAGGACATCGAATATTGGTTTATCGTTCCTGCTGACACCACTGTGCAACGTACGGCGGACCAATGGATTTTTTATCATTTCTTAATTCGATTTTTGGATTCTACGCATTTTAAAACTTGAGCCCAGAAACTTTGAGGTCGGGTTAAAAAAATTTTTCATGGTCGTTTACAAAGGTTCATTATTGAAAACAATAAACCAATGTATATATATTTGTCAATAATTTATATTTATATTTTGAGCATGAGAAGGTCTAGAAGTTTTCGTGGTGGTTTGGTATCTCTGAATCAAAGTATCGCAAGTAGTGAAGTGGTGCTCAATCTTCGAGACCTAAGCATCGTACTCTCCTTCTTGAGCTCATTATCCTCTTCGAGATCGCTTTTATTTATGACTGCCTGGGTCTTCACACCCCCCATTGGGTGGTTTGTGACAGAGGTTTGGACCAATTATCAGATCTCTTGGTGCATTACTCCTTCACAAACTACGAGTGGGGTAAATGAGCCACGTGCATCTCTTGTTGCCCCGTCATATTTCCTGCTTTTGGCTTTGGCTGCATTTCTGGCTATGACATTCCATCCTTGTGATCCGTTCACGACGCGGGCATCCAAGTACGCCGTCCTCCCCGGATCCCATACTCCATGGATTTTGATATCTGCAACTAACATCGGAGCTAGTCCTTCCTGTAGCACTGGTTCTATTGCGACATCCTCCATGCCATACTTGCCATTGGCTATAGCGTATTGGTATCTTATGAGGTCGTGGCCTCGTTTGATGCAGTCCTCCCCTTCATGCAGTTGAGAGCATGGTTGCTGTCCATTGAGAGCCCACAGCCGCAACTGTTGGGGTAGGATTGCCAGTTCGTGGCCATACCGCAGTGCTGTTGCATCTCTGAATTGTGAAGGAGATAGATCCAAATAGTCACCTGCAAGCGTTATAATCAATTTATGTAAAACTATTGATGTAAACATGACCGTGAATCGCAAAGCTACATTGGCATCCAGAAAGAAACTGGATGTCCGTTAATTCGGCTCGATCTTATTCAATTTTGTTCACAACTGTCCATTCAAGTTTGTTCACAAGTATACATGAATGATGCCTGATTACCTAATAACAACCGGTGATCTGCGTAGAAGGGCTATCTAATTCGAAGTATTAAACCTTTGTATAATAGATAATTAGCAGCGTATTAGATTCATCTACGTATTCGTCTGCTATGGTTTCCAGTAGGTACGTGAAAACACAAATAACTGTGAGCTAAATACGATTCTATTGACACTGCCGACGTACCTTTCATAAATGAGCGATATTTTAAGAGCGCGAAAATAATTTTTCCGTGAGGAAATTACGAGCCTTTTCGAACGTCGTCGACTTTTTTGAGAAATTACGGGTATTTTTAGATTCCAACGTTCGACTCCCCCCCCCCCCCCCCTCCCCATTACCTGCCCGGACCTTTTCGAAAAGCGGTCGCACTGAGTTGAAAGGCCAGAAGCGCTCGCACCTCCGCGAGGAGCCAAATGGCGTAAATTATATTAATCACCCATCGCCCCCCAACTTCAACGAGAGTTACGAGGGGGGGGGGGGGGGGGGGGTTAGAGTCCCTCTCGATTGATTCTACCAACTGCTTCAATAAGTTTCCCCAGTCACATCAGTTAAATCCAGGTGGTTTTGAGGTTTCTGCTGAAATAATTCCGAGCAAATACGAATTACGTGGTTAACCGCAATCTCTATTCGTAATACCCACTGCTAAAAATGGGATAATGAATTAATCCTACGTTGCCGAGTCTCACCATTACACAGGATATAACATGGCTTCTTTTTTTTGAATGAATTACTGATTGGAAATCATTTATTATAATCACGGTTAAAAGCGTTCCCTGTAATTCATGCTACATGTTGCCAACAAAATCATTTCAAGATAGATTACAATTATAGTACACTGGTCAATCATCATACAAAAGCCTAAACGTTCGAACGTAGTTGCCAATTGGTGTGATTCCTTTGTCAACACCAAGCACATAATATATATACCAAGTCACGTTTTTAGATCAAGTGTTCAAGAACATTATGAACTTAATTATTTAAATAAATGACGGACACACTGCGAATTATGCAAATGTTCATAATTTGTCTGTGTAGACAATACTTTCATTTAGAAGAGTATTTATCATTACAGACCAACCCTTTTTAGATAGTACAATGACAAATGAACTTGAAATGGTGTTATGTTTTTGTCATTTTCTTATCTTGCTTTGGCATGTTAGCTCGAAAATCATCACTTATCGAAAACCCGTTATCCAACCGATTAACGAATCGAGTTTGGGTGCTAAGGAATTATGTTTACAGCTACAGCTTCATAAATATGTTTCATTGCTGCAATTTCTTCAATTATGCTTAATTAGCGTTGGAGTACTCAAGTATATGAAAATTCCAGTCATGCAGTATGATCGTCTGAGCGAATTTTATTAAATTACCAATCGTATAGTATTATGTTAAATTGTATTAAAATTTGAGCAATTTGATTAAACAAAGTTGTTTAAAACCGATTTTCTGGCAAAAAAACTCATACTTAAATAGAATTTGGCGATTCGAAAAAGATTTTGGATTTTAAGATATTTGTTGTTGAGTTTTTATAGATTTTTTTCTCCAAATATTATTAAAATTTATTATGTTTTAGTAAATTCTCGTAGACCTAATTCTAAGTATTATTATTATGTATTAGAAGTATTACAATTCAATGTTAAACTATTCGTGGCAAACCATTTCTGAATGTTTCTCAAATCTTCACACGTTTTCCTATGTACGTATTATCCCCTGAGAAATCCGTAATAGTTGAAGCTATGTCATCCGTGAATGCAACAAATGAGTCAGTTTCCTCCAGGTTGAATA
This sequence comes from Adelphocoris suturalis, assembly GCA_030762985.1. Classification (NCBI taxonomy): domain Eukaryota; kingdom Metazoa; phylum Arthropoda; class Insecta; order Hemiptera; family Miridae; genus Adelphocoris; species Adelphocoris suturalis. The sequence goes on from CM061044.1 coordinate 19,226,727, forward strand.
GATCAATATATATACGTCAGAAATAACAGAGGCCATAGGACAGGGCCTTGAGGGACCACATTTGATATGTCTGTGTGGCATATTATGACTTTTAATTCCACTGAATTCTGCGAATTGGGATCTATTTGCTGAGTACGGAGAAAACCTTCCAATGGCCACAGCATCATGACCTGGAGATTTTCGTACTAATGAGTTGTCTTGTTTGAATTGAGGATATGTCATAACAACTACTCCTAGGGCATCTCGAGTACTTCTTGAGCGGTGGGGAGTAGATTATTAGATTCGAGATAATACAAAACCAGGGCCTTGATTATTTTCTCAAAGACTTTGGCGAATTTCGAGATCAGCAAGATAGGGCGTTACAGAACATTTAGAACCTTTTTTATGCACTGGACGGACCGCTGCTATTTTTAGAGTGCTGGTGAAAACTCCATTTAGTATGGTAAAAATTCCATTTAGTATGGATTTGGTTGTTTTGGTATTCCATTTAGTGTGGTTTAGTTTGTTAGTATACTAGGATTTATAATGTGAACTTGTGAACTAATAATATGAGTCGCTAATAACTTTATCGACGAGAGGAAATGACATCCCATCTAGGACCTGTTCCACCTTTGATTGATTGGATGGTATCTTTGAATCTCGTCTGAAATTGTACGGCAATTCAATGTTGAGTTTATCATTGGAGGGACCTGTAGTGGATTTAAATATGTTTTACTTGGCGTAGGTAGGCCAAGTGGGACATTTATATTCTGATTATGCGGGTTAGTCCCCGAGTTATTCCTGTAAGGAATGTGAGCGGATCCGCCAAGGTCAACTTGCTTGGCGGACTGAACTGAGAGGTAGTTCGTGTCGCAGCCGCGTGGAGCACTGGGCTCGCATAGTGGGTGCTGGGTTCGATCAGTTTGGTACTGAGCCGTTTTGTAATATTCCGGCCTAAGATTTATATCTGTAGGGGGAATATGTTGAGCTTGGTTGAGGTACTGAAAAGTATCCTTCGCTTTTTGCACATTTGGAGTGTATTTGACACTCGGATCGGCCGGGTAGGCCTGCGTCGAATATCGTGGGTACTCGGACAGCTTGGTCGAATCGTAATGATCGGCTTCAGAGCGAGTCTGAAAGGTATCCTCGATCTTTTGTATAGGCGAGGCTTGATCGAACGTTTCTTTAACGAATACGTCAGGTGAGAAGGCGATCCCGGCGTGAGGGTCGAGCCTGGCGCCGTCGCTGGGTTCAGCAGATTCGCCGGGTAGCCTGTAGGGAGCGCTACGAGGGCTACGCGGCCCGGCTTCGCCGTCGTCTGCCTCCTCTTGCATGAAGAAATAAGACGGCCGACGTTCCATCGAAATAACCGAGTTTTTAGCTCGTTTCGATGCCTCTATGTATAAAAATAGAGGGTTTGGGAGGTGGACTCGCTTGACAGAGCGTCTTTCCAATGCTCGTATGTCAGGGTCCTACCTCGTAGTCTTGAAAAAGACTTCCTTGGACGGTAAATTAGAGCGGATGAGCAGAGTAATTTACCGGCGTGCCCACAGCGGTCGGTTACGAGCTTATTGCTACGAAACCCGGGCGACACGGCTCGGAACGTCCCTCGGGCGTACGATCTAAAGAGAATATCGATAGATGTACCGGGTGGCGTCCTGACAGATGAACTACGTTGGGCAATGAGCAGGATGAATAATCACTGGACTCGTAGATGCCAATGCGAGATCTGTGTGGAGAGAAGGTAGGCCTTGTAGAAAGCAGTAGGAAGCCGTTCTTGAGATGAACTCGGGAGGCAGAAGGTTCGTCAGCGTAGAGCGTGTAGAATTCTTCGTACTTCGAGGTGTCGTCGTCGAGAGCGGAGAGTGGAATGCATTTCGGAGGGCTCCCAGCGGGGTATTTATAGGGAGGTGGCCGCCTCCTGCCGCCTCCTGGTTGGTCCGCTTAATTTCATTAATTCGACTGTGTAATCTCATTGGTTCGCACATTGTTTTCTCAGTATCTGCGAGTATGATAGCTGAGTCGGTCTTTCGAGGTGGTTTCCCCACGTCCGTCGCTGCGACGGGGTCCCCGGGGGTGGCTGGACGACCTTGAGTTTTTCTGTTTGAGATTTCTCGTTCAAGGCGACTTGGTTCGAGATACTTGTCGCATCTCTCTCGCCCAGTAAATGTTTAGGGAGGTCGCCTTGTGTGTTATTAGTTAATATTTCACTTTTGAGAGAGAATTTAGTATTTTCTCTCTGGTGAAATATTTTGTTTGACGGAGTTATAACTCGACGTCTTATAAATATTTTTGTGTTGTACCTACCTCTTTTTGGTAGCCCTGAAAAGGGCTGTTGAAAAGAGGGGGTGGTTTTCACCACAGGGGCCCCCCCAAGACGTCGTGTTATTAACGACGACGCCGATGGGGGAGAACTGGGAGGTCCACACGGAATTCTCCGTATGAGAACCTCGCCAGTTGGGGCGGAGGCGGAGGTGCAGGCCTCGCGTCCCGCGCCTGTGGTGCGCCCCGGCCTCGTCGGTTTCGACGAGCGCCGCGGGGCGGCCGTGGCCGGCCCGAGCTTTGCCGACGGGAGCCAAACCCGCGAGGGTTTGGCCCGCGGCCGCGGCTGGGCTGTTGCGGAGATGCTCGTTCCGGCTCCGTCCACCCCGCTGTGCTCATCTCTTCCCACCGAGGCACGGGCACGTCGCCCGAGCTGATCCACTTGCGTGGGATCGCGGGGAGCTGGTGAGCGGGTGGAGCCGTGGGTAGTGGTTGGGCGGGTGGAGCCGGTGGTTTGAAGGGCTGCGGCGTTCTCCACACGACCTCCCTGGGAGCGCTGTGTTCTTGCTGCGTCTCCCTCTTCGGTGAAGGCGGGAGCGGGCCGAGCGGAGCTGGGAGGTTCTCCTCGGCGAGGAGGAACTCCTCGACTTCCTCTGTCAGCATGTGTTCTTGTTCTTGAGTTGGAGGTTTGGAGGCTGCCATGGTCAAGATTGGTATGAGCTCCGGTCGTGGGGTGTTCCATATTTATATCTCCCACTGTTCCTACCCGAGAAAAGTGGGCGTGGCTTGTTTCGAGTGCGGTCACCCACTTCTCGTCGAATTTGGTAGATGGGACGCGCCCTCTGGCGGATTTTCGGGGAGTTTTCTCCTTACTTTCTGCCTGATTTTGGCTTCGTGACACAGCTTCGTCCGAGTGTAGAGTATAAGCTGGTTTTATTTGCTGTTTGGGAACTTTCTTCGTATGTTCGCCAATTTGCACTGTAACTGAAAACTTATCTCTTTTAACCACTTTGAATGGTTCCGTGTAAGGACATTGCAGAGAGGTGAGCTGTGTGGGCACTCTGATATAGACATGAGTACATGTATCCAAATTTTTGGGCATGTTTACGGCATATTTCGTATTATTATGTTTAATATGCGTAGGCCGGAAGAAAAGAGGTTCCGAAAGGTTTGTAGAAGTTACGAAAATGTCTCCTGGGAGTGGTACGTCAATTCCGTAAACTTTTTGGAAAGGCGTAGTTTCAGTTGCTGGGTCTACTGCCGTACGCATGGCGAGTAGCACTTTTGGAAGTGCGTCGAGCCAATTTTCGTTTTGTGCTTTGAGAGCCTCTTTCAAAGATCTATTTCTGCGTTCAACCATTCCGTTTGTTGATGGTTTGTATGGTAACGTGTGAGTGTGTTTTACTCCGAGACGTTCCATAATGGAATTGAACAGATCTGATTCGAATTGAGTGCCCTGATCACTTGTGATGTATTTAGGTACGCCCTTTGAAGCTACCCAAATATTGATAAAGGCGTTTGTGATTGTGGTTGTTTCGATGTTGTTAAGAGGGACTGCCTCTAGCCAACCCGTTGCTCTATCAACCATCATTAAAATGTAACGTTTCCCTCCTTTAGCTAAAGGTAAGGGTCCGGTAATATCAACTTGTACGTGTGAAAATTTGTTAGCCGTTTCAAATTCGGAGTAAGGGAGCTTCACGGAGCGCGTGATTTTTGCTCGTTGGCAAGTTTCGCACGCTCGGACCCAGTTGGAGACATCTGCACGGAGTCCGTGCCAAAAATATCTTTGTTTAACTTTATACACTGTAGAGTGTATACCTGGGTGTCCCAAATTGTGAATTTGGCTGATTATTTCGTGCCTTATTTCGTTTGGAATATAAGGTCTTGGGTGTCCTAGGTCTAGGTTACACCAAATTTCTCCTTGAGGGAATTCAACTCGTGTGAGTTTCAATTTGTCCTCCGCGTTAGGAGGAGAACGAATTTGTGAATTTGAAATGTGCAGTAGAAGATTGCACTCTATTGCAGCCGTAATTTGCGAAATTTCGGCTATGGGTGGACCCTCGTCCGTCTGGGTTGAAATCGATTTTGTTTGAATTTCAACCGGATCGAAAGGTCTGGAGAGTGCGTCGGCGACGACGTTGCTCTCTCCGGGAATATGACGAATGTCACTCGTCATTTGAGAGATGTATGTTAGCCATCTTAATCTCATTTTAGAAAAATGTGCATTTTTCTTAAGCATCGTGCCTAGCAGAGGCTTGTGATCAGAACAATTATGGAAAGATCTGCCGTCCAAGTCATTGTGCCAGTGAATGCAAGCTTGGTAAACGGCGAACATTTCTTTGTCGAATGATGCTTTGTTCTTCCATTGTTCTGGAATTTCTTTACTGAAAAATCCCAATGGTTGGTAAGATTTCGAGCCATGTTTGTCTGTAATTTCCTGTTCTAGTGCCGCTCCGATGTGTGTGTCGGATGCGTCGCAGACTAATCTCCACTCTGCTGTAGGGTGTGGGTGAGCAATGTTATGCAATGTTGCTTTGATCATTGCTTGTTTTAAGCTGTTGAAAGCTTTTTCTCTCTCTGATGTCCATTCGATAGGTGTTCTGTCATTTTTTTTGTTTGACTGAATGGAGTCATACAGAGGTTGTGCCGTGTGAGCGAATTTGCTTGAGCATGCTCGGTAGAAACCACACATACCTAGGAATCTGCGTAGACTTCGTACGTCTATTGGCCTAGGAAATTGTTCTATGGCTTCTATTTTATCTCGTTTAGGAATTATCCCTTCTTTCGAGATAGTGAAACCTAGGAAATCGACGGTAGGTTTTGAAAAAATGCATTTATCAAAACCTACTCGAAGTCCGTGTTCCCCTAGCTTGTCAAAAATTTGTTTGAGGTGGTTCATGTGTTCTTCATAATTTTTAGAAGCCACCAGGATGTCGTCTAGGTATACAAATGCGAAATCAAATTTTCGCATGATGCTGTCCATGTATCTTTGCCATGTTTGAGCCGCTCCGGCCAAACCCATGCTCATTTTCTTAAACTCATAAAGACCGAAAGGTGTAATAATTGCAGTTTTATGAGCGTCATCTGGGTGCATCGGAATATGATAATATGCCGATTTTAAATCTATTGTCGAATAGATTCGTGTATCATGTAAATTCGCTTGGAAAGAGCGAATGTGAGGAGGAGGGTAGGCGTCTTTCTTCGTTTTCGCGTTGAGGAAACGGTAGTCGCCGGTGATTCTCCATGACCCGTCTTTTTTAGGCACACAGTGTAACGGGGATGCCCATTCGGAATCCGATGGTGCAATTATGCCTTCTGAAAGCATTTTGTCAAAAGTACTTTTGACTTGAGCCCGTTTTTCGCCCGCCATGGGTCTTGCTCGGAAGTGTACTGGTGTTCCTTCCGTGGTTATACGGTGGTAAACCCCGTTGTTTTTCCACTTTCCTTGAAGTTTGCTCATTTTATCATTGTTTTTGTCAATGATAGAGCGAATGTTTTCGTCCTCCGTGATTTGCACGTCCTCTGGTTGAGGGTTATTGTCACGGTGAGGGATAGTAGCTGCTATTTGTTCGTCAGTGAATTTTTTGTTCATGACTGCAGCTATTTTTTGATCGGCATAGCTTTTTATTTTATCTTTATAGATGTATTTGTGTTTGACCCGTATTCCGATATCCCAAGACTCGAGGAATGGTATACCTAGGATCGCTAGATCAACTTTCGTGATCATAAAATCGGTGGTCATGTCTCCGAGGCCGATGTTAATTGTTGTGTCAGCCCGCCCTAGTGTGTCTATGGGGGCTCCGTTAGCTGCTGTGAGCTTAACGTTGGACTTACGAATTTTTAAGCCCAATTTTTTTGTGACATTGTGGGGCAGAATGTTCACTTCTGCTCCCGTGTCGATGAGAAATTCAGTGCCATTTAGTTTGCACTTGAAAAAAAGCCTTTTATACTCAGTAGACTGCCGGTGTATAGGCTCAGATACACTGGCAGTTATTCGTTTTCCGAACTCTCTACGTCGGAGGTTGGAACGGTACTTTCTTGTACCGATCTCTGAGCATTTTCGTTTGAAACCCAGGTTTTAGGCTGGCTTATAGTCGCTGCCTTTTTGCTAGTTTTGGAAGCAGTGTTTGTCTTCCAAGTGCAGTGTTCTGGGTCTGCACATTTGCGAGTTTCGTTACCGAAACGTGCGTGGTTTCGACAGACATAGGCCGTCGGTTTGTGAGGCCTACTCTCTACTGGTTGAGGTTTGAACTCAGCTTGCTTTGAGAGGGCCTTTTTGAAACCAGTATTCATGGGTTTCGGAGTAGATTCTACTCCCCGTATGTTTAGAGAGGTATTCTCTGTTTTGTACGCGTGTAGCGTATCAGCTAGGTCGAGCCGGGCGGTCGTGGTAGGCTGAGCTGCGACCATACCTCGTGCTTCGATGGGTAGAGTCTCGATCCACTTTTGAGTGATCAGAGCTTCTGAAAAGTACCCAACAGCTTTAGAGTACATTTCGTGGTACTTGGTGCTGGGTTTTTTGGCGAGAGATGCGGGGTCCTCGAGTGCGAGGAGCCTGTCCTGTAAGGACAACCCATATTCTCGCTGTAGGCGCTGTTTGGCCTCTTCGCAGGGTGCGTGGGGTGCCGTGAGGTAAGCTGAGTCGATAGCTTCCCTCATTTCTTCTGGTACCCACTTGTATATAGCTGAGAAGCATTCGTTCTGCGTTCTCAGGTGTTTTCGCACGCAGTATTGATCGAACTCGGCGAGGGCACGATCGATATTCTTCTTTTGGAAGATTGGTTTTTGATAATCTCCCATCTCCTCTAAAAGTGCTCGAAAGCCACTTTGTGTAGAGGGATGTTGCGTGAGATGTGGGGCATAGAGGCCCGGCGGGGGTCGCACGCCCGCAGTGGTTCCCTGAAATCCACTAGCTTCATAAGAGGGAACGAAATGCTCCGTGTTAAGCCTGTTCAAAGGCGGGGTCACCATTTGTAGTGGATTTAAATATGTTTTACTTGGCGTAGGTAGGCCAAGTGGGACATTTATATTCTGATTATGCGGGTTAGTCCCCGAGTTATTCCCGTAAGGAATGTGAGCGGATCCGCCAAGGTCAACTTGCTTGGCGGACTGAACTGAGAGGTAGTTCGTGTCGCAGCCGCGTGGAGCACTGGGCTCGCATAGTGGGTGCTGGGTTCGATCAGTTTGGTACTGAGCCGTTTTGTAATATTCCGGCCTAAGATTTATATCTGTAGGGGGAATATGTTGAGCTTGGTTGAGGTACTGAAAAGTATCCTTCGCTTTTTGCACATTTGGAGTGTATTTGACACTCGGATCGGCCGGGTAGGCCTGCGTCGAATATCGTGGGTACTCGGACAGCTTGGTCGAATCGTAATGATCGGCTTCAGAGCGAGTCTGAAAGGTATCCTCGATCTTTTGTATAGGCGAGGCTTGATCGAACGTTTCTTTAACGAATACGTCAGGTGAGAAGGCGATCCCGGCGTGAGGGTCGAGCCTTGCGCCGTCGCTGGGTTCAGCGGATTCGCCGGGTAGCCTGTAGGGAGCGCTACGGGGGCTACGCGGCCCGGCTTCGCCGTCGTCTGCCTCCTCTTGCATGAGGAAATAAGACGGCCGACGTTCCATCGAAATAACCGAGTTTTTAGCTCGTTTCGATGCCTCTATGTATAAAAATAGAGGGTTTGGGAGGTGGACTCGCTTGACAGAGCGTCTTTCCAATGCTCGTATGTCAGGGTCCTACCTCGTAGTCTTGAAAAAGACTTCCTTGGACGGTAAATTAGAGCGGATGAGCAGAGTAATTTACCGGCGTGCCCACAGCGGTCGGTTACGAGCTTATTGCTACGAAACCCGGGCGACACGGCTCGGAACGTCCCTCGGGCGTACGATCTAAAGAGAATATCGATAGATGTACCGGGTGGCGTCCTGACAGATGAACTACGTTGGGCAATGAGCAGGATGAATAATCACTGGACTCGTAGATGCCAATGCGAGATCTGTGTGGAGAGAAGGTAGGCCTTGTAGAAAGCAGTAGGAAGCCGTTCTTGAGATGAACTCGGAAGGCAGAAGGTTCGTCAGCGTAGAGCGTGTAGAATTCTTCGTACTTCGAGGTGTCGTCGTCGAGAGCGGAGAGTGGAATGAATTTCGGAGGGCTCCCAGCGGGGTATTTATAGGGAGGTGGCCGCCTCCTGCCGCCTCCTGGTTGGTCCGCTTAATTTCATTAATTCGACTGTGTAATCTCATTGGTTCGCACATTGTTTTCTCAGTATCTGCGAGTATGATAGCTGAGTTGGTCTTTCGGGGTGGTTTCCCCACGTCCGTCGCTGCGACGGGGTCCCCGGGGGTGGCTGGACGACCTTGAGTTTTTCTGTTTGAGATTTCTCGTTCAAGGCGACTTGGTTCGAGATGCTTGTCGCATCTCTCTCGCCCAGTAAATGTTTAGGGAGGTCGCCTTGTGTGTTATTAGTTAATATTTCACTTTTGAGAGAGAATTTAGTATTTTCTCTCTGGTGAAATATTTTGTTTGACGGAGTTATAACTCGACGTCTTATAAATATTTTTGTGTTGTGCCTACCTCTTTTTGGTAGCCCTGAAAAGGGCTGTTGAAAAGAGGGGGTGGTTTTCACCACAGGACCTGTTTAAATAGATCATATTCCGTGGAATGCAGCATTTAGCTGATGCCCACTGACAAAAATAAATCATTAATAGTGTTCGATATACTTTCGGGGTTCATTATTTATTTTCCATTGTTTGTTAGTTTATCTATTTTCAGTAGTTCGTTAGTTTTGACATGGATATGTCTTTTGGCTGGGGGTCAAGGAATTTTTCGCGACACTTTTTTTTCCCGACCGACACTTTTTTTCCCGACCGGCACATTTTCTATTGATTTTCACGTACAACCAAGGCGTTACTAGGGAAGAGTAACTCCCATAGTTTTCATAGTAGGAAAATCGTTCGCCACTTTTTGGAATGCTCTCATTTTACCACATTTCATGACCTCTAAGCCATTGTAGTGTCAAGGAATGCTGATTTATTACTCTAAGTTGAAAACTAATATTGTTTTGTAACCATAATGGAATAATCTTGTGAAAAGAAGGCACTACATGGTTGGTATACAATAGAGTAGTAGGTACCAACTGGTAAGCAGTAGGTACTAGACATATCCATGATCTTTTGTTTTTCCCATCAAGGGAGAAATTAAAATGCTTGATTTTTTTGACATGGATATGTCTTTTGGCTGGGGGTCAAGGAATTTTTTTAAATGGATATGTCTTTTGGCTGGGGGTCAAGGAATTTTTTCCAAGGGCTTGGTTAATAAATTTCCACACTTGAGAAATATAAGTGGCTCTCTCTATTTCAGATTTAAAATGAGAAGGTTTTTCTTACTCTCTAATAGATTTAAGTTTTTTTCGGTTTTTCTGTACTGTCTACAAAGGTCTTCGCGTTACGGATTTTTTTCCAAGCTTATCTCTTTTGTTTGTAGAATTAACTAGTACATCCGTAACCCAGGGTTTTACCTCTCTTGATAAATCATTATTATGATTTTCACTAATCAACGTTCATAACTCTATGATTTGTGTAATGATCACATGAATATATAATAAACAACATTTACGTCACTTTGCAAGGACATTGTGGTAAGGGCATTAGCCTCAAGGGAAGACTCAAGCGAGCCTCTTCCTTGTCTTGCCCCGATAAGAAACCCTTGCATATAACTCATTTGTAGGCTGACATCCATAACAGCTTGAACCATTCTCTTAACCGTGGAAATCATTTGTGGAGTTTGTGACTTACCAATTTTATTTTTCATCTAAGCAGAACCTTGTAAATTCTTCTTCATTTTGATTAGCAGATTGACATAACTGCCGAATGTATTCGTCTATTTTCCGCTTTGACGGCAGTCGGAGAATCGACATGGTTCGCCATAACGAATGGACATTGACCCTACGTTTGACCCCAACTCTCGAACTTGTCCTCACCGCGGCACTGTTGTTTAACTAACATTCGCAAATAATTGAGGTGATTCGCTTTTGACAACTCGAACGCAACGAAAAAAGTTTTTTATTTTCCACTTCCGGGTGCCATTAAATGGGGAAACATGCGGTTGAACGTAAAATTCGTTCACGTAAAACTCTCGTATTGTTCACTATTAGTATTAATTTGCGACTTGAATGCTTGAAAGAGAAATGCCTTTAAACAAATTGAACTAAACAACTGACGAACCTCGTACCGTAAATTCATTGATAAAGTAAATAAGTCCTTAATGAGGAAAATGTATATTTTTTGTCACTAAATAAGTGTAAACTAAAGTCTGCTGGAAAATACACAATTTAACGAAATTAAACATATTGATGACATTCTACAAAAATACTAAAAGCTCACCAGAATCGAAGGCACAAATTGTTCGGTGATACGGCGAGAAAATAAATCACGTCTCACAGTCAACGAGACAAATCCCGGGGTTAGACAACCACGCATGTTTGTTAAGCCAATATAAGCCTTCATCCAGGATTTGACACGAGAAAAATTTTTCCAAGCGGGAGTGGTGCATCAGTATCCTCGTATTTTTAGAAAGATCGTATAGATCACAGGTTGAATAAATACCAGTGTGGGAGCATCTATACTAGAAAGGGTAGATAGGCTAAATCCGCGACGTTTTATGGAAGGAACCTTCCCTACTATCACGGAGACATTGGATCATGGATATATATTTTCAAAATAGTGTCATACTACACTAATTGAAACGATTATAAGATTTCATAATTTTTATCGAATTACAAAAAAAAAAAAAAAAAAAAAATAGTTATTTGTGGCCTCAAAATTTGTAACTAACTAGTTTACCCCTAAAAACATAAAATTGAGCATAACAAATTAACTGATACTCGCGAGTTGGAGAGTAAAATTCTGTTATAACGGAGTTTGGGAGATCTGCAAGTGTTACCATTCAATTCAGCAAAATCAAAGGAAAGAAGAAGAAGAGAGAAAAAAAGAACGAAAGAAGAAAAAAACGTAGAAACCGTCCCGAAACTTGAATTTTCTTTGAAGGTAAGTTTTCACAAACCCCGTGATTTCGTAGAAAAACCATGTTTTTCAACATACAAACATACTTTTCTCTCCCAATTAGCAAAGTAAAAGTAAAATGGACTTGACCGTTCAAAAGCTGAAAGTTTGAGAAAGTTCTTTCCGAAGAGCGCCCGCCGGAAAAATCCCCATACTGGCAGCAAAAAATTGGAAGAAAAACGTCGATTTTTCCCTTATAGGGGATATAAAACAACTTGACATAGTAATGATAAGTGTAAGCCAGTTCCTAGCGGAACATGGGAGTGATTCTATTAGGGAGGGGGGTTACCAAATAGTCACTATACCTTGGTAAGACGTGACTACTGAAGGTGGGCACGAGCTGGCCACGATGTAGCTGCTTGAGCGGTAGGCTATTGGAGGTCTTTGCTAAGTTGCTTACGTGGGACGTATATGTGGTACCGGGTGTGTATGAGTTGAATTGCAAAAAGGTAATTAGCTATCTTCAACCCACCGTTACCACTGTGCTGAAAGAGAAGAACTCTGTGTATACAAGGGTGTTGCTATCCCAAATCAAGCTAGAAGTGTTAGTGTCTATTGGGGGAGGCTAACTAATAATGGGGAACAAATGACAAGTTCATAGTACATTAGACTATGGTAATGATCTGGGCACTTACCGTGCCTCTGCTTGGAAGCCCCCCCACGGTGGTACAATGCTCGCCAGAAGTAATGCTGAAAGATTGTATTTTTATGCGTTACTCCTAATGAGCCGCGAGTTGAGGACTCTGACTATATGATTCGTTACCCCAAAGAGTCATGTAAGGTGACTCATCAAAATGATTCTAAGTGAACCTGGCGTGTTTCTCATCTATACGCCACTATGCAAACCAGAACGTTAGATATTCAAGTACAAGAGGGAGTCAGTGTAGCTTGAAAGAAGATGCGTTACTTTTGGAATGGTCATATAATTACTACTGTCTTTAGACACAGCAAACATCAAGAAATGAAATTAACGTCTCGTGACTATTATGAATATTGTAAAACCTTCATAGAATATCTAGGAATAAAGTAAGAATCATAATATGAGACATATAGAGTGTGGATGTTACTAACGGAATGAACGCCGTGACTATGTGTAGGTTACAACATTTATCGTGAACACAATAGGCTTCGTGCCTAAACTGAAAGGAACTATTTCAAGCTCAGAGAATGTACGAGGGTGCTTATATGTCTTTCGGCTCGGGGTCTATGTATTTATTTATATGAGATTCTTTTTTCCATCCGAAAAATTTAACTTTTAAACTGATGTACAGAGAGAGAAATAGGCAGCGAGAGATGTAGTGGCGTGTCCGATGAATTGAGAGCTTTCCAACGAGAGGATAACGATTTTTGTAGTTGAAATATCTACAGAGTCACGTTTTCCTACTTATCGGAATTTTTCTAATGATTTCCTATTGAATAATATTCGAGTAAACAGTAAACTTCGTCGAGTAGATTTAGAACGCAGAGCAACGATAGAATCAGTTCTGTGGTACAGTAAGAACGTGTTACGCCTTCTTTCGTGAGTTCAAAAATGTCGTCTAGTGAACGTATCAAATGCTTTTTCAAATATGAATTGAGAAGTCAAAAGGCATATACATGCCATGATTTTTTCCGTCTAAGCAATAAAATTTTATATTTCATACTAAAAAGATCAGTGATAGATTTTTTTTTTTTTTTTTTTTTTTTTAATGCCTTGGTTTAGATGTGCTAAAAATCGAAGATTTCATTTTGGTTTTAGCAATAGGTACTGGTAAAAGCGTCCCCGTTTCTTCAACGTCAATATAATTTTAGTTTTAAAACTCTTCCGGACAGAAATTGCTACAGTTAATAAGGCGTTTTTAATATCAATTTTTGATGATCTATCTTTACGAATAGAAACTGCTCTGCTGTTTATCCTAGTAATAACTCAAGGTTCCACAACTGTCTATTACTGCATTTAATGATCAGCAACAACCTAGGCTTCTTCTTTATGGTTTAATCTCGCTCACAACATTAAACACCTCATGTTCCTTTGTGTCCTCCCTTCGAGTTGTTCCTACTCGTGTACTCCTTTACGGGTATTTTCTTGTCACTATGTTGTTTACGTTATGGGAAGTCACTTAATAATTTATTATCCTGTAAGATCCAATAAAAACGGTATTTTTCTTGACAATTTAGCTGGACTTTATTGAAAAATTCCTTAAAATAATATTGTAATATGTTATTAAATAGTTGCAGATAGGTAACTAGTTTTCATATATTTAAATAGTTTTCAGATTTAAAAAAAGTGGGCTGTATGTGTGTATGTTATATTCACGATTTCACTACTTTTACTTTTGGAGCCATTTTTCACACCCAGCGATTAGGTTTAAAAAAAATTGCATTTCATATCAGGAAGATAAAAGTGATCTTCTTAATGGTATAATCAGTTTTAATTTTAAAGTACACCTTAAGGGCATTATGGACGTTTTAGTGAGACTTTATGTCAAAAGTCAGTTACAGAACGTAGTTAAGAAGTCGGTAGAATTTTTCCTGGATCACCCTGTATAAATTTCAGATGTTGAACCGCTTCAAGAGAAATTTAGTTTGAATCTGCGTTTACTGGTAAGTAGTTTATTGTGAGTTTTATGCTTTATAAGTTATATTATTCACGCCGAAAAGGTCTACAGTTAACAAAAGTTGTTATAAACTCTGATAACTTTTGGCGATAGAACTAATCCCATTCCATCAAGCAAGTTTTGAACCCAGAGTGAATAAGGTGTGCTTTTGGAAAGAGTTAATAGTTGAAGAAGTCCGGTGACTTGAAAAGTTTCGAAGCCACCTACTCATTATAATCCTCGGATTTCTCAAGCGTTGCCAAAAAGGGTTGTGCAGCTATGTACATCCTTGAATCTCCCAGTTGACAAATAGTATCAGTTTAACAATAAAACGTTCCAGTCATGCAGCATGAATTCGTAAATTTTCTCATTATGTTATGTTTGGAACATTGTTTTACGATTTGAGCACTTTGGATAGGTATGGAAAAAAACTCCTTCTAAATAATATTCCGAGATCCAAAAAAGATTTAGAATTTTCAGCTTTTTTACAGTTTCTTTAATTTTTCTGCAAATATTAATGAAATGTAAGTACATTTTCAGCATCATTTTGTGTATACTTTTTTAGTGCTCCTACCAGTTATTCGGTGATAAACGTATGTTGACTAAAATTCTGCTGAAAAATATATATTCATCAATTTTTAGTCATTCTTGTAATTTTTGGAGCTAATTTTTTGGAATTTGAGCAATTTTATGAACCTAAAAAGCGTTGGCTAATGACCTCATCCTTTCGTTCGGAAATGTTGGTCTTTAGGCGCAAGAACGGAATTTTTATCTCAATCCTAAGGAGAGTTATTGTCTGAAGTAAAAAAAAAAAAAAAAAAAAAAAAAAAAAAAACACACACCCTAGGACTCGTTTCAGAATGCTTCAAAACGGATTCCAATGAAGAAAATATTCTAACATTTTGATTTAAAAATTTTTGGAGCCATTGCAGTAGTTTCATTTACTACGAAAATTCGCAAATGAATCGTTTACTGGTACGTAAATGTAGAGCAGACTTTTTATCAACGATGTGCTTAAGATTTATATGGCCCTTCGGTCATTTTTCGGTCAAGCTAAAAATTATCACCCGACTATCCACCATACTATGTATGACAAGTAAATGATGAAAATTGGACGAGCATTTTTGTGACTGTACTTACTCGAAGTCAATTATGAAATATTCCCGTGATTCAGAAAATCAAGCTGTATTACAGTTTTCTCTTAGGATGAAACATTAATGTGACAAAATGACCTATAGCACATGAATATGTCGCCTTTGAGATTCATTACGAAACTGGGAATAATGTGGGTCGGACAACTGACTTCACTGGTTGGCCAGACACCGACAAAAACGGGATGCTGTAATCACCCTACCTAACATGATTTAAGCATACACATTGAAAATTTAGAACTCTCAGTATTGATTCAAACTGTTAAAACCTGTGCGATGTCGAAATTCAGAGCTCACCACAAGAGTCTCATTAACGTCTCTATAGGAGTTCTCTTTCTCTCGGGCTAACGGAAACTTTACGACAAATCATTGCAAAAAGGTTTGCTTCTTATCGTGCTCGCTCTAGCTGCTTGTTTTCGCTTTTACTAGAAATTTATATGAATGTAAATAAAAGAAAAAACACTCCAATATCCCACAATTTGGGTTTTAACGTAGAAGAGGTTTTTTACTTGCCTAAAATTGTCATTTAACAAAGACACGTAACAATGGCACGTATCAACGACATATCAACACAGGGAGGGTAGACATATCAACCCTACACTAGCAGGCACGTGTGTGGCTTGTGATCTCCTGAGCTAATATCTTTGCATAGCAACCTATGAAGCTAAGATTTAAAATGGACGTGAAAAACGTATCCTAGACTCATTATTTTTTAGTCTCTAGGCGCCAGGGTTTTTTATTTTTTTCAAATCAGCATTCTCCATCACTTCATTTTAGGATTCTGAAGAATCAACACAATTTCCGATATTTTCTAGCGCATTTTGTGCACGAATTTTTGGTATATTCGAGTTGATAGATTTAAAGTAACACTACGAATTTAAAGTTTTTTATTTTAAGTAATATATAGCTAAAATATAAATTCAACTATTTTTAGCCGATTTATCCCGCTAATGCGCAATTTTTAAGCACGTTCATTGAAAATTGTGCATTTTATTATGCTTAAAATAAATCTAATAAAAAATGAAGATATTTCGAAGCAATTCAAAGAGAAAGTAGTTCTACATGGGTAGCCTAGGAAATTCGATAATGAGATGAGATAGAATTGCCAATGATGATTTCCCATTGGTCAGAAAAATTTGCCGTATTTGTAATAATGCTGGAGTAGCTAGGTGGTTTTGCTTGATTGTCAAGAGTTCAATGGAATGTGTATCCCAACATTCACGGGATCGAAAGTTATGATAAAGAGAGAATAATTGAGTATATTAAATAATTTAAATAATCCATCGCCTTGGAACGGAATACCGTCCAAATCTTCACAGATAATCCAAGGTGGACCCATAAAATCTTTCATAGTACAAGCAACGTTGTTAATAACACAGAACAAACCCCAATATAGTGAAAAGACATGCAATTAAAGTAAAGAATGCTTAAAAATCTCGGAAAAGAAAATATGACCTTTTTAGCGATTTTTTGAAGAGAACTATTGCAGTCACTCCAAATATTAAGAGAGAGAGAGAGAGAGAGAGAGGGGGGCGAGGGAAAGAGAGAGAGAGGGGGAATCTGAGAATCTAGTTTAATGTGCCCTGAAACAGATTTCCTTGTGAAAACGCTTTGAACATTTTCATAGTAAAATTTTTGACATCATTGCACTAGCTCAATAATTTTCCATGAACGTACTCTAGAATGTAATGCATAGTTTTCTCATGATTGAATGGGAAAATGTTTTACTGTAATTGTGTCTATCCTCGTCTAATCTCCCGAAATCTGGATTTGTTCATTTGTTATAAACCACAAGCAATCTTGAATGAATCCCCAAGACAATTCAGTAAGGAAGACGGATCAGCAGGAACATTCTCAGAAAGTAAGGTAGGTGTCCAGGGCTCTACGTTGAAGATGTATGGCTTCCAAGTGGAATAGAACGCAGCAGGTGAGTATCCAACTATGTCTTACTCGTGTCTCCCCTCACTCGACAAGCCAGTATATAAGAGGTTCAAACATACTGTGGTTTTCCCGAATCAATCAATCAGGCATTCAGACAGATTCAGAAAACACCTCACAATCAGTAAGGTACCTCCGTTAGACCTATACAACTATTGTTTTTCAACTTCTCTGCTACATGCTGGAATTCAACAAATTACTTATTTGAAGATCACGTGGGGGGATGTGCACCAACAACAAGACCGAGTTTTCCATCAACATCGATCCAATTTTATCTTGATATATATATATATATATATATATATATATATACTTCGTTTTAAATATAGAAAGAATTTAACAAATATATAGAGGAAAGAAAGAATCTAATATTTCGATTTTGATCTTTGTCAAAGAAATTAGAGAAATGAAATATGACTTTCATTTCTCTAATTTCTTTGACAAAGATCAAAATCGAAATATTAGATTCTTTCTTTCCTCTATATATTTGTTAAATTCTTTCTATATTTAAAACGAAGTATATAGTTCAGTAGAACCGCGACTAGTTCAAGTGTTCCTATATATATATATATATATATATATATTTCATCCAAGGGATTCTCTTCACTCTAGGAAGCTAAATTTGTGTAGTATACCTAGTTTTTCAAAACACACAAATTAAGCAAACACACAAATTACGTTCTGATTTGAAAACTGCCATCCACACTTCTCAGCAAGTTACCGTAATAATCGATTCTATAATACTCGTGTTCGTAAATCGAAGACCAAGTAGTATTGAGGAATGAATACTTTGAAGGATATTAATAACAAAGAGAACTAAAAGTAACACTTTACTTTACTTCACATTTTGTTAAAAATGGTTGAAGGTTTCCCACCTTCTCATTCTCGTATTTTATTTCGAATCATTAAACATTTAAATACTTAATTAGTTACAATTTCAGAACTTTCTGAACAAATTCCGACGCTTATTCTGATCGATCGTAAAGTCTATACCTCCCAAAATATGCATGTAATATTCATCCGAATATATTTACGCCCGTGGTGTGCGATGTTGAGGACTTTACAAAAAGAACCAAAAGTAACACTTTACTTTACTTCACATTTTGTTAAAAATAGTTGAAGGTTTCCTACCTTCTCATTCTCGTATTTTATTTCGAATCATTAGACAATTAAATACTTAATTAGTTACAATTTCAGAACTTTCTGAACAAATTCCGACGCTTATTCTGACCGTTAGTAAAGTCAATACCTCCCAAAATATGCATGTAATATTCATCTGTATATATTTACGCCCGTGGTTGGCGATATTGAGGAGTCTGGGTAGCCTTCTGTATACCGCATTTCAATACATTGATTCCAAGATGTATGAAATAGAATATGAAAATCTTTCGTTAAAGATCTTGGAGAGTCATCAAAAGCCGAAGTTGGAAAGATTCGTAACAAAACATGGTGCTGGTCATTTTTAAGTATGTTTTGGTCATTTCTGTATTTGACGCCCTTTTGCACAGACCGCTACATTATTAGGTATTAAACGGAATAAACCACCCTCCTTTACTAGTTTGTCTAGGGTAACAAAAGATGTAATTAATCACAATCTAAAGATTACGGTACACCGATGTAACCAAGATGCAACAGCATATTCGTAGCCACTAACTATTCTCATTGTTATTCATGTTGCCAATATTTTTTCCTGCCAAAAGTAGGGAGAGCAAACAGATGAACGTACAACGATTCGAGAGGTCTTCATTGATCCATTGAAATGTAATCATATTAATAACAAACAAGCATCTTATTTCGAAATCCTGGTTTTATAATGTTTCAAAGTTCAGTTTTACACGTTAGTAGTGATCGGAAGTGTTGTCGAGCATTTCATCAGTCAAAACTTGATAGTTTCCACTGCCCATGCGCAAACGTAAAATTCTTTAAGCGTCATTTCCTTATGGCCCAAGTATTCGCCCAACCTCTCCCAAATTTTGAGAGTAGCTGGGAAATGTTGTGCTACATCCTTCTCTGTACCAATGAATCAAGCCCCAATAATGTTTATGATTTCTACACCCGGAAGCTTCCAATAGCATTGTATTTGTAAAGAAAACCAGCTTCAGAAATTAATAAACTATTTCAATGCAATTAACAAATACCGAGCAAGCTGGATTCCACAAACAAGACCTAAAATCCAGATGGAAAATATTTTATAACTAGTTATTTACTTATTATTATATTTTTTAATTTAATGATTTAAGCCACTCCTCAACCAAAAGGATCATTAGCGGTATTGAATAAGGTGTGCACACATAAGTGTGTAGTAAGTAGCACGATTCTAAGGGGAGTCATGTTACCCTCCGCCAGTAAAGGGAAGGCCACCATGGAATCTAGTGGCAGATAATGGCCTCTGTTCAACCTCTACAGCGTGTATAAAAACCTAAGAATAAAATAATACAACTAGTTGATGAATAGGATTATAAAGATCCATATAGATCCATAACTAGTCGTTGAATAGGATTATAAAGATCCATATAAATCCATATAGATCCATAACTAGTCGTTGAATAGGATTATAAAGATCCATATAAATCCATATAGATCCATATAAATGTGCCATCGATCTGATATGCATCACACAGTTCGTAGTAAGGTGCAATAACCTAAGACCTTGTCTGTCCAGATAAAACGTCAATCACATAATTCACATACCTTCCATATAACATCTTGAGCCTCTGCGTAAGCCGGTATCTATGGTAAGACGGGTATGGCCAGTGGCTACCCGACTGGCCACTATTCGGTTCCTCCTTGGAAGATGGGTTACGAAAGGGCCTACCGGACACAACACAGACCAGTAACCTAACCCAGCCATCGCTCATGGCAGAAGGAATTGGGTTTATGATGCACGTAGGTAATTCGAATCCACGAAAGGTTAGTACACCAGGAATGAATGTATGTAGTGAGGGTAAGCTTTGATGTCAACGCACTTTTTTGGTTGTCTAGCTCGCATTTCAAAAATACATAACACCAAGTAGTCAATCTCTTAGGAAAAGTTTAGATTACTTGAATATATTGGTCAGAATGATGTGTATAGTTTGGTGGTCTGGATGCTCGCAAGCTCGCATCTCAAAAATTCATAACATCAAGTAGTCAATCCCTTAGTGAAAATTCAGATTAGTTGGACAAATTTACCACTTACCCTCGACAATAGCTACTGTATCCTCTTGTACACAGATTTCGCTGATGCCCGCTTTTTTCGTGCCTCCGGAAATTCGACCCTCAATGCCAATAGACAACTTCTCAATGGAGTTACCACCAATGACTCTCTTCAATTATTTTATTATTAATGGCAATTTAATTTACCATCTCCTCCAAACACAGGAACCGATTATGAAATCTTTTTAATAAAGCAAAAGTGAACACTCGTCAGTCCTTAAAATATTGGTAGACGTTATTCAGCCATTCCGAAAGGTCGATTTCTCTCAACGTGCTAGACTTAGATGGAGACATACTAGACTTGCATAGTTGATGAACACCGCCCCCGTGTTGGTCAGGTGTTTCGTGTCTTACACAGTAAATCGCTCACCCCATTCGCCCCTACATTTACCACCGTCCATCTAGCTCTGCGCTTTCCACTCGTATTGACGTCAAGATTAATGGGGAAATCTAACGGCTTCCAAAAGATCAGCGCGTGGGCTGACCGAGAAGAATGATCCGAATAACCCCTACCTGCCAGTCACCAATGGAAATATGAGAAGTACGAGGTATAATGTGACTGATCCGGTTTCCCAATATTTTTCATTTAATTTATGTCTTTCTAAACGGTTTCTGCCAACAACCTCTCGTCAAATACACGCAACCTTATTTGTGATCAATTCTGAAATGCCAACATTCTTTAGTTGGAACACCTCATTTTGGTTTACCATTTTCAATAATCAACGATTGAAATCGACCAAGATTTTCATTTTTAGCCCCGCCCGATATGTATTGGTACACGTATCAAGATACCCAAATTAAAATTTAAAAAAAAAAAAAAAACCCCTAAAAATTATTATATTAAATGGTCTACTGACCAGGTTCCTGTCCAAGTTTGAAAAACTATTTGTCTAGTATAATAGTAACTATAGTCTTCGCTTGTTATTAATTTATTTATTATAAATAAATAAATATAGTGTTGCAGACTCGTATGCAAGCATTTTTCTTATGATTTTCAAGTATTTTTTTATGATTATCGCTTACAACCAAATTGTTGTAACGGAACTGTATCTCAGGCATTTTTTTCCAAATATTTCAGATAACCATGGATACTATGTTATTTGTTTATTAGTAAGTTCCTGATTTTCTAAAACGGTGTAGGTACGTTAATATAGGGAAAATCAAGATTTTGCTAACATACTGGATGTTACTACGGTGCACGGTTAGCGTTTCACGCGTCTTCATGCGTCATCTCTTATCAAAAGGTCAAAACCTGACCCTGATTTCGACAATCGACATCTTGTATTTCTCCGACATTGTTTTTCTTCATCCTGATTTCTCACTTTTCCATCATCTATCATCGTGTTGTTTTATTGTTTTGTTCTCAATTATGAGCGAATATTTTCAACGGTGATTCTTTGTAATCGGCCAGACATTTTCTTTACCCCCCCTCTCAAAATTTGTTGGCTACGTTTTGATACGTAGATTTCAAAAACGAATTATTCATCCGTCCACCGCCGTTTTATTCGTATAATTACTCGTAAATGCAACAAAAAATATTAGACTTCGTATGCTTATATCACGCTACTTTATTGAGCGAAGACGGGCTCGACGATGTGTTCCTTCTTGGTTTACCTTGAGGGCACATCCGTCAGGAACACTGGTCGATCGATCAAGTAAGTTCTTTCTCAACTCTATTAGTAGTAATATTGGTAGATGCAAATATAGGGGTTGGCATTTTATAGAGAGGCTCAGTAAAATAATTCATGTTTTTGTTTGATTATGTCTTGAAAACAGTAGATGATTGGAATAAAAGATTTTATCCGTTTTTAGGCAACCCTTTATCCTCCGTTTTGTTGAATAGTTGTTTTAGGGCACTCGATATGAATTGACTTGAATGAATAAGATGCTTATGAATGAATTAATATAAGTTATTTTTGATATAAATATAAGCTGAACACGCTTATCACTGAAATCTTCCAAGGGTTTATAAATTTACGGGCATTGTATTGAAGACGTGTTAACGAGGATGTGATAAGATCTAATCTTGCGTTGTCAATCAAACGGTCTCCTATTCACGTTGCGAGATTGTAGAAATTCGCCAGCTGTCGATTGTTACCAGATGAGCCGAACACGGTTCACGTGTACTGAGTGATCTGTAACCGCAGTAATCAGGAATTCTCTAATTGGGTGTTCAGACGGCATCACATACCTAGTAAGTTTATTGAACCGACCTTCAGGTCTGGAATCAAATCATTTAACCTTCACTCCAGGGGAAAGACTTAACACGAAACCTTATACTTGCCGGGGGCTTTACAGTAGGGGAAGGAAAGCACTCAAGATGTGAAACAGAACGGTTTATTGTTTTCCCCTCGCTGGAATCCGCTTAGAGCGTCTCTAATCCATGAAATCGTGATCTTAGAGAACCATCAACCGCCTCCTCAAGTTCCTTGATCTTTTTTTTCCTCCAGCAAATGTAATGAAGACGTACAAAATTCAACGGGCTGTAGGGTCCGATGAGAATGTTTTCTCCGCAACAATGAACGAGTTTGAAGCGAAGTTTATGTTAGCACTCTTATCATTCAATATTAAAAACCGTTGTAGTCATTAACGAAAACTTCATCCTTGGACTGTTAAAAATCCAAAGCTCTCCTCAAAATGTTTCGGCTTTCCTTTCAAAACGAATAACAATTTTTCCTTCCGTCTGCTGCCCGTTGTCCGAAGCTTTTCCTCGAAAATTAACAACGAAATTTCATGAAAATGAAGGTTCAGAATACAAGGTAAAGCAGCCAAGATCAACTGAGCTCTGTAGCTAATTAGTTTCCTGTTTACTCATGAGGATGGGATTCCAAATGGATTCTAAGTAGGATTGCTGGGTAACAATGACAAATACGGAGCCTCTCTCATGTGATGGGTGGGCTGGAGATTAATTGAATCGCTCAGAGTAGAAATCTGAACAGAGATCTAAACGTCAGAAATAAAATTTTACAGATGAGCAAAAAAACTTCTCGGATAACCCATTTTGTTAATGAAAAGACTAAACAGTTCCAGTCATAAAGCATGATTGTATGAGCAAATTTTCTTAAATTACCTATCGTATTATATATGTTAAATTGTATTGAAATTTGAGTAATTTCACGAGAGATGAATTGTTAAAAACCAGTTTTATGGGGGAAAAACTCATACTAAATAAAATTCGGTTACTCAAAAATGATTTTAGGTTTTTAAGGATAATTAAGAAATTTCAAGTTAAATTGTACTGAAATCTGAGCAATTTCAGTGGAGATAAATTGCTAAAAACCAATTTTATGAAAAAAAAACCCCCCCATACTACGAGTAAATAGACATTGGTGAATCAAAAACAAGATTTTAGGTGTTAAGGGTTTTTGAAGTTTTGATATATTTTCAGAATATATTTATGACATTTAAGTACATTTTTCAGCATGATTTTGTGCAAATATTTTTAATGTCTGCGTTAATCGTTGATTAACTAACTAGTTTAACTAATTTAGAATTTAACTAACTAGTTTTACCCTTAAAAACATAAAATTAAGCATAACAAATGAACTAAAATTTGTGAGTTAAAGTTTAAAACTCTGTTTCAATAGAGTTGGGGAGATCTGCTAGTGTTACCATTTGATTCAGCGTGAAAAAGAACGTAGAAACCGGCCCCAAAATCGATTTTTTTTTTTTTTTTTTTTTTTTTTTTTTTTTTTTTTTTTTTTTTTTTTTTTTTTTTTTTTTTTTTTTTTTTTTTTTTTAGAGGGTCATTTTTCATAAAAACCCTCAATTTCATTTTAAAAAATCATGTTTTTCAACATACAAATCACACAACATTCAAGCATACTTTTATCATCTAATTAGTACCTAAAGTAAAATAAAAATTGATTATAACAATACAAAACTGAGATCTTGGGCCACGTTTTACTGATGAGGTACGCGAAAAACAGTCCAAAAACGGGACACTCACTCTAATAGGAACTTTCGACCAAAAATTAGCTCTAGAATCATGCCCTGAAGTACTGACTACCCTATGCCGGACACCCTGTATCTTTATGTACATTAGTTTTGCTGTGACAGCGGCGACAATCTTCATTTCTAAAAGATATTTTCACGGGGGTGTCCATCCGCGGTTCGCGTGAAAATGTCCCGCTGTGTACACAAGCATTTCCTTTTAGTTTGATTTGGTTAATGTCCCATATAAAATGTGATGACATATATGACGTGGCCCGACTCGCAGTATAAATAGTTTTTACCAATAAACGATCCCAAGCCAGCCAAGCACGGTCGACTAGATAAGAAAGCCGTTAGAACATACGGTGCCAACTAGTGATCACACCACCTGGGCAGAGTCTCCCCTTGCGGGTAAATTTCACTATGTACATACTCGACATGCACGACTGGCTTCATGCATTCTTGAGCCAACTTCAGTCTTGTATTGACACAGCCTTTACCTTTCAACTTTGTTCCAAAGGGGTTCCTTACTCCAGGTCCAAAGATCCTCCAAATCCCAATAGGACCTCCGTACGGGGTCAGAGCCTTCTGGTACTCCACGGAGTTTCGCATTCCAGTGCCCAAAGCTAACAACTTCCGACGGAGCGAAAGCACTTGGATATCTCTCTGAATTTTACTCTACTGAATTACGCATACCAGGGTGAAATTAAGACCTCGGGTTTTATTATCAAAGTTCATAACGAGTCAAATCCAATATCAATTTTAAAGTTCAGTAGACTTTCTTAGCTCACTCGCAACGTAATCCAACCACATTTAAGTATATTTATTAATCTAATAAAAAGACAAAAACTTGGAAATTGGTAAATTTTAATTTCTCCCTTGATGGGAAAAACAAAAGATCATGGATATGTGTCGTACCTACTGCTTACCAGTAGGTACCTACTACTCAATTATATACCTACCATGTAGTGCCTTCTTTTCACAAGATTATTCCATTAAGGTAACAATAAATCTATTAAGATATTAGATAAAATAAATATAAAATAAAGATATTTTATAACTTAGAGTAATAAATCAGCATTCCTTGACACTACAATGGCTTAGAGGTCATGAGATGTTGTGATAAAATGAGTGCGAAACGAAAAGTGGCGAACGATTTCCCTACTATGAAAACTATGGGAGTTACTCTTCCCTAGTAACTCATTGGTTGTACGTGAAAAATCAATAGAATTTCTACCTAGCCTTCACTTTTCGAGTTAATAATAATCTAAAGTGCGGGGTCGTCACAAATTTTGGTGTTGTTACGCAAATTTTAGCATGACCCCCAGCCCAAAAACATATCTATGTTAAAAAAAATAATCATAGATGTCGGTGCAAAGTGGCTCATGTTGAAGGTGGCTGAACATATCTGCGATGAGTTGATACAGTGATGAGTAGGCGATGAGTTTGTACGTGCGATGGGTCAATTACCGCGCCCTATTACACAAAGGTGTCTACACCATTTTTAACCAGTAATTCATAATGTTTTAATTTTCATGTTTACAGACCTCTAGAAGGATAAATGTTAGAGAACTTGAGCTGGGGTTTTCAAGCTCGATTGATTGATTCAGTCGAATAAATAGAATTGAAGTTTCTCCTTTCCTAATGAGTCTTTTATCTGGGATTGCCTTGCCCGTGAACTTACTAAGCTGGCAACTATTAATTCTGTCCCCGAATATTTATCCGTTACCGCTATTTATCATTTCTCTTTTGTCTGTCGAACAGATTTTATCAGTATGGAAAGTTTATTATTTGGTCGAAGCTCTGTTTTCTTGTTAATTGGAAAGCTGTTCATTAAGTCATAATCAGGTCACATCAGTGATAAATGTAACCATCGGATAGCTATCAATTATTGTTAACTACGCTAATATGAGAAGCGTAACCAAGGTATATGAGAATTTATTGCAACGTGAGTCAGTTTGGTTCTTGCTAACTCAATAATCCATTACAACACCTACCTTTTCGGGATGCGTTACAGGAAAATGGATTTAGTTATCATTGAATTGGGATGTACCACTTAATCAGCGTTTTTCGGAAATTATTCTTATGCGCAGTGGGTTCGAACATTTCCGAAATGAACCATTTTTACAAGCTCGGCTTGATAAATCTGTTTAGGTGCTTCCTGGATTAAATCCGGCATTTAATTTATTTAGATATTTGTTTTCACGCTGATTTCAGCACTAGCTGGTTCACCCGTGCGTTGCACAGGTTGACTTGAATATACGCAAGCCCCCCCCCCCCCCCCCCCCCCCCCCTCGCCCATCACATGTTTGGATACCCCTAAAGATCTGATTAAAAAAGTCCATTAGAACCAAACTACTGAGATCAACCCCCACTCCCTCTCCACAAACACCTTAAAAAAATTTAAGCACTTCGTTCAAGACAACCCCTTATGCACTGTTACCCTTTTAGACTCGCCGTTGCGCCATAAATACAGCTATTATTCGGTTTATGCGTACGTATTTGATGTGACAATTAAATTGTTTCTAACCATCATATGATTTGATTGCTCCATACTCATTGTTCAAAGTAAGATATTTTCGTAAAACGAATTTCCAACCACGTTAATTACGTTGTTGAATACATTCTTTCTCATGTCATCTTTAATTAAAGGTTGGTCACTTGGAGCCTGACTAATAAAACCATGAAACATGCTGAACCAAAGTTTTTTTAATTTTATTAATACCTACTTTAACTCCTACCGTTTAACAACGTATTAAATCACGTGATCAGTTTGAAGTCCGTTTTTATATGCGAAGTGTGACTGCTCAATTTAGCAGTCACTGAGAGTCGCCGTATCGGACAGAGTATTAGCTGAATCAATTTTATGAATGTGGAGAAATCCATATTTCAGGGCATTAGGTGGATATCAGTAAAGAAATTTGACGATCGAATAAAACCTCGTTTTTAACTGCGAAGAATCGCGAGGGATCGTTAAATTCGGAACGGGAATCTCGCCTTCGAAGCGATAAGAGCCGCCGAATGTCGACAGTATTGGTGGTTCTGTCCCTGATCTAAAATTGAGTTCCACGTAACAGTTGGGTAGTTCCTACGATTCCGAGAAGCTTGTTATGATACCATTCCAAAATTATTACCTCTCGTACACCGTACAGCGATGGATAAACGGAACAGCTTCTTATCATAATTCAATCATTGATGGAACTTCGGGTCTTACTCGTATATAACAGTGAAATCGAATATCTTGAGAGTTTTTAAAAATGCTGCAAATTACCGAGGAGTTGATTAACCTGGGGGTGATCTGTGATAGGGTGATCTTTCTTTGAGCATATCGGGGAGATTGCAGGTCGAGCCATGCGGGGTCTGGGTTCTCTAAAAAGAAACACAAAGGAGTTCTCCAACATTCGCGCTATTGCACTGCTGTACATGACACTCGCTCTCCCAATTCTAGATTATGCCTCCCCAATTTTGTCTCCGACGTACAATGTATACAAATATACACTAGAGAGGGTTCACAACAAATTCCTTCGTTACGTTGTTTATAAACTCGGCATACCTCCGCACGAGGTGAATTATGAATCTATAATGAAGATGTACAGCCTGATTCCCCTGGGGAGACGGCGATGTGTAGCGGATGTTTCACCCTTTTCCACAAGTTCATGAACAACCAGATCTCGTGTCCGGCCCTGCTTTCAAGAGTTGGCATCCTGGTGCCTCGAATATCGGCTCGGTCGACGAATATTTTCTTCGTCCCGTTCTCTTCGACTAATTATTCGATGAACCGCCCCCTGCATAGGCCTCGTACGGCGAATCTACTCATCGAAATGAATCCGGAACTGGACTTTTTCAATTGCACCACCACTACCCTCAGAAATCTGGTCGCATCGACAATCTTTTAGCCAGACCATTTAAGAATAACCACACATTTTTAGTAGATGTTTCTCATAAAGATATTTTATAATGATAAGTAATGTCGCATAATCTGTTTAGCCAAAAAAACTTTGTAAAAACTCAAATCTGATAACGCAGATATCTACACCAGGCTCAAACGTTTTCGTACCCAAAGCTTCACGATAGCGATAATTATTTCCTCTGTAATGAATAGTATAAATGCTGTTTTGTAGAACGGATGAATATTAATCCAAGTATACAGAATTTCCGGACAGACGTTTGTACATTGAAAAATGGAATGGTTGCACTTTGCTGTCAAACGCCCTTGTACCCAGGTACTCCCGTCGCTTACAACGGCTGCCAGCGCCAGCGCTAGAATCAATATACACGACGCCTTGTGTACCTGCCAATTGACTGAGCTCTGTAAATAATTGGACTATCGATGCAACCACAATGCGCCGCAACGAAGGGTGACAGGGTACAGCTAATTCTACGTACATATAAACCAGAAATTTTTTCAGAATACCTCAAAACGGATTTCCGAGAGCATAATTTCGGGAAATTTGGATTTTAAAACTTTTATATTCATATCAATAGCTTCGGAAAATCCATGAAACGAAACGCATTCTGATACGAAATTTGTTCCACATAATTTTAACTTGTCAAGTACATACTGATGTTGCTAGGAAAAATATAATTTTCTAATTTTTTGATTCACAATAATCAGTTGTCCCTAAAGGCTCCAGCCTTTTTCCAGTTTAGTACGTTCAATACTTCTGTGTAGTGTAGTACTTTCTTGTGCCTGGGGTTTGACGAACCAAACCTGGGAGTTAACCGCTAGTGATTTTTTCTATAGAAAGTGTTATTTTTGTGGTCGTTCCCACAGTTTTTTTTTTGGCTCATCGTTAGAAATGGCTTAAAAACGCAATTTTTCGGATTAGATCCATTTTGGAACAGCTGGAGGAAGAAGATGTATATTTTGGCGGAGAAAATTCAAACAAGGGAGATAATGTCGAGTTACAAGAAGTTGCCTCCGATTAAGAAGCGTCAAAAGTGACAGTTTTGGAGAAACTAGTTCGATGTTCCTTCTGTGAACATCAAAGTCTTGAGAATGTTGATCCTATTACTTGGTGCCAATTTTATGTTACCTTTTCATTCTAGTTCTTGGGTTTTGTAAGTGGTATCAAACTAATCGCAGAAAATTGTTTTGTAGATTTTATTTATTTATTTATTTTTGTTTTTAAATGAAAATGTGCTAATTTTATATTGAAATTTTGTTACAATGAGGTACCTTTCTGCTATTTTTTTTTCTTCAGAGCGTGAGGTTTGCCTTACTATTACTTTTTTCTTCATGAGCTTAGGTACCTACTTCATGTTTCTTTACACTCTTGATAACAGAATAAAAATAAAATTTGATTCAAGTGTAACTTATTTTTGAATTTTCTAACATTTTTCAAACTTGGGGTTTGACCCACCTCACCGGGGAGTTAAGTGTTGGACATTCCAGGGTTAATAAACATCCCAATCGCATCTCGTGTTGCTAATCCTTCTCCTCCTGAGAGTTTCTTCATGTAGTTATCTATAAAAACTTGGAAGGAGTTTTCAGTTTGCCAGCTGGATATGCGAAAATAAGATATGTTGATGTTGTGTTAATTCGAGAATCGTCATACTAAAGATTGTTTCATGTAGTACTTGTTCGTTATGAAATAATAAAGACCAAAGATTCGGCGGATAGGAATAAAGGTGGGAGAGTTCCCCTCTCTCCACGCTGAGGCGAGCCTCTCCCTGCTTTCAATGAAATCATTCTTAATACAGCAAAATACTACGCAGGCTTACTACAGTCTCAAACCTCTGGGAGCATCCTCTTGAAAACACAAAATGTAGCGTATAGTTTTGAGAGCACGAGTAGCACCGTACCGGCTTTGTTGCGAACGGGATTGATGCACGTGCTGGTTGGAGTGTTCTCACACAATCGCCTCTGGTTTAGATAGTAAGCTACCACTACACGGCCCTTGCGACAACAGCGACCATTGTTTGAGCTCTCGTAGTTGTAGAGGGATTCACAACCCTGCAGGGGCCTTCGGCTCGCCCCGAGCAAACCACCTTGCTCTAGGAAAATAGACTCTTCACTAATGAAATTGTTATTAGAGAGTATTATTCCCTTAGCCCACATTTACGTACTATGGCCACCTTGTTCGTAAAGTGGTAGATTATTATCGTCCCTGAGCCTGAATTATTGATCCACCTATCAATTTATCTACCGACATGTATTAATTCTCGTAGAGTTGACTTATTCTTTTTTTTTCGTTTTTCTCATCTTTCGTAGAAAGACGCGCTTGTACAAGTAAATTATACCGAAATGTTTATGTTTCTACTCACTAAGTGAATCGTTTCCTTACCTTACTATTGAATTCTATTCAATAAATCTCGACACCAGAATAGTCAGAAAATCCTTTCTCCTAATCTTTTCCTTGGTGCGCCATTTAAAGAAATTGGTACCAAATTTCGATGTGATTAATTTTCGTATCTTATTAAATAACCCTTAGGTAACCTCAATATGTATAAACACATATTGTAAAGACATAAAAAATTTAATCACGACAATCATTTAGATTACCACTATATGCGTATGAGGCACAGGTGAATAAAATGTCGATTTTGGTTACCTGTTAGAATTTAACCTCAAAAAACAGCAGTTGACAGCTGTAGGGTCAACTGGAAGAAACTTGCCCACCTTTTTTTTGTGGGTTTTTCTTATATTTGTTTGTTTGAATCGAAACTCCCGAAAAACGTTCATCAGCTCTGTGGTTACATTACATCAAAAATAAAAAATAAAAGCGCTCATTCATACTAAAATGAAGTATGACTTGAATGTATGTATGTATATGTATGTATGTTATATGTATGACTTATGTTGTGTCCTACTGAACTACAAACGTGAGAAAAGTATAAGGTTTGGAATGATATATGTTTGTGGGTACATAACCATAAACAATGAAAACTTTACAAGCAGATACCATGTTACATGGATATGTCTTTGATTGGGGATTTCATAACGGTTGTCCTCGAGAGTTGTAAACAAATCCTTTAACTTTGGACTGTAGGCGACGAAATGTAGGATAAAGAATTTATTCTATTATTCTTGGAGACACAATAAGCATACTATACATACTATTAAAGTTATTTCTCCAATACAGGCGCTATCATTTTTATGTTCATGATAGCCTGATTTTTCATTTTTTTAGCTCCTCCAGCCGGTTTGAGTGTATGCTTATTAAAATTGTTTATAGTCCAATCAACTTAGTTTAGGAATGTAGCCAGGTACGTAAGGAGGGGGAAATTGGTAGCTTGAGATGTGAACATTTATCACATAAATCAAGCGCTTTCCAACGAGTGGCGAACGATTTCTGTGCGATGAAAACTGCGGAAGTTCCATTCCCCTAGCAACGGCTGGGTTGTACGTGACGAAAATTTTTGGTTGACCCCCCACAGCAAAGACATATCCATGTCAAAATATAATTGACCTCAGATTACGCGTGCGACTCACCTACTCATGTCAAGAAGGGACGCGCTTCAGGTCTCCACCACGACGATTCCAATTTTACCTGACATTTATGAGCTTCATTCATAGGTTCAACGGTCTCCCATATGTCTTTTGTTGACCCAAAAAAAGATCGGACACTCACTATCAATATTGGACACTCGAAAAAAGGCTGACATTCAATTCCAGCATGTAAACAGAAAAACGCTGCAAATTATTTCAAAAAGGTTTATTATTTTTTCAATTGAGTTTGATCGTAGTTTTAGTTGGCTTGCGTTCGTCATAAGACCCGTCCAGACTCCTCGGCGTGTCCTATTTCGAGTTGCCACAACCTATACTTCTATAATTATATACGCATGTTTATATTTCTCGATTTGAGCTCCTATCTATTCAAATAGTTATTGCCTTAATAATATCATTATCTAAGTACGTACGAAAAGTCGAGAGGATATGTTATTAAATATGCGTAGGAAAAGTATTGGTATTAACACACAAATATGACCTAGAAAAAAACATATATTCATGCCTCAAAGGAACGCCGTACCCACCTCATGGTGCCGCGGTGTATTATATGGGTATAACACGTAAAAGTAATAAATATCCATTCTCCTACACCCCTCTGCTACGCCTCTGGTCACTCCAGCCACCACAAGGTGCCGCGGCGCCTCCTCTCACTCCACCCCCCGCTCACCCCCCTCACCACCCACCGTGACCCCCTGCCAAGCGTGCCAGGCGTGCGTCTAACACGTCTAACACTCAAAGCCTCGAAAAAGACACTTTTCGCCCGTTTTTGGCCCATAGCATCTATGCGAGTAAAGCGATCGGGATGGTTAAACGTTAGGACCAACTAGACCCCAAATGGAGTCTATGTGCGAAAGAACGGGTTTTTTAAGTAAATTCTTAAGCCTTTTATGGCCCGGACGGCGGACGGCGAACGGCGAACTGCGGACGGACATTTCAAATTTGGATTCTACGCACCTTGAAACGTAATGTGACAAATTTTGAGGGGGGGTTATAAAAAGTTTTTGCTACACGATCACATAGGCTCATTATTGGAAATAATAAACCAAAATTAGGGTATAGATTGTCTTCGAATCCACTTCCATTTAGTAGATGTTTATATACAAGAGACAAGGAGAGACTGGAAATTCCAATAACAGGGACAAAAATAAGAACTCTCACGAAGACATCATAAATTACTCAGGAAGCATTCTAAGAACCCGACCTTTGAACAAGAAGCGCCGTGGTTGTGTCAGAAAGACCGTTGGATCTTGGAGAGCCCTGCTAATTGGGATTAGTGGAGCGTTTAGTCTAATTGTTCACGTAAGCAAAAGAAGCCAATATACAGCCCATCCCCCTTCTCGACCTTCAGCGGGAACACAACAGATTATTACGAAAGTCATCAACCCAAGCCATGTCTACTCCCGTTTCAACTTCCTCGTGACGCAATTTGCATTTTCCGGTAGCTTACTTCTCGCCCTCCCCACAACCGTCATTCACAATTTTCCGAGTAAACGGCAGAACTCAGCAGAAACCTCTCTTCAGCCAGGAAATTATAGGTGTCATTAAGACAGAGCGACATCATCGATCTGATTACGTGGTTTTGGTTTATTATTTTATTTTAAAAAACCTTTGTAATCCAAAAAAAAAAAAATAGAGTTCCACTATCTGCTTTACAAGCAGATACCATGTTACATGGATATGTCTTGGATTGGGGATTTCATAACGGTTGTCCTCGAGAGTTGTAAACAAATCCTTTAACTTTGGACTGTAGGCGACGAAATGTAGGATAAAGAATTTATTCTATTATTCTTGGAGACACAATAAGCATACTATACATACTATTAAAGTTATTTCTCCAATACAGGCGCTATCATTTTTATGTTCATGATAGCCTGATTTTTCATTAATAAATGAAATTATATCATTTATTGTTTTATTTGATAACGTTTCGTCCTCTTACTGAGGACATCTTCAGATCTTGCTTTCTTGACATTGAGTTGACTTGGTGAGCCACTGTTTTATTTGACAAATCCGTTATATTCGGATGTTTATTAATTTTTTCCTGGACACACCAAGATCTGAAGATGTCCTCAGTAAGAGGATGAAACGTTATCAAATAAAACAATAAATGAAATAATTTCATTTATTTTCCCTGGGCCGCATCCCGACTAATTCCAACAAAACAACGGTTTACTTATAGAAATGTTGAAAATAACTGTGGAGAGAAGCCACTACAATGAGTTGTTGTTTACAGTCGACTGTTGTCAAGAGGATGATAATGTTTCCTATGGAGTGGAGTAAATGATGCTATTGCTTTACGTTAAGAATATTGTAACCGGCTTATTAAAATTGTTTATAGTCCAATCAACTTAGTTTAGGAATGTGTTTAGGGTACGTAAGGAGGGGAAATTGGTAGCTTGAGATGTGAACATTTATCACATAAATCAAGCGCTTTCCAACGAGTGGCGAACGATTTCTGTGCGATGATACATAGAATTCAAAATAAAATGGGTGCGACATTTTCTTCTCTGTAACATGAATGCATAGATCATTGAAATGTTTCAAATAATCTTAAAAGTTCCATGGAGGGTTCTAATGAGTTTGATCAAAATCGGTTAACTAAACAATGAGAAAATGATGCTTAAAAAATGTTACGTTCGCACATGGGCAAAAAGTATCAGTGATTCGGAAGCAGTGGAGTTCATTGGGGATCATCTTCGGTCTGAATCTTTCAATTTCTGAAAATTTCATTGGACTGAGATGGAAACTGTACATTTCATGCTTCTTAGAAGGTTTTGATAATTGCGCATGCACAGCCCTTACCTACTAATGATACGATCGTGATGCAACTCACAAAATGTAAGCAAATCGTCATTTCCCAAATACCTAAAAACTGTTGTTATTGTTTGTTACTGATGATGGCCTAACCGTCGAAATCGATTTAACATCGTAACTCTTTTTTTTTGTGGAAATTGACAGCGTTATTTCACTCACTTCCGTTTTGAAATGGGTTTCGACAACTTTGTCGCGAGTGATTTAGTTTTAGTTTGTCCCAAACATCTTCTGAATTTAAGCGAGATCGGAAGAACTGGCCATGAGGAAATTACGCTCCATGGATTTCACGTTAGCGCATGCGCAGAGAAAATTATCAATTTCTGAGACATCTGATATATCCGCCGTTGGCCTCACAATGAGGACAAATATGCCAAATGCACGTTTAATTACTGAGGTTAGATTTCAGAATTACTAGACGAAAAAATAAAAGTATGATTAGTATACGGAGGTGGGGGGGGGGGGGGTGTACATTCACAGGTACATACATATCCCACTCATATCTTCTGCGTCGCAAAATTAGGTATAATAAAAATAATGTTATTGTTCTCTCGCAGAATGATTCGAATCATTTATTTGATATTGGCAAGATTTTCATTAAAAACAGCAGTAAGTAAAAAAGTTCCAGTCATGCAGCATGATCGTATGAGCGAATTCTCGTAGATTATCTTGTAATGTTACTTTGTTTTGAAATGTGAGCACTATGAATGCAATGATATTGTTAACCACCGATTTTATGGCAAATAAACACGTTCTAAATCATATTTTACGATTCAAAACATGGATGCTTAGCAATTTTTCAGTTTTTTATTCGATTTTTCGGTATGTATTACTAAAATTTAAGTAAGTACATTTTCACTATGATTTTGTGAATAAATATTTTAATGTTCTAGTTCATCGTTGACAAATTTCTTTTGACTGAAGTCTGATAAAAATATGAATTCAGCGATTTTTAGACGTTTCTAATAATTTTTAGTGATTTTTGAACAAATTTTATGAAATTTGACCAATTTAATGTGCTCAAAAAGTGTTGGCAAACTCATCCTTTCGTTTGGAAAGCTTGATTTTTTGGCGCAAGAACGGAATTTTTATCTCAATCCTAACGAGAGTAATCGTCTGGAATGACACAATATATATATATATATATATATATATATATATATATACGTATGAAAAAGCGTTAAACTCTAGGATTCGTTTCAGAATACCTCAAAACGGATTTCAATAAATACATTTTTCGGAAAATGTGATTTTTGAATTTTCCGAGTCATTGCAGTAGGTAGCTTCATTTTCTATAGAAATTTGCTAAAATCTACTGCTTCACTATCAAAACTACCAACAACTAAAAAAATCTATTCTCTAACATTATTAGAGAAATAGCCGCTCCGGCTCGCTTCGCTCGCCTCCACGTTCAGCCTGCGGGGCAAGCCCCCCGGGCCCCCGATTAAGTTGCTCGCTCCGCTCGCAAGGTGTGGCTGTGTACATGCGATGGTCTTTTACCCCCCCATTCAGGTGTATTGTTATTGAAACATGTAGGGGATGTTGCTCGCAAACGGTAGATCCCTAAGGGTAGGTGTGACGTGTGTAGGGGGTCTTCTTATTTATGGTAGCTGGAATTGAAACCACCTAGTCGTGGACTTTCGTTTGAGCCCACACACGGATTTTCCAGTTTTTCTCCCCCCCCCCCCCCCCCCACTTCTCACAACCACCCCTTACTGAGCAGGGGTTGCGCAATTTTGATGTTGCCTGTATTTTGCGCTGGAAGTGGCTGGTCATATTAAAAAATAAATCGCGCAAATCGGTCAATCCGTTCATAAGTTTATGGCGGTACCGACATACAGACACTTTATTAATATAAAGAAGAAGATGTGATCCCTCTTGAACCAAAGGTTATCAGTAAAAATTTTACGTTGTACATAACAATTCACCTTTTTTATAAATATTGTGAATTAGTCTATTTATGTATCTGAAACTATTGTAAATAAACGTATTTTATCCAATTCTATTTGCTCATGTCAGTGCCAACACACGCTTCTGGATAATGTCTTGGACAAATACAACCTAATTAACCTGCAGGGGATTGTGTTATAGGTAACGATGACGCATGTCCGATATTTCAGAATAAGGCATTTTCCCCATGTCTAGCTGAATGATGGTTTTCCTTGAAACAAAATAATAATATCACCCTATATCACCCTGATCGAAAATTCATTGTCCGCATTGACACGTTTTCAAATAGACCGCCTCTTTTTTCACCTTTTTGAATGACGGGAGGAATCAATTTTCTCGGCTGTCTCCCTCTCGACACGTGTGAAGCAGCTTTTTTTGTAGACACATCATTTCGTTCCTAACCAAAGTAATTACCGGGGAACAATAATTACCGGAGAACAAAAAGGGGACTGACGGTAAAACCGTAATGCAAAAACTCTACTACACATAAAAGCTTAAATAATATTTTGAGAACTTAGCGGTGTCACAAATTAGTGTTTTCCTTACCGGACCTTACACGAGTATGTAATAATATGCCTACTCGTTACGACAGTATTAATGTTAATTAAACGCCATTAATCAAAGCATATACCCAATCACTAACCTTACTTACTAAACCCTATACCTCGTTTATCTGATTGTCTAGATTGTGCAGTAAAAGTTTTACCCAACTTTTCGTAGAAGAGGGGGTAGTACAGCCGTCGCACGGTGTGAGAATTTAGCAATCTAGGAGGACAAAATAGGAAAAAATGAAAGTCATTCTTGATTGTTGATATTATGATGTATGCTGAGGGGGGTAATCAGAGGTCATTAAAACGATAAGGCTCGATTTTTCGGACCTTTCTGGAACGCGTGAGACGTGTCGAAACATGATGCACAACAAACAGAAAAATTGTTGGAGACAAGGCGTTTTCGTTGTTCCTATTCAGTCTGGATCCAAACGAGTTCAAGTGAAGTTGTGACAATTATTTTGTTTCCGCTCTTCATACAAGTTATCAAGTAAGTATACACTTATTCACTTTCGAAATATTCCTCATTATAAGCATTTTACATTCCGTGTTATGTATACTAGCTGAAACACTTTTTTTTTTTTCACTTTGAGAGAATTCAAGTTGAGATTTAGTACAGTAATCCGCATTATTCCGTGCAGTTCAAAAAATAGGACAGATCTAGAACAGCTATACCTATAAAAAGAAAGATAATAAATAGTTTGCCCGTTTTTGCCCCTTTTAGTTATATCATCAAAAATGTAATTTTTTCCAGAATGACCCAGACATGCAAGAAACTAGACATCTACCAAATTTGGTTTGATTGTGCCTTGACATCCAGGTTTGAAAATGTACTTGAAGCAGTTTTAAAGAATACCTACTAAGCCTATCTACCTGAGAAACTATCTACCGACCAAAGAAAAGAACAAGAATAAGAATTCAGTGAGGTGCCTGGTGACAAAATTCGAGACACGGTGGGACAATGCTCATCGCATGCATGGTCGATTTCTCACCAACAATGCTTCTTGGCTAGAGGGAGACTTTAACATTTCTATCCTGGAATCACATGCAGAGGATCTCTTCGAAGATCAAGTATTCGTCATCTTAAACATGTGGGGAGGCCTCTAAAAGGCTTTTCAGAATGCAGCGAAAGAACAAGAAGGCGAAGGGCTAGGAGCTTGGTAAGGAATTCTGCAAACTACTCCAGGAAATGTCTTTTGCTTCTCCAGAACGAGGAACAGAACTTAAGAAACTCAGAATATCTGCCGGAAAAGAACGTGAATCTCTATCAATTGATGAGGGCCTCGCAATAATTATTGATGCAAATCTTTCCACTCATCAGTACAATTCCATGAAAGCTTATTCTCAAAATATCTGTCCAAACTCTCTGCTGATGTGATAAGACTGCTCTACGATCCTACTATCATATCTAGTGATGATGTGATGGACAACAGTGATATTATGAACAACGCAAATATTAGCGACTCAGAATTTTCCTCCTCCTCAGAAGATTTCGATTAATTTTATACTCATAATTATTTTGAATAAGTATCTACTTCTTTTGTTACCATCTCACAAAAAAATGATGAAATCAAACTTAAAAGTAATTTTTTGAATTAAAAACCCTGCCAAACAGCAATTTTCCCCCTTGGTTCTGAACGAATTTCTTTCAGTTTTAAGACCTGAAATCTCATTACACAGTAATATATCTACCAAACCTCACGCCATCTTCACTAAAAGTGTCATTTACCTCTTGCTCTGACGATATCAAGCCAATAAACACCAAAAATTAACACTCCAGCGATTTTTACCAATTTTGTCCTCCTAGAATGCGGAAATCTCACACTGTGCGTCGGCACGACGGCACTTGGGGGTGGGGTTGCATTTTCTTTGCGATTCAGAGGATGCAGATCACGTTTACAATAGTCATTCATTTTCAGATTTCTTTATATATTATATTTATGGACAAAATTTTGTGCTCACTACTCCTCCGAAACCGCTGGTCCAAATTTTGATATGATGTATTACCATGTCGGAACTTGTGTCTCGCTGACCATGGTGAGGATCATCTGATCACGAGCCATAATATCAATCATAATGATGACGAAATCGTGCTCAAATCTCTCCTGTTCACCGTGGGACGTTGAAAATTTATAGGGAGCCTCTCTGGGATAACAAGAGACGAATGACCTTACAGGCGCCATCCTGATCAGCTGAGTGAGATAAAATCTCTCCTATTCACCGTAGGACGTTGAAAATTAATAGGAAGCCTCTCTGGGATGACAAGAGACGAATGACCTTACAGGCTCCTTCCTGATCAGCTGAGTGTGCTAAAAGTTATGTCGTTTGTCTGATTACAACGAAATTTGATAGGGAGCCTCTCTAGGATGTCAAGGGGCGAATGAAATGACGGGCTCCACCCTGAGCACCAGCTGACCGATTCACGTAGCGTTTCTAGCAACATGCCCCGCTAACCAGCAGCCCGTAAATAGGAAAGCATTTAGTAAAAAATAACCCGAGAACGTTTACATAGGCATATTCATTCAAGTGCATCATTCCACTACAGTTTTACCGGCAGTACACCTAAACGCTTGCATACGAGTCTGCAACACATTGGGACATTTTATGTCTTTAGTTGAAGACAAGTATGTGTTGCAGACTCGTATGCAAGCTCTAAGAGCCACTCAGCTGATCCGGACCCTGGGCATCGTCACGTAAATGTCCTAAAGAGACTACATACGAAATTACAGCTTCCTAGAGTGTAAAACATAGAAATTAGCTTTAAGAGCCACTCATCTGATCCGGACCCTGGGCATCGTCAAGTAAATGTCCTAAAGAGGCTACATACGAAATTACAGCTTCCTAGTTTCAAGAGCGTAAAGCTAGAAATTACCTATTAAAATGATTTAACCACCGCTTCACAAATCAAACCGTTCTCGCAATATTTGGATCACCTACTATGAATCAAATCATCGAAACACCAACTCAATGAAATCATCAGAAATTAACAAGCGGTGGCAATCATGTTCACAATATCAATTATTGAGAATGATCACCTGAGTGTACACAATTATTCAAATAACCTTGCTCATAACTCAGCTTGTTGGCCACGCACTTCGCAGTAGTTAACATAATATGGTTGGATAAATCGAGAGCTTTCGAACGAATGGTTAACGAATTTTGTGGGATGAAAAACGACGAAGTACCATTTCCCTAGCAACGACTCGGTTGTAAGCGGAAATCATCAAAATATTTTCGTGAGCAATTTTCCGTGACTTTTTTTAGTTTATGTGCCATAGCAAAGACATAAAATGTCAAAAAATGTCCACTGATTAAGTCAAAATTACTATTAATTACGGCTCACCTAGCGAAAAATAATCACCCAAATTTGTTCCGTGAAACTTGACATTCGGTTTGAAGCTTGTCTTATCACCTACTAATATTTTACCTATCACTATTCGAAAAGTTGGTTCTGTTTACGCAAACTTTGTAAGTGTTTTTTGTATTCATGTTGAAATAGAATAGAAATATGTATAGTTTTCCAGAAAGATTACAAAGCTTTCGGGCAATAGATCTATATCAAGAATCAGTTGGCTGTCCTGAAATACCTTGGCCACAAAATAATTTGCTGATACACATAAAGCATCAGATTTTTCTGTAGTAATTTATCTGTAGGTTGAAATGTATATTACATCTGCCTATCTAACCATGAGTGACATCTGTCAGTGGCTGACTTATTGACTAAACTCAGTTGAACGGTTCAACAATTCTTCATCATCACTTCCTACTATTGTATAGGTAACAGGTAGTGAATATTTTTCTAAGTTGGAGTGTTCATGATAAATACCTACTAAAATTGCTATTGCACGAATGTTTCAGGTTTAGGTATTATGTATTTGGTAGCCATTCCATACTATGGATTTAATGTTTGCTTATTATTTTCAATAGTGAACCTTTGTAATAGTCGACCAAGAAAAAATTTATTTTTCATCCCCTTTCAAAATTTGTTGGTTTGAGGTTTAAAAAACACCAAAAATAGTAGGTTACTTGGTCATCCCGTATCATTTTCAACTTGATCGTATCATTAGTAACTGCTGAGCATGCACAATTGCGTGATCCTTGTTACGGACTTAATTTCCACGGTTTGCATTCGATTTTGATGCAATTTACTGGGAATTGGCGGGTTAGGCGGTAGATGCTATATTTTTCTATTGTTCCGTGACATCCACAGATGAATTCTTCCATAGAGCTCTACAATAGATTTTTAAGCTAAAATGAAAAAAACCAAAATATCACCTACTTTTTGACAAGGTTTGACCTAGTTGGATAATTTTTCTCTTGTTTGAAACTTTGATGTTTTCTCCCGAATGTGTCAAGCCTTCATAACTGAAAAAAATCCTGCTATTGAGTGAAAACTAATTTTGAATGGTCATTTTTAGTATGTGGAGGTTTTGACGGTATTAAAAATTACAGTGGAACCTGGATAATTCGAACTTCTTTAATTCGAATATTTCTCTTGGTCCCTAGCATTTTGTATTTAAACAATGCTAAAAAATCGTGGATAATTCGAATTTTTGGCGTGCTAATTAAGGTATAAATTTTAAGCTGCGACTCAAAATAATTGTAAATTTATCGGGAAATACGTTTTAGTAACGATATTCGGCAAAAGGTTTGCGTTAGACCAAATGCATGCAAGTCAGTGCCATCGTACAGTCTGATAACTCCCCTTCCTTACTTAATTCGAGAAAACAGGCCAAAATACCATCTATTTTTGAAAAACAATAGATTGTTTTTTATGGTTGCAGTACCATTCCAGGTGTCTTTATATTTATTGTTCAATATCCTGTTGGTCACTACAGTATTCAATAGAACTGTATGTACTTTACTTCGTACTATAGTTTGTTAAAATATAATTTATGTACTTTACTTCGTACTGGAGTTTGTTAAAATATAATTTATTAAAAACTCCTTTAATTCGAATTTTTGGTTAGTTCGAAGTTTTTTACTTGAGGTTCGAATTATCCAAGTTTCACTGTAATATAAAAGATCAGAAGTTGACTATATCGAGACATAAGGCTTGGCAACTCCAAAAAACATTGAAGGAAAAAACAGGTGTTTCAGTTAATTTAGTTTTTGATAAAAGGTACGATGAAAATCCTGATAAATTTAATAGCTTAGAGAACTCTTCAAGGTTTCCAGTCACAAAAACAAATAAATAATTAATGAAGTCCCCATCATTCTTCCATGATCGATGAACCCAATACATTCTGCCTTTTTTGTCATCGACAGAGTCGATAGGTTGAGCAAATAGTTACCTTCCTACGCTCTAATATGTCCCCGTATGATGTATCCAAGAAGGAGGTGTTATGAGAAGCAAATGTACGCGTCAGAAGAGAGTTGTGATAGATGTGCTGATAAAAACGATAAACAAGGAAATTGGAGCGCACAGTCAAACAGGTAGTTACACAGCCGTGATCATAAAGAGCGTAAAGGGCATCACACAGCGGGCGCTGCCAACCTGCCGAAAGCGGAGACCGCGTAGGAAGTAGCAGAAACCGAATTCGAAAATATCGACATTTCCCTCGGTGTATTGACAAGATAAATACAAAGGCTGAGGGGTAAACAACTTATATTCTCAATCGTTCGTCAAGAAAACAGCCATAGTACTAGCTGAAAAGTGGAGCAAACTCTATTCATACATAGTAGCGTGGTTGAGGGTCGAAATTCAATTCGCCATCATACGAGCTGTTGGATTGAGAATCAGAGGTGCTCGCCAAAAGCTAGAAAGCCAGGGAACAGATGAAGGCATAGCTATATGGTACGACGAGTGAAAACGGAGAAACCAAACTACCAACATCAACAACCAAACTATCATCAAATCAACTTTGAAAATTTTCTCCATTGAAATCCTTTTTGAGGCGTTCTGAAACGAATCCTAGAGTTTAACGCTTTTTCATATATATATATATATATATATATATATATATAATGTACATGCGTGTGTGTGTGTGTGTGTGTGTGTGTGTGTGTGTGTGTGTGTGTTATTCCAGACGATAACTCTCCTTAGGATTGAAATAAAAATTCCGTTCTTGTGCCAAAAAATCAAGCTTTCTAAACGAAAGGATGAGTTCGTTGGCCAGCACTATTTGAGCGCATAGAATTTGGTCAAATTTCAAAAAATTTACCCAAAAAATCACTAAAAATGGCTAAAAACGGCTAAAAATCGTTAAATTTATATTTTTTTGTTTTAATTCAACCTAAAAAAATTAATTAATGAATTTGATTATTCAGTAAAACATTTATATTCTCCAGTAATCTGTTAGTTGCATGGAAGGTGGTAAAATACATGTGTATGCGATTTTAAATCATTAGTCCCCGGCTATGGAACTACCTTGAATAGTGTGTAACAAGCATTATAATTAATCATGATTGAAATTAATTATTCTACGAAACATAAAAACTATTTTCAATTTAGTTATTGAAAAACATCTGAACTTCGGGAGGAGGGCTCCACCGGGGCTTAAATTGTACACTGTTCAGCCAGCTGATGAATTACATGCTAAATGCTGATTTCCTGAATGTTGATTTCCTACATGCAGAATAAAAAATTCATAGATTGTGAAAAGTGGTCATTTGACCCCACCAATTATATTATTTGTCATGTTCGTTCCGACTTCATCCCAGCTTGTCTCGGTCAAATATAGGTAAAATTTGATAGATATATATTTTTTTTACGATTTGAATATAATTTGTGACAAATAAAATAGACCACCCAAAGAAATAGACGTTTATGCACTTCTGCTTTTCATAATTCCATAATAACAATTAAACACCAACGAAGTTGTAGAAAACCCATTAAAGCTAAGTGAAATGAATCCAAATACATGAAATACACGCGTTTGACGAGGGAGGCAACGACAAAAATCAAACTGTTTTGAAAACCACATCGGAGCGTTGAAAGCCGAAACCCACGCAATGCAAACCAACAAACACTGTGTTAGGGGTCTCTCCAACCGCCACTGGAAACAATCGGAAATAGCACGTTCGACCCAACGATACTTCGCAGTCCCAGTACTACATCTAAATCATAGGTCTTTGTACAAAAACAAACGGTATTAAACGGATTTTAAGTATCAGATTTAATTGCATGAGGGAGAGGGGTGTATCCAAGTGGCATTGAAGTAAAAAAACTTCAGTTAGGTACCCATCTATTCCAACAGTAAAGGTACTATTCCTTTGAGTACTTTTTTGTACTATCTAAATGTGAGAAAGTCACTTCACTTTTTACAATCAAAGTTTACACGATCAAATCAATTAAAAGTAATTTATTTCATACCGAAATACTATTAAGAAGTCAATATTTCAATATAAACTCAAAAATAGAAATGGAAAATTATACACAAACAAGTTGGTGACGATTTCCAGGTTCACTAAATAAATAACATGGGCAAGCGACATCAAAAGAGTTTCCGCTTCAGGTATTAGAGAGAACACGGTTATAAGATATTGTCGTTTAACATTGCTACAGCAATATTAGAAAACTTCGTGTTAGCAAGCTTTTCGAAAATTATTCGGTCGAACGAGTAATAATATTCCGTCTTCAGAAGAAAGCTAATACCTGAATAAGTTCAGAAAATAATAAGAGGGGCCAGAAATCCTAAATGAGAAAAGTGTAGTACAAGGAAGAGTATTACTTCCTTTCAAA
Organism: Adelphocoris suturalis; assembly: GCA_030762985.1. NCBI lineage: Eukaryota > Metazoa > Arthropoda > Insecta > Hemiptera > Miridae > Adelphocoris > Adelphocoris suturalis. Next base: position 19,271,261 of record CM061044.1, read on the forward strand.
ATAATCGCTGATGGTCGGTTTCATTGCACCGGGCCGCTGCATCTACACTATAATAATATGAATTCTTATTATGATTGCATTCACCTAACCACCCAATATTGAACCTGCTGATGCCTCAACCACTCAGCTCCAACACCCTTGATGTGAATAGTGGTTACATGCCTATTCTGAAAGGTCTCTTTCAATTCACTTCAGAAATGTTTCCATATAAATATATTCATGCTTTACTCCATTCCCTAGCTGTTCCTATACCTTCTGTTATTATGCTGCTGGCCTGCCTACACAGCGAAATGCTGAACATTATTACACAACATACAGACTAAGTCACGATGACTTCGTGACACGGTGACTTGTCTATAGTTACCAAACGTAGTATATTATGTATTGCCAAATTCCAACGGCATAGAAGTGAATGCCTACCAAGGAGAAATTAATTAAATTAAATAAAACTCCTAAACTTTACTAATCTCTCTATAAATAACAAGAGCTGATATCCAAGTACATCAGAATCCAAGGTTATCGATGTTGAATTGGGCAGTAGGCACCCATCAATTAAAAATTAATTATATAAATAACTCACCTACCTACGCTTCACTAGTCCATCTATTGGTTACAAAAGTTATAATGCGAGAGAGAGAGAGAGAGAGAGAGATGAGAGAGTTGAAGCATTTATTTCTCATTAATGTACATGTCACAGCTAACAACATTATAGTTAATTATTTCTGTTAATATAAGGAACATTTGTATACTAATTAATTGAGTTATATTTCTTAAATAAACTTATTAATAATTTTACAAATTGTTATCTTTTTATTCCTTTTTATTATTATACTCGTAATTGTAGAATGGTATTTTTGTTCACAGTCTTGTTTTAATCTTATACCATCTACTTTTTATATATTTGTACTTATATACTTCCATACGAATCTGTAAATAATTTAAACTTTATTGCACATATTATTACCTACTAAATATGGTTCTATTTCAGGAATATCGTTAATTTTCATTCTCTTCATCATCCTCACTAGTATCTTGTTGTCAGCTTCTGTCTAAATTTATTAGTATATGATTCTCTATGTTTTCAAATGCTTATTACTGCAGGGATCATGTCCGTCGCAGGAGGTTTTCGCATTTTACCGTGTAGTATTCTATCGATTTGTATTGCCTATTTCTAGTCTTTTACTTTTATTCGTAATTAAAATTTTCCGTTAGACATTTTCTATATTTACCGACCTCCCTAATATATTTAACAAGGTGCCCTAAATTACAGCCTCCGTCCAATATTTCAATGACTTTGTTTGCACTGAGGTATGATTTTCCCAGACACACCCTTCGAAATTCATTCAGGACAGATCATACAGCCAGAAAGTGAAGCTGAGTTTCATCTGCCTTTAAATTACACATTGAGCATTCGTTCACTAGCCCTTCTCTCCACCATCTGAAATTTACAGCTAACATTTCAGTCCTTGCTCTTGCAACTACCCCGATTTTACCTAGATCCTCTAGCTTAAGGTTTGCCAATCCCTTCTCTGGAGTTCTATCTAGTTTTCCAAATAGCGTATGGTGTGCCGAATTATAAGCTTCAAACTCCAATTCGGTTCGCCATTCTCTCTGCGTTGTGCCCAACAATTCGTATAGTTCCTGTTTCTCTATCGCACTACTCAGACTCACGTTATGCTGACCCTCCAACCTCTGATATTCCGCGTGCCATCCCACTTTTTCTTTGTCTCCTCAGCTACAATGCGTGGATATCTCTGTTCCGAGTAATGCAATACTTTTTTTATATAGCCTATTTGTAGTTTGATGGTAACAAAATACACCGGCTCGAAACCACAGGACAGCGTAGTTGTGGGTGTTTCGGGGGAGGGCGAGTGATTTTTTAAGATAATATCTTTGCAATGCCTCTATTTGGGGGACGTTTATTTATATCCCCTGATCGGCTGATTCGATCGTCGTAGTTTATTCGGCGGTTTTCACAATGCTCCACCAGTTTTGATTTGCTCCCATCTTGACGATCATTATTTATATCAAAGTTCTAACCCGTAACTATAACGAACCATAAACGTACCTCGATCCGGGTGTTTTCATTCTATTCGTTGCGTGATATCTATAAATGACTGCCGAAAAGATAACTCCTGTTCCGGAAGTTTTGTAAATCTCTCCTTCGTTAATATTTCGAGCCCTTAAATTCTATCTTTTGGGGTTGATCGAAAGAGATACCGATGTCTGGCACATCCCCGGCTGATGTATGATTTTCGAGCCAAATTTCGGTCCAAGAGTTTCAGAGAAGAGATTCGGATGGCGGACGGACGGATTTTTTATTTATGTATATTATTTTCATTTATTTCCTCTTCTTTATTTAGATATTTAGAATGTGCATGTCTTGAAACAAAATTCCAATAATCGTATGAGCAAATCCATGATCGTATGAGCAAATCAAATTTTCATAAATTATCGAATTATAATTATAATGTAGAATTATTTTGAAATTTGAGCTTTTTTGAGAGCTAAGAATTATTAACTACTTGTTTAATGGCACAACGTATTTTAAATATCAATCTGCTAATTTCAAAATTTTCTTTGGATTTTTGGCTTTATTGCAGTTTTTGTAGATTTTTTTCAGCAAATGTTAATGAAATTCAAGTACATTTTTCAGCATAACATTTTACAGCAGAAATTGTATTAACAGAATAATATTGTTAATAAGTTAATACTTGGTGCAATAAAAAATTGCAAAAAAAAAAAAAAATGATATGGAGAAAAATTAATCAACTTTATTTGTTACAATTGACAATATTGGTTATTATAACAAGTACTGTGCCATGGTAATTTCCGTAGTTTAGTTTATAGGCATCAAAGTGACACACATTCGTGGATAACATGAGAGGTTTGAATAGTTCTGAAAAATGTCAATGCATTTTCTGAACAATACAGAAAATACAATTTTGAGAGGTGAAGGGACGCAACAAATCAAGTTTTTTCGTTTGTTTTGAAAAACAATTTTTTGTGGAACTGATGGCGTCATTCGTAGGGTTGTAGAGTGATAACAGAAAATTATTTTGATTTGTTGATGAATGAGGCCGCTTGAGCTCTTGAATTTTAAAGTCACAATCAATCAAAGTAGTAACATTTCAAAGTTGTTGGGAATATAAAAATAGGTTGTGAAATAGCGAGCTAGGTGACAGTTCATTATTGGGAGAGAATTAATATATTTTGGGTGTGGTTGGACTTCAGTTTTCGGTGCATTAGGTTTTGAATAAAATTATAAAACATTCTGTTTAAAAAACTTCAAGATCATTGATGCTATACATCCTAAAGTAAAGGTGTGCTGATAAGTATGTATTAGGTGACATTAAAAACGCCCTCATTCGCGTACCTATCTGTATCAAAAGTGGCGGAAGTTTGCGTGGTGTGTTTATTGTAGAAATCTTCATTTGAACTGATATGTTATTACAAATAAGGTTCTCACATCTAAGGTTCTCATTTATTGTCAGGATTTATTGATGTAATTAGAATATAGGTGAATGGAAGGAGGGGGACGGTTGAAGCAACTTGTATACGTATGCTTACCACGTCAGTTAAGATAGTTAACCCATCAAAGAGTAATTAGGACAATATTCCAAAATTAACTCATAATTGAGCATTTTACGTCCAGTTTTCTTGATATTCCATGGACAGGCAAGCAAAAGGAAGATGTACTGTAAGAATCCGTTTGTTCTATCAAAAGATCGCCCATGAGTACCATAGGCTAGTTATCCAAGAGAACTGCGGAGGAAAAACTACACCTTTGGTTAACTATTCATAGGTATGAACCATTGAAATTGGCCAAGTAGATATAATTGGTTGTTTGATATTTAAAGATACATAAATTCCGAAAATCAAATTGAAAAAAACCTTCCGTTAATTTCATTTTGAAGTCTGGACTATTGCGATTTTTGGCTTAAAAGTCACCTACTGGCCGACAATGCCCCTAATATTTGGGCATCACTTCAAACAAAGAGTAAAATCAAGTTTATAAGAGGGTGAAATGTTCAAAAATTTATCTTCAGAACTTCCAATAAACTGTAGGGATTTTCGGTAGATTTAATTTCAATAAATAGAATGAGATCAAGTAGACCTCTAAACCACCATCCGTTCTCACCTCGTGTATGCTCAAGGGTAGAAAGCACTATCATCATGCTGGTTAATGGCATTTGTTATTCAGTAATTACTGAAAAAGGGTTGTTTTGTTACGAAGTACTATTCAGGAAAGATTAAAGAAGTATAAAGAAGAACGAATCCAATCAGAAAAATATCTTGGTCTAATAAACTGCACTTTGTTTCTTTCTTTTTAACACTATGATAGATATTGGAAGGAAGTTATTTCTACCCTCTCATATTATTTAGACGATTGCATTGTTTCAAACCCACAAGGATTACAGTGCCTTCTTGAGGTGGGTATTTAACTCAATAAAACCAACTTCCTGTCTGGTTTACCTTAAAGCTCTCTTTTGTAGAAAAGAAATAATGAACTCAAACAAACATAAATTGTCGTCTAACAATACTCAGGAGTGATTCAAAATCAAGCTCAGTAATTAGCTACCAAAAATGTTCGTACTATAAGGGTTTGATACTAAAAAACGTCGTTTAAAAATACCTTTAAAATTACTGTGCCTTAAATGAAGTTACTACATACATACCCGTATGTTTTATAATAGGAATTAAACTATTATAATCCTACATGTGTTATTAATCAGTAACTAAAGTAATATATATTTACTGAAGAAATATACAAAGGTACTCACAGTCAGAAGTTGACGAGCGCGGTGGAGTGCGGCTGGTTTAGGCCGGTAGGAGGAAGCAAGTGAGCTCCGTCAGAGCTTCTCAGTTCCCTATATACCTTTTGTTGTGTCTGGGGGCATGCGCCCCCCGTTCCCCAACCCATAAATTTATAGCATCTATTGCTCGTCAGTTTTTGTTGGACAACTGTTGCTCGCTAGGCGACGTTTCTGTCGTCAGGGGTGGGAAAAGCAAGATGTCATTAATAGAACCTCTTCCAAAATTCATTTTCCGAAAAAGGTACCTGTTGAATGGAGGGCGTTCGCACGCAACGTTCTATTTTTTCATGTTTTTATTTATTCCTCTTGAAGGTGAAGTATTGTAAATTTATAGTAATTAAATTTGTTTAGGTTCTTTAAGCCTTGATGGTCTTAAGGTTGAGTGTTATTGGTGATCTGGGAAGAATAAAGAATTCTTTTTCCCTGTATTGCTGTGCATTTCGAGTCTGTTATAGCTCAACACTTCATCGGGCATTTCAGTCCATCTTGCAGGGCGACATTGCACCTAACAAACAAGAATAATGTTTGTTAAGTTTTACAGGATGTAAAGTGTGGAGTAGGGATACCTACTCGTCGTCATAGGAGGACAATCTTAACAAGATAAAGGTAAGAGGGAAGGTATTTTCCACTAAAAATAGTTGCGAGGAAGATTCAAGGATTTAGTACGTCTGAACTGTTTTCCATACTTCCTATTTTCTCGCTCAACCAGCTATAAATGAAGAGCATACTGATGTTTTTTCAGAAGCATGAAGGATGGTTTAGCTGCGCGAGGACCATCCCTTACTCTGTAAAATTTCACAGTTATTCCTGTACCACGTATCAGGTTGGAAGCATCCAAGAGTTCTATGTCATACAAGATCCCCATAGTACTGAGACATGCCCCGAACGCCCTAAGAGATCCCAGTAATATTAATAGGGCCAAATATAAGAAAATTTTGTTTACTTGGCTGATTACTGAAGGACACGTTAAATGCTCAACTTATTTAGAGATTAAGTTTAATAGTTATAACTTTTGAAGTGAGTTGTTTTGTTGGTAATACGATTGCAATGACACCCCATCCACAACGCAAGGCATGTGCCTTAAAGTGGATGGGTAATTTCCATTGAACTTTGAGATTATCAGCAATGTACCTATGTAATGAAAATGGCAATGTATCTATGGAAATAAACTCTTATTGAATTGAATTGAATAAAGAAGAATTCAGAGCAGAGAAAGAAACAAGAAATTGAAAAATTATATAAATTTTGGTATACTTGCTAATATGTCATTTTTAATTGTTCCGTTCCTCAACTTTTCCACTTCCCTCTCTCCTTCTGTTTCTCTTTCCACCTATTCAATTTTCCAACTTGGAAAATGTCTCTAACTTGCCAACTTTTAAAGGGGGGGAAATTAGGAAAATTCCCAACTCTCAATTTTGTTCGGTTGGAAGCTTTAGTACAACTTTTCAACTGGCTAAAATCTGAACTTGACATTGTTTCAACTTCCGATTTTTCATTAACCAGTTTCTCAACTTTGCGCTTCTATTTTCTAACAGTTTGAGTTTCAATAAGCTTTCTGAGTTTTCCAACTAAGAAAGTTTCTGAATCGTCAATTTTGAAGTCCCTGCTTTCCAACCCTCATTTTTTCAAGTGCAAATTTCGTCTGCTTAATCATCACCTGGCGATTTTCCGGAATTCTTGATGACAACTTCTTAAATATATTTCATAGAAGATTATGTAAAATTGAAAAAATAATAATTCATAACCTAGTTTCAGTATTATTTCAATTACAATTAATGTAGTTCACAGTCCTATTTAGTTGTACCATAGTAGTATCCTAATGGCGCTCCGAATATGAGAAGCTCGAGATAGAGCGCAGCACGGAAACAATTACCTTACCGATTCGCTACTATTTTGTTGCCTATAAGGGCAGTCGTGAAGGACACAAGTTTTTTTTGTTGATTGGTGTGATTCTTTATTATAATAATTTATATATTAACAATGTAATTTTCATTTCTGAAAAGTACTGATGAGGTTGGTAGTGCGGGGAAAGAATTGTAAAGTGAAAAGGGGCGATGCAAGGTACCGACAAGGGGAAAATCATGTCAACGACCTTTTTCTTTAGGGCATTGCCCCCCTAGCGCCCCCAGCGATGGAACTTGTTAGTTTTGAGCCCCATTGGTCCGTGATTGTGCGAGCGTGCAGTGGTCGGACGCATCGTGTGGTTGCCGTCCGATGAAAATGTGTGTTCTAAATGCCAACACCTATTCATACGACCAGGAGTTGCGCTATCCGATCGTACGAGCAGCTCGTGCGGAAAGTGGAAGATGGTCGAGGACGCTGCACTATTATTTGGCAACATTTCTCTAAATGTGGTTGAACGAGAGCATCCAACGAGCATAAGAAGAAAACCAGTGAATGAAATCTACAAAACTCAGGGGAGACTCGGTGAATTTAACCACCTATACTGCGAGCTGCGGAGTGAAAAGGGCGTATTCTATTAATATACAAGGATGCCAAAAACAACTTTCGATTACATCTGCTAGGCGATTGAACCAGAGTACAGTCATCAAACCACGAATTTCAAGAAACCAATCAGCGCCGAAGAAAGATTGCTTTTAACCATAGAAAACCTATTGCTTAAGGTGCCTTCGCATCTTTTGTCCCACAATGTACGATTAAATCTCACTTCATCGAAAAAATTTGAAAAGTTAAAATTTCCCGAAGAGCGAAGGCAAGAAACACGTTTGTACAAACGAAATCAAACTGGTTTGATCGCATACGTTCATCTGAATGCGGATCGTACGAACGATTGGAGTTCCTAGACCAATTAGGACATATCTTGTTATTATTACATGGTGTTTACTTGAGTTCATGCCGAGTTCGTACGAGCTGGAAGACGCGTTCACAAATCAAACTCCCCCCACCCCCCATCACACGAGCGTATTTTCGGTTCAATTCGGTCACTTTCCTTTGTTTACACAGTTTCGTTCTACGTTCATACGAGTACCTGACCGTCGCTGAACGCAAGCTCGTACGAACACGGTCCAATTAGGACATAGTGTTGTGTCTTCTTTTTTGTTGGAGGGGTTACAGATTGGTTATTGCTGTATCCCTTGTGGCAGACTGCGGGCTCTGAAATTATTTTCCCACCACCAATCTGTCAATAAAATCCATGATCATAGTGCGTCTAGTAAATGAGTGATAGCATCACTCCTCTTAGAATAATCACTTTCGACCAACTCAAAAAGATACAATTAAAGGGTAAAACTATTAGAAATACAGAACCTTGAAAACTTTTTTTATGGTTATGAGATGCAGGATGATGAAATTCGAAAAAGATATTACTTAATAACTACCACTCAATATAAGAATAAGTAAATTGTAGGTATACTACTTAATGTATAAGAGTACCTAGTGAATACCAGCACGATTTTTCAAAAACGAACATTCCATATAAACTTCCATTTATTGATGAGCGCAAACCTCCATCACATTCTTTCACCAGAACTTTCTGAATAAAATGAAAGTACTTTCGAACCTTAAATGATACATACGTATCTCTGAGTACACATGGATCTTCGATGTTTACATCGTTTGATGTGATAACCCTCGTAACACGTTTATAATTTGCGCCTACGAACACTTTCTTTCGCCAAGTTTTCTCTCCACAGTACCAAAGACTAAAGGATAATTAACAAAATAATTTTGTTAACTAAGCGATTAAATATTGATTGAAATTAATAATTTAATTATTAAAACATCATAGCAAATTGCACATTTTGATGTTCGTATTTAAAGCAATAAAGCAAATGAAGAGGCATGAAGGGGTTACACTTATACCTCAACTTCAAGACTGGAGAGTCGTGCAGGTTTTGTCTAACCAGTCCGGTCCGTGTGAAGACCACAGATCTTTTCTATGTTCTGTGGTATAGAGACAGAGAGAAGACTTGGAGAAGTCGAAAGCTCACCCTTCCCCACAAATTCCAATTCGCCAATGTCAAACCCACTACCGTGTCAATAGTTGTCACTCCCAAAACTATATCAGGTTCAAATCCGATTTTGATGAAATTTTCAAGATTGTGCGGGTAAGATCCTATACAGGTCCCTATAAAAGTCCGACACGTCGGATCAATAGTTGCGAGTGTGCTTGCGCAAAGGTGAATTCCCTATAACGTTGATTTTATATGATCTGCATAGGTTCGATTCCATTCAAACTTGGTCCATTACGCCTACAGAGTAGCAAAGGCCGATTACGCTTTAATAGGGCGAGTGAGCGATTACATTATTGGGCAGAGAACCTTGGGAACTTAGGATTTGTTGACGGGGATAGAAGAGGTAACTAGGGAACGATTCTTTCGAGCGCTATTGTATTCAGGTTTCCGTGACTGTTTCATTGTTCGATACAGTTTCAGTTCAGTAACTCTACAAAGCTTGGAGGTTTCAAATTTAATATCAGTAGGCTTTAGCGTTAATAGAGGGGGACATACCGATAAATTGTGATATACCTATTTGTTTGTCTCATCCGGTTTCGGTTTTTACCTTTTGAGTTACTGGTCTGCTGAAAAACTGGGATTTCATTTTAGTAATGGATGTTTTTGAGGAGAAGTGACGGAGGGAGAAATAAACTGTACTATTTACCTACGCGATTGTCACCTGATTTTGGTGAATCACTTTTTGTTCAATTATTTTACTATTTTTCTCGAAGAATTGGATTTTTCTGGGAATTCATTCACGGTAATAACGGGTACCTAATACAAATTTATTGTGATGTTTTCAACCAATTTGTAAAAGCAGTTCTGCTTGGAACATAGTCATTTTAGGTTATAATGGAGGGTTTACATCCAGTAAAACCACGATCTATTCGCCATTCTCACCAAAATCATATAGGTATACCTATACAACCCTTTCAGTGAAAATGGAGAGTGATTAGGAAAAAGCACGAATATAGTCAGCTCACTCTCCCACCATTTCTCTAGCAAGGATGATTACACTAACCTATTCACTTCGAGAAAAAGTGTGCTAGTCTAACCATTAGGACAATGAGTATGGCAAAGAAAATAGGCGTGTAAAATCATTTGAAAAACATTAAATTACAAGGTAGGTACCTACCAAAAAATGAAATATACTAAATTCTCTCACATGATTCATCAGTAGTCGACACTGCGCTAATAATCGGCACCTTCTTCAAAAGCGGGAAAAATCCAAGAATAAGGACACGTTTTGAGGTTCTTAGTTGTTGCTTTCTGTCATTCAATGCAGAATGATAAGGTTGCCATAGAAACACGAGGAATTAAAGGATGCCCAAAGTTGGTAACGTTCATTTGACCACGTCTCTCTTCTGCGAGTTAAGCGTATTGGCAAATGACGGACTGGAGATGTAAGACATTTTAATAATATATTTTAAATTTCTGTCGTTTAATGCTTTTATAGTCAACATCAATCAACTTTTAGTCAATTTTTTTTTTTTTTTTGCGTAGGTATTGTATGATGGTTGCTGTATGCGGGGGAGGGTTGACTACTGGCACAAATTTCGGCTCATTTTTAGTAGTCGACTCTAGAACATTTCAGAATTTGCTGGGTATCATTAGTAGACACTATCTGAATTTTCTTCGAAAATATATTAATAAGGTTTACAGAATGGTCTGAAGGTTTAGAGAATGGAAACTTATTAACTCATAAAGCTCTAATTTGAACAAAATTTAACACTATACAATATTCATACGATCATGCTGCATAACTGGAACTTTTTAAATGTGCAATAAGCAGAAGTCAAACTAGCTTACGAAAACACGATTAGTCAACTTCAAAAAGCTAAAATCATTCTTTTGATAGTTTTTGTGCAAATTACACCACTTGGCGATCTGAAAAAAATTGTGCTGTTACTTGGACTATTTCTGCGTCTAATGAGACCAACAATATCTCTGAAGGTGTGATAATAAATGTCTTGCCATTTTTCAACTACCGAAAAACGTGTTTGTTTTTTGGGAATATACCGAGAAAAAATAGGTTGTCAAAAAGCAGACAAGAACAGGTTTTTCGGTAGTTGAAAAATCTTAAAAATCAATTACCTATCACACCTCCATAGCTGGTTTCATTCGACGTAGTAATTTTTGCAGGTTGCCAAGTGGTGTAATTTCTACAAAAACTATCAATAAACTGTAGAAAACTTGTCAAAAATTGGTGAAAAACCGCAAAAGACACGTTGAGGCATTTCAGACACATCATATGTGGTATAGGCGTGTTCAGCGTTGAATTTTCTATAAGAACATAACTTTTTGATTGAACATGAATTATCTTGAATTTTAAGTGATTTTTTTCAAAAATGCAGGTACCGTACCTCAAAAATTAGACGTCTACGTGAAAAAGTCCAGCATGACCCCATGAGCGAATTTTTGAAGAAATCTTCGACATTTCAGTCGCTATTGATCGTGTAGAGAAATTTTAGTTTATGATTTTGATAGACAAATAAAACATTAAAGAGAGCGACCGAGAGAATCGGAGGACGGAATATTTCACAGAGTAAACTCATCAGTTGTGATTACATTTTTTTTTTTTTTGACAAGCACCTACTACCTACATTTTAAACAGCATGGTTCTAGGATTGGTTATACATACAGGGATACTTCCATAAGAGTAGTTCAATGTGAATTTGGACAATGTTTCATGCAAATATTACCGATTTTTACAACTAGCGAACGGAATTATTTCGATTTTTGACTGATTTTTCAACTTATAAATTTTTGAAAACTTGATACATATTCTTATATGAAATTTTACGCTGATTCCGAATATACCACATGTTAGTATGCTGAAAACATTATTTCGCACAACAAATCGCAAAAAGCAGGCTATTTTAAAATTTTTGACTACATTTTTGAAAATTTCAACCCGAAGATGTAATCCGATCATGCTGGCCAACGAACTTGAACTTTAGTTTTGTGTTCTTAACACTTTAAAATTTGTTTGAAGTTTCTGGCACAATTCTACGGACAGTTATCGTCTGGAATGACACATACATACATACATACATAAAAATGCGTTAAACTTCAGAATATGATTCAGAATAGCCTGAAACGGATTTCTGCATGAATTTTTTTCAAAAATTCACATTCTACAAATTTCGAGGCGAGAGCAATAGCTTAATTTTCTTCAAAAATTCGCTAAAACAGGGTTCGGATTCAACACTCTCGAAAACCCCCAGGACCAGTTTCGTGAGGGCACGACTTTGATTTTTTTTTGCAGTGTTATTTGCCAATGCATTTACTATGTACCAGGGTGGGAGGGGTGCTCTGACGTCATCAGCGTACGAAACGTTGACAAATCATTGAGAGAAAACTACTTAAACATCTTAGGAGGAAATCTATTTCCATTTAAACACAGTAAAAGCACCTACCTTTTTTTACGTCCATTGATAACGCTCATTGTGCATAAAAATACTCAGCTTTGAAGTGGTGTTTAATTTCAGACCATTGTCCCCATTCCTTCGGGATGGCACCAACGCTGTTAATATATGCTACTGTATTCAATTTCCAGGGTTTCGAAAGGGGCAGGCAGCTCCCCGTTAGTTAAACAACCTCCCTGATGGCTTGTACGTCAGCTCGTTTCAATATAACGACTATCAGCCGCCCCCGTCTTGTGAGAAAATTAAAAGCTTTGGATCCTACCGACGGTTTGAGTGGGACTTTCCACTACGGTACGTGATGGAGGGCGCTGACGATGAATGAAATTAGAGGTCATCATCCCATCAGTCATAAATATAGAAGCGTTACGAAACTACCGATTCATGTTAATATTCTTACTATTCACGTTAACCAATAATTGTTCAGAATAGCGGGAAAAAGCAATGAGGATTACCCAATGGTGTGGAAAAGTACGTAGGTTTCAATCATACCACTCTCAATGAGTGATTTGCTTTTTATGGAAGAAGAAGAAGAAATGTTTATTTAACAAAAGAAAAACACAGAAATCTGACACATCAAAAAACATGATACAGCAATGGGCTTGATCCCCGTCTGCCGGGATGACCCGAGCCGCCCATCTTATATGCCTATATATTACATTATGTATGCAATACCTATTAAATTACATGCCTATTATATTTTTAAGCAAATTAATTGTAAAATTAGTTTTGAATAATCAATTTTCGTTTTGGAGTTTCACCAATTGAATTCTGCCACCAGGTATCTACGGTATTTCCACGAGTGAAATGCATATTGTGCTACTGCTAACCACTGTTCACTGCTATCCAATAAGTGTATCATTCGCCCCATGTCCAACACACATTCTCCCAGGAAGCGCACTCTGAATTCCCGTAGCACAGGGTAGGTCTCAAAGAAGAGGATAATATCCTCGTTCTCATTCAAGTTGCACATTGAAAACAGCCTCCTCGGAGCATCCGACCGTGAATAAAGCCCATCATTCAGTGCAAGCAATGCACCCCTCAGCCTCAAGGTCCATCGGCGAACCCATAAGGGATGATCCTCCTTCGACAGCAAGCTTGCAGGTTGGACCTCCCGGCTCAGCCGAGGATACAGCGGATTCCTCGATAACCCGGCCCGTGCTGTCATATCTTCCATAAATATAGAAGCGTTACGAAACTACCGATTCATGTTAATATTCTTACTATTCACGTTAACCAATAATTGTTCAGAATAGCGGGAAAACGCAATGAGGGTTACCCAATGGTGTGGAAAAGTACGTAGGTTCCATTCTGATCACACCACTCTCAATGAGTGGTTTGCTTTTTATGATTTTTTGAAGTTTCATCAGATTGTGACGCCATGCTGGGCAGGGCGGTTAATGCGGAAGGGGTGCGATGACGAAGTACGCCCGTATGTAACCAAAACGTTGAAAAATCATACAAATAAAACAACTAATTACAGAATACAGGGTGCCGCCAAATGGTAATTTCCCTGACATTTCCCCCGACCGAACTTCAGATTTCCCCGACAAAAAATATCAAATTCAAATTTTTTCTTGGTTTCTCGTTATTTTATTATACACCTTTAATGCTTCTAAAACGAAAATCATATAATTTAAAGAAAAAAAAAAAAACATCCTTATATGTAGTCTACTTATTCAACAATTTCATTGCCCTCGAAGTGCTCAAATATCATAACAATTTAACCTGAATGTTATATGATGATTTACGAAAATTCACCCATACGATATTTGCTTCATGACTTTTTATTTACTATTTTATCAATTTGTGATTTGAAGCAATTTGATGAAGTACATTTTTCCTTACATGGATTCCTTAGCTCTGGGGATAATTCAAAATTTTCGTCCGACAGCAAAAAATGTCACACTTTTTTTCACCTACTACCAATCGTTGTCAGAGAGCATAACTTCCTGATTTCCCATCCCACAAAAATCGTTCGTGAATTTATAACACATGACTCCACATTCCAATGGGCCAATTTCCCCCTTCTTGACCCTCCTGAGAAGTCCTAGCTTATGTATACAAACTAGTTTTGGGACTGGATCAATCCACTACTCTGCTGGGTTTTAACATGGAATCATGTTTTAGCGATGGATCCCCCGCCGAAAAGTGAGATGAAAGTAGCGCCAATAATTGTGATGATTTCCGCTTACAACCGAGTCGTTGCCAGGGATATGATACTTCGTCGTTTTTCATCCCACAAAATTCGTTGACCATTCGTTCGAAAGCTCTCGATTTATCCAACCATACTATATTCATATTCAAGATATGCAATCGACTAGCACCAGAGTATTTGAATTGCCTCATCTCTCGTGCTCTCTCTGCTAGATCCAACGCATTCACAACTATCCAGCATCAATTTCGAGCACTGGCTTACTCATTTGGTGTTGAAGGAGCGAAGCTGTGGAATTCATTGCCCCTTAGAGTCCGTGGCCTGACTTCCATTGCTCAATTCAGGCGTGCTGTAGGATCGTTTCTCGTTTCTTGCGCGTGACAAGTAGCTTGCCCCCTCCCCCTCTTCTTCTCTCTCTCTCTCCCATCTCTTTTCATTTTCCCCTCCCCATCATTTTTTCTGTTTCTTATATATTAACTACTGCGAAGTGCGTGGCCAACAAGCTGAGTTATGAGCATGGTTATATGAATAATTGTTTACACACAGGTGATCATTCTCAATTATTGATATTGTGAACATGATTGCAACCGCTTGTTAATTTCTGATGATTTCATTGAGCTGGTGTTTCGATTATGTGATTCATAGCAGGTGATCCGAATATTGCGAGAACGGTTTGATTTGTGAAGCGGTGGTTAAATCATTTTAATAGGTAATTTCTATACTTTACACTATAGGAAGCTGTAATTTCGTATGTAGCCTGTTTCTATAATAAAGTGAATGTTTACTCGCGAGTTTCTATTAGGAGATCATCATCTCACAAGAGCTCAATCGTCGTGATCATTTCTATAATAAAGTGAGAGCGAGGAGCTAAAACATGATTCCATGTTTTTTACATTTTAGCAGTCAGGCTCAAAGTAATAACATCCGGGGGGGTCCAGGGGGGCGAAGCCCCCCTGGCGGGGTCAAGGGGAGGAGCCCCTTGCGAGGCCCGAGTTTTTCTCACAAATGGTTTACTCCAGGTGATGTAGTTACCAGAGAATCCAATGGCATAGGTATCCATTCACTTTTTATGTGCGTGTAGCGTTGTTACTTTTGAACAGTTTAACCAAAACTCTTGGTAATTATTTGTGTCATTCGTATAACTCACCTATGAAATAATATGCACCTAGTATGATAAAGAACGCTATTGAAGTTTGATTGTTTAGGAGTTAAATAGACTTGAAAACGCTTTAAATTATTACACTAAGTTTTCATCTACAAAATTCCCTGACATTTCCCGACGCAAAGAATTCCCTGACAACTCCAGGTTTTCCCTGACTTTTCCAACAGTTGGGGGCCACCCTGGAATAGTGCGGTCGGAGTCAGTATTTTTAAAGGTTCATCCGCTTTAATTTAAAAATGTAAAAAAAAAAAAAAAATAAAAAAAAAATAAATAAAATAAATAAATAAAAAAAAAATCCCTTATTGGCTTGAATATAAATTTCTGGAAATCCTTTGAAATAATATATAGGTACTGAGTGCCCAAGTATTAGTCCGATTTCGATAGATTTTCCAAGGATTGTGCGAGCTTGCTCCTGGACGGTACCCTAATAACTTGCATTGCCATTGGACCAACAGTACGCATTCGCAAATGTGAATTTCTTAAATCGTTGATTTCTTATCTTCAGTTCGTCCGATTTCGCTTCAATTCGTCACCCTTTCGCTCTACTGTTCGTTCCTCGCACCATCAACCTCATCAATAATGGTAAATAAGAGCATTAAATTAATAATAAATGTTATTATGTTATCATAAAAAGAAACACGCTACGTAAGTAGGTACCTACCACATATTAACAATCCCTGTTTGCCTACAACAAAATTTATCAAACACGTAGGTACCAAATCTATTTTGAGGCTGTTTATTTATTATTGAATATTATACAAATCTTACGATGGGTATTTGTTGCTTTTTGGTGTAGTAACCGTGGTGGCACGATTTTACCAATGGATGAAATCTTGAGAAAGCAGTGGATTGCAGCGATCCACCGGGAAAATGGTTTTGTCATTAAATAAAAAACTTCAAGTGTGCTGGAGCCACTTCCATCCTGATGCTTACATTCAGGAAAGTTATAACACAGATAAGTAAATAAGTAGGTAACAGTTTTTGTACTACATAGTGACAGGAGGTTAGCAGGTGCTCCATTCACGTCCCTAAACTGGACATCGTCAGGCACCAAGAACTTTCTCGAAATTGTCTCGTCGTTGACGCTAAGGTTAACAAAATTATTATTTGTTTCATATATCTACAATCTGAAACACGAAGAAACTGCGAAAAACGTCAGACGCGAAAATCGAGTTCGAATAAACTCGGAGAACATCAGACGCGAAAATCGAGTTTGAATAAACTCGGAGAACAATGTTTGCAACATAAAGGTAAATTGGGTTGCTGAACTTTCTAACAATTCTGCTTTTCCCCCCTGGACGTCAGCATTTCTCTTCTTCAACTCTTCTCGAATTTGTTCAAGAGTTAACAAATCCATTTTAATAAATTTAAAATGTTTTCTCTTCATCTCCTAGCAGGAACATTCAGTTTGGTAAATGCCTCCGTGCTGCGCTCTATCTCGAATTTCTCATGTTCGGAGCTCCATTGGTTGAGTAATAATTGGGCAAAACTAAAGTTGACACAGGCAAAACTCCGAGACTTATGGACCAATTGTGAGAGCTTTTTCCCTGCAATTTATATTTGTCCTCGGATTAATAGTAGTCTGTGAGCATGCGCAAACGCGAGTTTCTTATAATATTGATTTCTCGTCATCTATTGTTCTGATTTCGTTCTAACTCGGAGAGTAGTTGGGTGCTCCAGGAGATGCTCTATGAATTTTATTGCGATTGGTTGAGTAATAACTATTGCGCATGCACAAAATCAAAGTTGATCACCCACAGACGAACACATTGACGATCACATAGCCAAACGACCAAGGAACTCATAATTTATAAAATGCCCACAATATTTGGCATCAAATCAATGCTTAGATATACTTATTTCTCACTCTTCTCACTTATCTCTCACTTATTTCTCATAGTTATAGAGTATAATATCAATAAATAGATATAGTGCAGATCATAACGTTAAAAAATAATTATTTTACATACACTCGTATATTCATAATTGATATTACATACATAAGATAGTATCGTAGTTAAATCTAGGATAATATTAATAACTCACCAGCACAGATTTACTTTTAGCGAATTTTCTTAGAAAATGAAGCTATTGCAATGGCTCCAAAAATTTTAAAATACAAATTTTTAAAAATTTTTTTCATCGAAATCTGTTTTGATGCATTCTGAAATGATTCCTGGATTTTAACGCTTTTTTATATGTATATATATATATATATATATATATATATATATATATATATATATATATATATATATATGTATATGTATATATATATATATATATGTATATATATATATGTATGTGTCATTCCAGACGATAACTCTCGATAGAATTGAGATAAAAACTTCGTTCTTTCGCCAAAAAATCAAGCATTTCAAAAGAAAGGATGAGTTCGTTGGACAACACTTTTTAAGCACATTAAATTGGTCAAATTTCAAAAAATGTACTCAAAAAATCTCTAAAAATGGCTAAAAACGGCTAAAAATCGTTCAATTTATATTTTTTGGTAGAATATTGCTCAAATAAAGTTTATTAACTATAAAATAGAACATCCAAAAATGTATGTACACAATTATGCTGAAAAATGTACTTAAAATTCATCAAAATTTGCTAAAAAATCGATAAAACCTGCTAAAAAAGCTAAAAATTCAGAACCTCTATTTGAATAGCAGGTTATTATTTAGAATACGTTTTTTGCCATAAAATTAATGGTTAACGATTTCCTTGCACTCAAAAAGCTCAAATTTCAAAACAATTCAACATTATACAATACGATAATTTACGAAAATTCGCTCATACGATCATGCTGCATGAATGGAACTTTCTTTCTACACCTTCTTCTCCTTTCCTCTCCTCTCCGGTTCTTGAGAAATTTTCAGGGATTGTGCAGGTTATCATCAAGACGGTCCCCTATGAATTACTTTGAGTCTTATTTTTTTAACAAGTAAGTACCTATCATGTTTTACAGCTGGGTTTTAAGCTTGAAAATTAAGCAAAATTCAGCGCGAGCCGACAAGTTTAATATTGATTTTTACGAGCAACCAATGCGTTTCAAGAGAACTGTAACTCTTCCAGCTTGATCCTCCAAGCGATACCGAGCGACGCAATGAGACAAAACTTCAAACAGGCGATGCGAGACGACTGGGGGTCCTCCATTGGAGGCGACTTAACAAGCGATTAATAATTATTGTAGACCAGTGGTCTGCGTAGTGGGCTTGGCTTTGCAGCGTTTGTTTTTATTTGTTGTTCTTTAAAGGCCTAATTATGTCTAATATGGTCTTCGGGATACACCGAAACTGATGAACTGATTTTTATGAAAATTCCAGGAATTATGTTGGATAACTTATAGATGGTCCCTTATAATTTGCTTTGATCAATAATGGCGTATGCGCGCATGCAAACATGAGTTTCTCATAAAGTCAGTCTATTACAATATATCATTCTGATTTCGTTCAAGATCGGAGGGTAATTGGGTACCTATAAGTTTTAAGATGCCCTAAGAATTTTATCGTAATTTAATAGTTATTGCACCCCGTAGGGGGATCCTTCAGGTCCAACAGGGTTGGCGTCTCTGCGGCCCCGAGCAAGCGTAGGTTCACCCTAGGTGATAGGCCTAGACGTTGATCCAACGTGCCCTTCATCTTTGTTCCTCTGATGTTCTGGCATCAGGAAACAAGCGTGTTGGGTCTAGTGCTCTTCCCCCCCTCTCTTTTCCTTTTTACTGATCTCCCTTGAACATTCCCGACACCGTCCTCACACTAACAAATGACACAAAACAAAACACTCACACTACACACAGGGGCGACGAGGCTTGTGCTACAACCTCTGACGGCCCCCGTAATGTGGAGAAGGGAGCAGCAGGTTTGGTACTCCTGCCGGCAGTGGTAGCTATGGGTCCTGACACCGCCTCGCCAGCGGTCCGTGGGCTGACCCAAGTAACGTCTGCGAAAATCCCCCATGTCCTGTAGTACCCGGGTTGGGATGTTGCAGGGCATGTGGGGGCCCCCCTCTTGACCCACAACGGGCCAGCGAAGACGCTATAACCAATAGACCGGTGGAGGTAGCATTGCACAGATGTCGTCCCCCCCAACATAATGCCCAACATAAATTGCATAAAATTTATTACCTGGCATAACAAAACTCGGCGCTCCGCGCCTCGCCAGGGGGCAAGCCCCCTGGACCCCCGGTTACCTCTATTTACATACTTCGGACGAAATTATTGAAACACAGAATGTGTTTGCGTTGTCGCGCAACCAAGTGACAACCAAACAAGCGTCATTGTTTACTATTCATTTACTATTCATGCTCATAACTCAGGTTGATGGCCACGCACTTCACAGTAGTTAACATAATATGGTTGGATAAATCAGGAGCTTTCCAACGAATGGTGAACGATTTCTGTGCGATTAAAATTGCGGAAGTTCCATTTCCCTACCAACGGCTCGGTTGTACGTGAAAATCATAAGAAAATTTACAAGCGGTTGCAATCATGTTGACAATATCAATTATTGAGAATGATCATCTGTGTGTAAACAATTGATTCAAATAACCATGCTCATAACTCAGGTTGATGGCCACGCACTTCGCAGTAGTTAACATAATATGGTTGGATAAATCAGGAGCTTTCCAACGAATGGTGAACGATTTCTGTGCGATTAAAATCGCGGAAGTTCCATTTCCCTACCAACGGCTCGGTTGTACGTGAAAATCATAAGAAAATTTACAAGCGGTTGCAATCATGTTGACAATATCAATTATTGAGAATGATCATCTGTGTGTAAACAATTGATTCAAATAACCATGCTCATAACTCAGGTTGATGGCCACGCACTTCGCAGTAGTTAACATAATATGGTTGGATAAATCGGGAGCTTTCCAACGAATGGTGAACGATTTCTGTGCGATTAAAATTGCGGAAGTTCCATTTCCCTACCAACGGCTCGGTTGTACGTGAAAATCATCACCGTCACACATTTCGTTACCATCCCGCGTTCCATTTTCGGCTAGTTAGTCCATGGCTAAAACACATTCTGTGTTAAAATACTGAACTAGGTACCTACTAGTTAATACTGAACCATGAGATGGTAACAAACGATGGCGCCTATTTACATAGTTTACTCGTCACCATGACAACAGGGTGCAATATTCTCGACAATAAGGTTTTTAGCCTTACCTCGATGTAAGGACACGCTAGTGTCGAAGTCTCCAGAATTTCACCTATACATCCATGTAACAATACGTGAAGAAGGTATTGCCCACTCAACTTGGCAGATGTTTTGTCTACACAGAAGTGAAAATTGATCTTGTTTGTATTCATCCATTAAATTCTCGTACATTTTCTCTAATTACGATCGGAACAAAAGTTCTGTTCAATAGCGAAACAAATAATCGTAGTGGAATAGTTTGTAGCGGTTTACCTATATAAATATGTAGGTAGGACCCACTCACTTCACATACTGCATGCTTATAGATTAGGAACCAGTAACTCATGGGTATACGAAACAACATAGCAATATTTCCTTAAACTTTAATAGATACGTAAAACCAATTATTTACAAGAATATAAAAAGATATAAAAATCAGGTCTTGAACAAAGTTATATACAAGCAGAAAACAATAGAAAAAATACAAGTAATAAACTTCGAAGGAAAGATTTACTTTTTAGTTACAAAACTTTAACATAAATAAAAACGCCCATTTTTATATCTGCAATTTCATTTTGCATTGAACTCCTAAATGCCAATAATTTTTCAAATTATAAAGAAAGGCAGAATATAATTCAAAAGAGTTCACATTACCTTTTAAAATTGAAAAGTGACAAAATTACTTCATTTGTTATGGTACTGGAAAGTACTGGAGATAAATATTTAAATTCTACCTTTACATACAAACATTTTTAGTCTTCACATTGCCCAGGAACATTTACCTTAAGATAATTTCTATATTTTTGTACATCAAGAGATTTTTGTTCCTTTGGCGGCAGGCTTCAGATTTAATTTCATCCATTTTTGGTTTATTTTTATACTTAATGAACCAAAAACCATTAAAAGAAGAAGGAAAAGAAAATTTATTTACCCAAAGTGTCAGTGGAATGCATTTAAAACTGCCTAAGTAAACGCTGAATAGCAACAACACTCACCAGTAATACCCAGTAATATGTTCTTTTCATTTTAGCAAACTTTCGGAAAAAATGAGCCATTGCTCCAAAAATTTTAAAATCAAAAAGTTTGAAAACATTCTTCATTGAAATCTGTTTTGACGTTTCCTGGAGCGAATCCCAGAATTTAACACTTTTTCATTTGTAATTTCAGACGATAAATCTCCTCAGGATCGGGATAAAATTACGTTATTGCGCCATCAAAATAATTTTTTTCAAATGAAAGGATGAATTGGTTGCCCACCACATTTGTAGCACATTAAATTGCTCAAATGGCTTAAAAAATTTGTAACATTTTGTAGTAGAATTTTAGTCAAAAGAAGTTTATCAATGATAAATTAGAACATTAAACAATTTCTGCTGCTACAATGCTGCTAAAAAACAAAAGTTTAACAAATGACCATCTTTAGTGATATTTTTTTAGCACATGTTTTGAAATGTCACCTGGCACAGGGTGTAGTCACTTACTCCATGTAGTCAAAAAGTGATGGCCAACGAATCCACATGTTTGTTTGGAAAACTTAATTTTTTGACCCAAGAAGGGATTGTTATCTCAATCCTAAGGAGAGTCATCGCCTAGAATAACACACAAACTTTTTTTTTTTTTTTTTTTTTAAGAAAACCTTCCCTCAAAGACGGAGGGGCATGCCATTAAATTGAAAAATAAACAAATAAAATGAAAAAGTGGGGAGGACGCCCATGTTTACCCGACACCGGCTTTAGGGATAAGGGACGGTAGAGGACGAGGAGACAGAATGGGATGAAAGGATGTGCCCCTATAAAATGACCACCAATTCAAGTAAGAACCCCTCAGGACGCGGGTGGTGATACCACGGAGTACTCCTGCCAAGATGCCCAACTCGAGTAACTCCGTGGCGCTTTTCCCGCACCACACCCCGCGCCATGACACGGTCGCGGCAATGACCTTGATGTTATTAGGTGCCACTCCTTTTAGCTCAGATATCACTTGGCGCAGATCATTTCTTTCATATTTGCTTTTCTTAGCCCGCCAGGTCTGCTCCATGTCCACGCTGCCACTGACAACCTGGACATCCAGGATTATGGCAGACCCATCGGGCTTGATCGAAACGATATCTGGCTTCTTGCCCTGGTCACTCGGCATTTGGTATAGTCTCTCCCTTTCGACATCCCAACCACTAGATGACAAAGGACCTACTATCTGCTTGGCGGATTGTGACGTAAAATGCGGCCACCGTGAGTACGAGGACACTGCTGCACCACATGATATAGATTCTCATTTTTACCCCGACAGGCACGGCAAAGGGTGTCAACTGTCCCGCGAGTACTCCTCAAACACCTCACCGAGTTGGCTAGGGTAGCCACCCGGACGGCGTGAAAATGGGGATAGTCGTGGCCCCAATGCCCTCTGAAGCCCATTCCACCCACTGGGTAGAAATGGGGGATTCAGAGCACTGTCGGAGTTCTTTACCATCTACTGACTCATACAGCACAGCAGTGAACTCAGCAGATAAGCTGGGTTTTGGAGCAGTTGGTGTTGCTCGATCGCACCACAACAACTGCTGCCGGACAAAGTCCGGGTCAACAGCAGTGCGGGTGACCTCCCAGCTCGGGGCAAGCAGGCTCTGGCGGTGTAAAGATGGGATGCTGGCAGAAAGAGAGACAATACCGAGCCCTCCGGCCTTGACCGGTGCGTGGATGTAAGCACTTGGGACACCAGGTGGAAAGCCTAGCCAAGAGCGCACAGCAGAGCGAACTTCATGATCTAACTCAAGCAGCCTCCCCGCAGTAAGCCTGCCAAAGACTAACCCATAGGTAAGCTTTGGCAGTAAGTACGTGCGAAGGAGGCGCAGAAATGCGTGAAACCTGATTTCAATGACGAAAATTTTGATTTTAAAATTTTTAGAGCCATCACAATAGTTTCTTACTTTCTCTACTAAAATTATGGCAGGCGTGAAATTTGTTTCTTTTCCCAAAAGGAGTAGGTAGTTGAATCGGAATCAGAAATAAGATCTAATGTTCAGAAATAAGAGAAGACCTTAGAAAGAAGACCTGTAAAATCAAGTCCAATTAAGCAAATAATCCAATTCCAATAATAACATCCAAAAATGAAATACCAGTGACAAAATTAGGTACAAGAAAATATTACGTGACCTATACCCCAAAATCTAAATAGTAACTCATCTTTGAAATTGCTTTTTCTTGCGTGGCACACTCTTGAGCAACCGTTGAGCAATAGTTTTCGTGAAATTGCAATAATATTTATCGAACTCAATCACGAACACTCAGCATTTGGGAGATTGGAAAGAACAAAAAATAAGGTATTGTGAGTATACATAACAAACTTGAAAACAGGAAGTGTTTTTTCCCCTCAAAGAACATTAAATTAAAGATTAAAATCATTAAGATAAAAAAGAAAACATTAATTTAACGACCAAACTAGGAAGCTTGTATTATTAAAGGCTGAATTCACCTAACTGTCTTCAGGTTCATCTTGTTTGGTTTCAGTCTCATCTTTTTGGTCCTTCGATTCGTTGTTGATTTCAAGCTTTGAGACTGCTTTCGATACCTCTTCATCGCTTGATCCTCCTATTTCAGATGCTTCGGAAACTGCTGGAATTGAGGGATGGTAGATGTGTATGTATATGCATGAACGCTAATACCATGTTCAACTATCAGAAGAATTGTTACGAGGACAGTTCAAATGAAATCAATGTGAAAGCTCTAAAGACGTTCATGAAAAAACTGGTGGAAGCAGGAAACATTGAGATTGATAGTAACGAACCTATTAATAGTAGCTTACTGTTAAGTAACTCTTAAAGACCTGATTACACAGAATACAGTCTGCTACCGCGAGCAGCAATCTCGGACCTCCCTGATCCGGTGATACGTTTGTAAAACACAACATGGCATCACCCCTACCACAGTAGAAGTGATCAGTCACGGTGAATCAGTCTTGACCACAGCGGCAGGTGATCAAGTTGTACAAAAACACAAAATATCGCACAATCTACGGTGTTCAGAAGCAGTTTTGTTGTGGGTGTTGTTCAATATGGGTGATTGAACAGTGGATCGCTCACACGGATATCACTTTTTATGTACCATAGCGATATTGCCACCCACTGAGGATATCACACAATAGCTGCCTGCCACGAAAGACCCCGTTCTGTGTAGCCAGGCCACCAGGAACTGACGATACATTCAAATGATGCAATATTGCATCGCGCCTGATACATTCAAAGCGATCTGTAGTGGCGACTCATGCCTTGGCTACACAGAACATGGTCCATCGTGGCAGGCAGCAATCGCTTGATCACCTCGGAGGCAGTGATATTGCTAAGCTACATACAAAGCAATAAACCAGTGTTGAATCACCCATGTTAAGCAACTCTCACAACAAAACTGCTTCAGACCACCTAGTTCACGCGATATTTTGTACAACTGTATCACCTGTCATTCCGGTCAAGATTAAGCTGCTGTGACGGATCGCTTCCCTTGTGGCAGGGGTGATGCCACATACAAACGTATCGACGGATCACAGTGATCAGAGATCGCTGCCCACCGGGACAGACCTCATTTTGAGTAGCCAAGGCTTCAGTCTTGACTGGAGCAGCAGGCGATCGAGTTGCACAAAAAGAAAAAATTATCGTGCAATCCAGGCAGTCTGAATCAGTTTTGAAGTGGACGGGGAAACTAAAAAACTGATAGAAAAAGTGCAAAATTACGCAATTTTGTACGATTGATGTACAGAAACTATCAAGCCTGGTCAGAATCACATCACAACACTCAAAGGATCGCTCACTCGGATGTCTATTTGTATGTGACATAGTGATATCCCCGAACGTGACTGCTGCCTGCCACAACAAACCATGATCTGTGTTGGCCAAGGCCTCCTTTTGTTTAATTATTTTCAATAACAGAAGATATCTAACATATTTAAAGGACAAGACATAGAATTAGAATTCAAGAATATTTCAGACAGTCTTGAATTTCGCAAAAGAAACATTTGGAGGGGTTAAGTTGTCTCGTCAGTCTCTAATATGCAGCAGGGGAAAATGTGGCGTTAAAAAGGAAACATACAGTATATCTGTCTGAGAGACAGATGTTCTGTCTGCAATGTCAATCCAAGTAATACACGCCAAAGTAGGTGATCACTAATCAACGTGCATATTGTTATATAGTGATATCTGTCAAATCTAAGCACTCACCACTATCCTTGTCATCATCTTTTTCATCATTGCATGGAGGCTTGACTGCAGTGCCCACGATGGATTTGGCTTCTTCAAACTTGTCTTTGAATCGTTTGGCAGCTAAAAAGATTCCATTAGAAAAATAAATAAATAAGTAGCAGGGTAAGATTAAAAGCAGCACCAGGTGCTTCATTTGAACTCCAGAATTTTCAGAATTACAATTACAATTAAATTAATTTTCTTAATGACGATATTTTCTATCTATCACCTTTCCCTTCATCCTATTGTACAATGTACGAGAATTACACCAATTTCCTCAATATATCAAGTCCTTGCTCAATTCAGGTGGCTCTCAAGTGGCTGAGAAAATCTTTTGGGATCGCTCGTGAACCCCAGCTAGACACTGTGAGAATGGTGGTGTCCAGTAATTTATTACCTAGGTGAGCGTTACTATCTAGATATCTATTAGAACTAGGAAGCTATCAAAAAAGTTCCTTACAGAGAAAAAAACGTCGTATTTTGAAAGAGAGGGACATTAGTCTCATAGCTCGAACAAATTGCTATAATAAGGATTGCTATAATAAAGCTTCTTTACAAATTCCAACTTTGTAGGTCAAGTAATAAAACCTTAAAGCATTAGAGAACTTCCACAAAAGTAATCACATTATTTTTTCAATTATTTCTTTTTTAATGCAATGGTTAACTTTCTTTTAAAACTTCCTTTCCGAAAGCTCTAACAACTCTGAAAAACGTGTTTTTCAACAATTGAGCAAAAGAGGGAATAAGCGAGTGAATAAATAAAAATTTCAAAGATTTTGTTAAAACAAG
Organism: Adelphocoris suturalis; assembly: GCA_030762985.1. Lineage (NCBI taxonomy): Eukaryota > Metazoa > Arthropoda > Insecta > Hemiptera > Miridae > Adelphocoris > Adelphocoris suturalis. The sequence continues at coordinate 19,297,933 of CM061044.1, forward strand.
ATTTCTGGAGAAAAAAAGGTTGAGAGAAAAATTGTTTCCCATCAACTTGAGATGTTTTAGCATTCTTCCCCGTTTGGATATGATTCACGCATTTAGTATGAGTAATCATAAATTAATTTGCAGCATTTTTCCACTACAAAGGGATTAATTTATATCACACCACAAATGATTGTGAAACTTACAAATGTTTCTGGGAAAAAGTTGATTGAGCTTCCTTTTAATCTCGGATTGCCTTTTTGTTCAAAGGTGTATTAATCAAGAATGGAATATTGGTTGGGCTACATCACAGTTATATATCCTTATCGTATTTGTATGGGGAAAAAACCATACTGACATGGTCTGAGATAGTTTGTTTTGAAATTATACTTCTTAATTTTTTAGAGTTTTCCAACTAGTGAACAGCGTAACTCTTGAGTGTAGTGAGGAGTGTAATAGTTCCTTTTGGAAGAAGAACTCTCATTCTCGAGGTACCAGAACGTGATATCAAAGATCTCACCCTTGCTCTTACATCAGATTCATATACTGAATTCCAGGTCTGCCCCAATCAACATCATACATCCTCGATTTCTGGATCTGACGCCACTGAAGCTTGATGGTACCAATATGTATCCATCGCCGGTCTTAGCGACCATTACAAGGCAATCGCAATCACGTTTGGTGTTGCAAACATAATCGCCTCACTTCATGGAAGAAAACTCCTTCATTTTAACAAAAAATATGTCATTAAAGCAACGAAAAATAGGGCTTTCTGTCCTATTTTTAAAAATAGGCCGTTTTTCTAAACACAACAAACACGACAAGAAGACAAAAGAAACGCGTTAGTTGTCCACTGCCTGTCTTCAGGACATACTATGGACTCTGAACATTTCAAAATTGTGGCAAGGGAATCTAATTTTTCTAAAAGAACATTTTTAGAAATTGTTACGATAAAAGATTAAAATTCAGTTAATTTCCGAGAGATATTCAAAATTCGAGCAAGATTTACTCTTATTTGATTGAGGGACTCTAAATGTATAGTTACCGCTACCAACGAACTAGGTTGTTAAACAATGTAGGAATGTTAAATATTGTTGGAAGATTCTATATTTCAACTTTAATTTTAATTATAAAGTTCACTGTTCTTCCTTAAGAAGCCCCAGTTCCTGGAAGGAAACGTTGGAGGAGAAAGACTAAAAATATATAAATTCAAAAATAAGATCAGAAAGGCCTATTTTTCGTTGTGTTAATTCAAATTTAATCAATCCAAGAAAACAACAGTTACAAAATATGAAGACAGTCAGCCAATTTGAGTTTCCGCAATAATACATTATATACATTTAGGGAGTTTAAATTACCATCAGCATTCTGGAATCGAATGGCCAGTACTTCAGGGTGAGGTTCTCCATCAGATACATCAGCTTGTGTACTCCAAACCCAAGCTCTATCACTCCCACAGTTTGATTTAAGTTCCATATCAGTGGTCACTGAAACAAAAATATTCTAATAAAACACTGGGATGGCATAAGTACATTTTGGGAAGATACGAAAGAATTTCCTCTCAAGTGCCAAATAAATCTGCAAGAAGCCTATCCATTCCAATTTTGGAGAAATCCAAAGGATGAATGAAGCATGAAACATAGAAGAAAGGAAGGACCCTGAGTTAACTTCAATCGTGGAGGAGTGAACTGCATTTCTCCTGCTCAAAAATTTCACATCTGCCCTAGGTAAAGGACCTGATCAAACTAAACGTTAAATTGACGGCGAACCAGTGTGAATTTCTCCTTCAACCCAAACTGTCATCTTGTCCAGTAGCTCGTCTGACGCAGAGGAATTGCTTCTTTGGCTGTCAGTTCAGCATCAAGACAAAAAGGAAATGGGTATGGAATGGGAATGGTTTATTACAAAAGTAGAATCCATCCTAATTAGACTAACAACGAGATTCCATCCTAGACTAGACCTAATTAGTCACCAACCGCACTTTTTTACGATAAGTACCTTCCTACTATTTTTCTATGATTGTTCAAAGTTGAAAAATCAATAATTTCACCTGTTCTATTTTAATCCATTGTGTGAAGAGGAGAACATTCCAAAAGTGTCAGTCATGCAGCATGATCGTATGAGCGAATTTTCTTAAATTAACGAATTATATTATGTTACATTCCTTTGAAATTTGAGCACTTTTGTTACTTAGCAATTTTATGGAGATAAAGCTCGTTCTAAATAATATTCTGAGATGTACCTACAAAAGATTTTGGATTTTAAACTTATTTGGCAGATTTTATTGATTCTTAAACAAACAACTATTAATGAAATTCGAGAACATTTTTCAGCATGCGTTTCTGCATAAATGTTTTTTGTCCAAGTTCATTCTTGATGAACTTCTTTTGACTAAAGTACTGCTAAAAAGTGTACTGACATTTGAATATTTTTAGCCATTTTTAGTGTTTTAGCGAATTTTCGTAGAAAATGAAGCTATTGCAATGGATCAAAAAAATTTTAAATCAAAATTTTTGAAAAATTTCTTCCCTGAAATCCGTTTTGTGGCATTCTGCAACAAAACCCAGAGTTTAACATTTTTCTTATACACTTTTTCATAAACTAAGTGCTGATCAACAAACTCATCCATTCATTTGGAAAGCTCGATTTTTTTGGCGCAAGAACGGAATGTTCATCTCAATCCTAAGGAGAGTCTGGAATGACGCACGCGCACGCACGCACCAGTCTAGTTGGATTGAGAAAAGAGCCAGCAGAGTGCGGATAATGAAGATTGATAAAAACGCCGCTAAATCGCTGAGGGAATCCCTCTGCCTGGGGACTCTTTCAACTAATGAAGATTTGGGGGCCGCGGACAGTGCAGCCAACGTGACTGGGCTGAATGGTCGGTTGGCATGACCTCCTGCAAGGCGCCCGTCCCGCTAATTTTTGAATTTTCTCTTTTAACTGGCTCTGTCCTGTGTGGGCCACTACATTGTTAAACCACCCTCTAGCGACCCTGACATAATTATGAATGAACTTCACTAGGAATTACTTAGTTGTCGACAAGTTCTCGAACTCATGAATCTTATCATTCGTCAGTTCCCTCTGGTTAAATTTGATTGGAAATTACATAATATGCTTCCTTATTTTTAACTCAAATTACCAACTATGTAATTTTATGAATAATGCTATTATCATTAGCTCGCAAGACGAAGAGGATTTGAACACAAATGGGATACAACTCAACTAAAACATACAACGGTGACTCATTGTACATATAAAGAATAAGGAAAAGTATTTTAGAAGACGGACGGTATTTCTCTTTTTTATTTACACCACCCAGCAACCATTCACTGTGAAGGCAATCGAGCAATCGGGTTGAGTTGAAAGCAATGGAATTGACGAGATGGGTACAAGGATCGAAAAATGAACAAAACTGTGTGACTTGGTGGGTGTCCAAGAGTCACATGCGAGCCTGTTATACTTGAAAAGATACAACTTCCGTATTGGAATCATATGGAGGGGGAGCTAGCCAAGGGGAGTTAGACCAGAACGCCCCACCGGAAGTTATGGAACACCAATACGGAAGTTATATCTATTCTAGTATAGCGACACATACTCCGTCGAGACCGTCTTGTAGCATGATTTTAGTTGTATACTGAGGACTCAGATTCGAGCATAATTTACTAATGAATAAAACATATTTAGATTACAAATTTCATAATTGGCGAAGTAATTTTCAAAGACATATTAATTTGGAATTATAAAAAATCGAATTTTCTAGATAAACGGTAAATTCATTTAAGCACCTCTGACCCTTTTTTCCGAATTTAATGAATAATGAGTGTAAAAATGGAAAACAAAAATGGGTCTTATTTATGTCAGTTGCCTGTGACTGGGCTCTCGTGAGCTTCCAACTCGACCCTAGTGTGGAAAGGGCCTAACTTACAACAGATCAAATTTAGGTACTTAATTTGTTGTAATGGATTAACCAACTCAATGAGTACCTATGCAACTTACCATAATGATTAGCGCAGAGTTTCAATGTTTTGTCTCTTCTCATTACTACACGGACTGCATTTGTTTCTTCATTGTGAAGTAACTTCACTTCACCAGTTCCACGTTCCTTCCACAGCTTTTCTGTGTTGTCATGTCTGAACAACTTTGCTCTCCTATAAAGACAATTCAGAGGTGATTTTGGAATACAAAAAATGTGTACGTCCATTAATTAATTAACCAGCCTAATAAATAATAATCACCCAGAGTACGTTGATTTATTTTCCACACATTTCCAGTATCCCCAATTTGAAAAAGATTTACTGAATACTGGTTTAAAGAGTGAGTATGATGCTATAGAAATGTATGAGGCGATAAACTTGTATGGTAATGTTGAAGGTACATAAGCACTGAAAACAGGAGACCTGAAAACGAACATTGTTCCACTCGTGATGTCTACTTGTGAGCTTTAAACTCTTCAAAGCTTTCTTTTATGATGTGATTTTCTTGAACTCTTTCATCCGTGAACATAGAGATATCTACATGCACCACAGTAGCAGCCTGGACACATAATTCGGAATAACATTCCTTCAGAACATTTGGTTCGAGACATGCGCACAGAATGTTTTCAGCATAAGCCCCGCCATATTTGAATTTACCTTCAATTTCCCAAGCATTGTTTATTCTGTTTATTTTCTAGTTCTTATTATTAATCACATTGTTTTAACATTTATTTGCAATATTAAAATAAATTGATATTCTTATACTATGAATGATAGGTTTAATGAAGGTTTCTCATCCTTGTGAATAATCGAAGCGTGTTCGGCGTGCCACACGTTCCGAACAGGGTTCAGAATGGTTCTCCTGTTGTTCTGTTCAGAACGCCATTCTGATAACAGTCACGGGGACCCCCCAAGAATCTGTTTCATACATCAAAGAACACAATCCTAGATTTTAACGTCTTATAAATACACATTTCTATATGTATAGGGTGAATTTCCAGACGATAATTCCCTTAGAATACGGCGTACACATTTTGTCCCAACGCAGACAGATCCGTCTTGCAAAAGATGGTTCCAGCTCGATGGTTCGTTGGTTCTGTATCGCTCCAGATTTTCAGGTTCAAATTTACAATTCATTGGCTCAAAAATGCTTTTAAGAAAATAGGTTTTTAGAGGGATGCCACAGTCAAAGTATTTTTCAGCACTGAGTCGACTGTGACCACTCCCAGATCTCTAAGATTCATAAATAAGTGATATTTTTAGGTGAAAATTGCCCATAATTGACCAAAAATTTGTAGTTTTCGAGTTGTGCTGGGTGCCCTGAAATTCCCACAGCAATGTCATTACATAGCTATCCCAGAACGGTTGTTGAGGACATGTTTGGCCTCAATGATCAGAATTTAAGTGCTCAATTTTATTTTATCCACAACTTTTCTTTGAAAATTCGCTCTATTGGCCATGCTGCATGACTGAATACTTTAATTATAAATGTATAGATATTGATAAAATTAAGCTGATCGCCGACTTCATCAGTAGTTCCAACTTGCCTAATTGTATTTCAAAACTATACCCACTTTTTCTTCATACTTTGTGCATGGTATTGGCGCATAACTGGAAGTGAACTACCAGGTTTTCTGGGATTGCGGAACCCCGGTTCTTTTTTTCAGAGCTGGGAGTGAAACCTCGAAAGCCCCAGTTGGGAGCAAAAAACCAATTCTAAATGGCCCATGTTGAAGTGAAAAACCCATTCTTTTCAGTACGTATACTGTATTCACATGCATACTGTGTATCAATTTCCAAGGACCTGTACGTTAAATTCACGTGTAGTCAATTTTTCTTACAAAAATACCAAGACATAACGCCAATCGGCCAAGAACTGGTCCCGAGGCGGCCGGTTGAGAGAGAGTCTACTGTTTTAAAGTTTGGGTCCTACTTGCTTGCGATATTGTAATCAACTGTGCAGGCCCCAAGATTATCAAAACCCAAACCTTTTTTCCATCACCAGAGGGAATTTCGGCAAACACGCTCAACTGAAATACTACGCTACCAAGGCCAATTAACCGAATCTCTTCAACTAAGGGAGTTTCCTTGCAATGTTTGAAGCAACAACATAATTTATTAGTAAAATGTATTACTTGGTGCCAAATCACTTACAACTGAATGAGAATGGTTTCTCCCTCTTCATTAGAATGGACGTGGACTTCTGGAAGGTAGATTATTGGATCGAAATGAAGCTCTGCTTCAACATCTTCTCCCCCTCCATTAGTAGTGGGATTATCCTAAATCAAACCAGAAATAATCGTGCTTAAAAAATAAGTTTAAATAATAAATACTCAATGCTTCTTGATAGATACATTATGTACTCAAGTATTCTTGTTGACAGTTGTGCTCGGATGGATGCAAACATTAACAAACGAAATTAAAAAATTAATCGAAAAATTATTGTTAGGTAGACCCTTTTTATCTACACAGAAAAGAATGAATCATCCTGTGGTAGTAACAGAAATTTGTTTCCCCAGGTCGTATAAAAAATACAAGGTTTTCATCCACAAGTAATAGATAGTGTAGTAAACAGGGACCCGTGGAATCATGTCATGTAATCTAGGTCTGGTTGGGACACCACTCACCAGACTTTTCTGTAGATGAGCCGGGAAGCCACCCAAATATATCACATCTACATGAGACATCTGACTTCTCCTCTCTTTCTCCTGCATCCAGGTGAAGCACATTATATTGGTGATCAGCTGACGTTTCGAATCCTGGCCGTTTGCAGTCAACGTAGTCACCCAAGAGGAGTCCCTTCTGAAGCCTCTCACTGCACTGCCAGCAACCTTCTCTGCTCTGTGGCCACGGAGCTTCCATTGATGACGCTGCCCTCACTGCCGGCGGTCCCACTACACGACGCCAGCTTTCCCTCTCTGCCAATCGTCGTTCGACATCACAGCCAATCCTGGCGCTTCCCTCACCACAAGAGCACGTCCTCTATGCAGTGCCTGTCTTCCCCTCCATCAACTACCTTCTGAGCAGCATAGCCGATTCCTGCACCCCCCCCCCCCCAAGTCGCCCCTTTTCGCGGCGTTTGATCCCTCTCTTCCTTCACGTATCCAGCCATCGCTCCCGCCCCCCACCAGGCCTATAAAACACCTAAGAATGCCTCTCACAGCACAATTCAACTCACAGCTTCCAGCAGACCATTTTGAGCTTCTCTACGCGACCAAGCTGACTACCAGCTCTCCCTGTGGCCTCCCTACCGAGCTCCCTAGGATTCTACAGACCATCTAGGTGAAACCTCCCAGATCATGAGCTCTCCACGGCTTTTTGGTGGACTTCCCTGCCTTCTAGGAATCTTCCGAAAATTGTCAGAGTCCAGCCTCCCATTGAACTTAGTAGTTTTAAGAGTTCACTCATTCACAGTTTCCAAGTTTTTTGGACCGAAAAACTTGTAATCTCCGCAATGAACTCTCCCAATATGGTTGAGATATGCAAATTATTCTAAGTGTTTTTGGCCAAAACACGTAGTAAATTTCTCCCGATTGGTAGATTGAGTGGCTTTGAGACCTTATCACCATCTCCGAGGGATAGCTGCCCCATCCTTTTCAGGTGAGACAGGTCTATGACCGCCCTACGTCCATTAAGGCCTATTAGAGCCTTCCCGCTGTGGATTGACTGAATAATTACCTATTGGTAATTTAATAAGTCGAAACCACAGCCCGTATCCTGCCTGTTTCTCTATTACAGGCACAATTAAAGCACACGCAGGATGGCTAACACGGAGACAGCTACTTCAGTCAAGCTTCCCCCATTTGATTCAGACATTTCTGTCTGGCTGAAGCAGCTCGACCTCGCCTGCGCCACATAAGCTCTCACTACAGAAGCTGCCAAGTTTCATCGAGCTTTTCTAGCACTCGACTCCGAATCGGCTGAGATAGGCATAGATATCAACTTAGCTAGCACCTCCGCCTATACTACTCTCTGCTCCGTGTGACCTACGAACCTACAGATGGCTAAATTCTGTTGCAGCTTCTCACTACGGCTCCCTTAGACGACTCTACTCCCTCTGCCTATGCCAGGAGCCAGCGTAGACGCCTACCTACAGGCACACTCTCAGCTCTGCTTCGTCAACTGTTCTTACAGGTACTTCCTGACTCAATCCGTCTCGTTGTTCGCTCATCCTCCGAGACTGACATCACAAAATTGGCACTAGCAGCGGAACTTCTTCTCCCTTTGGCCAACCAGTCACCTAGCTTAGTCAATGCTACCTCTTCCGATAATGATGCTTCACAAATGCAGGTATCACCGCAGTAACACGCCCTTCCTACTACTCAGTCACATCTCAGGCATCTTATTTCCCGCCTCCGGTTTCCCCTACATTCCAAGTCTTACCATCCCAACCATTTTTTAGACAAGTGGCTTCTTCTCCTTGCCCTTGACAACGGCTCTGCTGTAAGGACTTGGGGTGACTTTAAGGTGCGGTAAATTTTTCTCATTACGGCACGCTGTATTGAGACCGACGGATCTACAAGGAAATCTCTAATGAGTTTTGGTGAGCACAGATACTTTAACACTTTCAGTACTGGACTCAGAATCTCGTTCATCCCACCAACCTGAATTGCTCAAATGTAAAAATCGATTTTCACAGTAAAAAATGACTGGTAGGAGTTTGTTGGGTCTTGGGCTTACGGTTCTAGAGCTGGGCTCATACTGAATATGAAAACATAAAAGAGAAACCACAAAGGAGGGGAATGGACTCCCCAAGCCCCCCTTCTCCAGGCAGTTGTGAGGGGAGAGAGGACCAAAATAACGGTCCTCCCCTTGATTGGGGGAGCGCCGATGACGGTTTTTTCGGTCGTTTGCACTGAAGGTGTTAACGGATCGCAATCCGTAAAAAAGGAATCTTCTCAAATATCCTTCTGCACCGATAACCTCCACTTTTCCCGCTAGCTCTTGTCAGTTGACACTTGCGTTCCTGCTCCCCCTCGGTTTCTACGCTTGTATTTTACAGTTCTTCATAAAATTTATTGAGATGGTGATGTAGACAGCATAGGAATAACGGATTATTTCCTCCTACCATGGATTTAGCTTTACAACTAGATCGTAAGGGACTTGATGTGACTTTAAGGTGTAGTACATTTTTCTTAGCTGTGGTTAGCACCCAGTTTGCTCGCCCTAACTGTCCTCTCGCATGACGTATTGACACCGACGGATCTGCTCTCTTTATTGATGGGAGAAGATAACGGCTACCAGCTCTCACCGACCAACCTTCAACTTTCCCTCAACCATACGTCGTATGACTCATAAAATAAAACAGAATACAAGAAACAGACTGCCATGCTGACGCAGGGGAAGTGCTGACGTGCAATTGGGTGAAGGGTGGCTTGCCTCTCGGCTTATAGACGCTGATAGTTTCTGGCCATACTAGAGAGTTTTTGGCGACTTCAACTCAACATCATGAGTATTGCATGATGTTAGCATAGTCTTGAGGGAGCAAAGGAAGATGCTAACCCAAATGGAACCGGGAGAACGGTTGCCTTAATTTCGATGTCACGTTAACGGTGGTTGGGCAACGCAATATTTTCCCCCTGGCTGTCTTGTCCACTGGTTGACTAATCAATTTCTTCATTTCAATATGAAACACCGAATTTCAATCCTGAATTCGAATTTTATGTTAGTTTCAGTACAAATACTCATAATTTCTCATATTTAGTTTTCAATTCGTTAATAGAGCATGGATTTAACGCAAAGATAGTAACCCTCAAGTGTGAAACACCACGGTTTAGTTGCGGTCATTAGTCGTTACGAACTTCATGTTCTTGGGTTTTCTGTTGGGTATGAACAACAAGTATAAAGAAGTATTATCTTATGTCAGGATTTTACCTGACACAATCATCAGTGGAGGCAGCACTTCACGCAATGTTCACGAGAAAACCGCTGATAGATCAGGCTAACTAAGAACAATACTGCGAAGAAGTAGGGTCATTTAAAAACATGTGAAATAATAATGAAAAACAAGGCTCTAATCAACCAAATAGAACCTGTGCGCAAAAGAACGGATTTTTCTCGATCGAGTTGAAGGATAGTAAAGCTAGACAGTGGAGGCGCTCTTCAGATGGTATTCGGTTTCTATGTGACTTGAAACGTATAAATAACCAAGTTTGAGGGGTGTTCAAAAACCTACCCGTTACATCAACATCAGTTGGTAATGAGGCATTTAAAAAGAAAAACTATTATTATTTACTTCACCAGTATTCGAGTAATTCTGAGGTGCCCAGTAGTGTTACATTTACAGGACGGTTAGCTGGTGTCGTGTGCCTTTAGGTCCCCAAACGGGTGACTTTAAATGAGCCATTCTAAAGCAGCCCATTCACGATCCTGCTCACTGCAGGAGATGGGGAGTGCAACGAAGTTCCCCTCTTCGCTCTCCTGCCTCAGAGTGCGTTCTCCATACACGATCCATCATTCCCAGCTCAAACCTAAGGTTTCCCGCCAGTATACTACCGTATACCTTCTGCGTTCTCCATTCTTCAATGGCTCCTTATTTAAGGTCTTTTGACAGCTCCACACACGATCGACCTAGCAGGTTGATAGGGAGGGGGACCCCGGGCCGCAGGATGGTCCGATGGGAAACCCATCCGACGAGCTCTGCAGGACACCTGCGGCAGGAAGGCCACCACACACGCCCTGCACGCTTCCCGTGCAAGAAGAGAGGGAAGTTTTTCGTTCCCCTCACTTCCTGCAGAAGGATCGTGAATGGGCCGCTAAACGTACGACGTTGCTAACGTCCCCTCAAGGTCACGTACTCTTGGGTACGTTAGGGTGACGTTAAGGGTTCGATAATGGTCTCCCAAAAACTCCACTTTTAGGCTCAAGTTCGTGCACGGTGTACTTATAGAAATATTTATATAGAGTATGCTCACGATCCTAGCAGAGACGCGTCTCAACTAGGAGCCTCATAACCTCTCAAGTAGTGTCTGTTAAAATTCTGTTCACAGACTTGTACGTAATCTACTTGTATATGTAATTAATAGGTCGGCTTTACAATTCCAACTTAGCGTGGGGTCCAAACTATTTTCCTGTGCAAGATTCACATTAATCATCTTACTTGAAAAGCTAGAATAAGCCAAGACCCAAAAATAAATAAAGGTATGAGGTACTTTCATCCGAAGTCTTAATTCATGAGATATTGTAGAATGTGAGCATAGATCCACCTAGCAACGTACCTAGGTGGATCTATGTAAGTACGTGAAGGTTTTACTATGGTGCTTACTACATTAGGTACTTAGATTATTGTTGTAACAATCGCACAAAAATAACTTACAGAAAATTGACACAATTTCTAAAATATTCACTCACATAGAATACAAGCTACCTATAGGTAGAGGTTGTTAGGAAAGTATGGAGAACTGTAACTTACATCTCCGTTGCTCAACACACTCATTGCCGGTTGGATGTTAAAACTATAGTGCTGTTTTCCCAGGTCTCTTTCTAATGTGCGGTGCCCCGGATAGCCTTCTATTACTTGACTTAGATCAATTACCTAGGTTTACAATTATTTCTACAACACTCAATTCCAATTCGAAAATCGTAGCGGCAGGTGGTAATTTGTTAGTAATTCTTGTTCTTCTTCGTCTTTCTTTTGTTCGCCGTGTTTCCGAATTTACCGTGTGGGCACATTCGTCTTCTTTACTTCACTGGGAACGTAACTCTCGGAATTGAAATCAATAGCGGAATAAACTTAAAGCCATAAACTACACAGTTAACTCAATTTTTTACACCTCCACTGTTATTAGTGTACGGCATGTGCAAAGCAAATAATTATTAATTTAATTTCGTAAAACTTCAATCATCAACGTTAGGCCAGTCGTACAAAAGTGAGTCTTGAACTTTGTATGGATCTCATCTACGTTCATTGGTCGCGCAGCAGGCCTACATGTGGTTTAAGAAGGCCCATGAGGTTTAAGAAGCGATTGAGATAAAACTAATCCGCTAGTTGCGCTGTAAGCGCTAACTGATAACATTTCACTGGAGCGCTTTAGAATTGACCTCTGGTTTGTACGTGCCATTAGGTTTAGGACATTAGGTATATAGGTACAATAGTTGATTCTACTTTCCTGGGAACGGCTCCGTTGTAAGCGAAAAAAAACGTGACGTCAAAACCAGACATTGTTTATCTTATCATAAATTGTTTACCTGCTCAAGCCTAAAGACAACCTATGTTACCTATGTGGATAAAGGAATAACGAGTAGAGCAATTCTGGAAAGAGTAACATGCTCACATTACAATTTGATTTGAATGGTCATTGAGGTTTTTTTTTTTTTTTTTGGAACCGTTGGATTTTGGTTTAGTTTTTTATAGACCTGTGTGACAAAATTTATTTCAGGCCGCCTAGGCCTGAATAAGTATGTAGATACCTACCTATTCAAAAACTGAGTGACGGGTTTTTAGAATTTCACATTTGGATGCCATGGGGGGAGGGGGGGGGGGGGGTTAACTTCCAAATACCTACAAGGAAGTATGTAGGTACTTGTTTTTTGGTTACCTAGTTTTTATCAGACACGCCTAACTACCTACACATACCTTGTTTTGCAAAATTTCGCAAGAAATTAAGGTGGTACCGACCTATTGTAATAGCTCCAAAAAGTTTGACATTAATTTTATTCAGTAGGTATTTTCTTCATGAATATCCGTTCTGATTAATTCAAAATAGATCCCTGGATTATAACGCATTTTCATGTAACAAATTTAGGTACTTCCATATAATATATAGGTACCTACTTACCTATGTGTGTTTCATTTCAGACCATAATTCAGCTACAGGAATGGGTCGCTACACATTCTGCAACTTTTTCATGATCAGTTTGAAATTTTGGTAGAAAATAATGTGAAACGAGTTCATTATTTTTGGAGCCGAATGTTCCTCTAATTACATGATTTTTTTGGCGCCACAAACGCCGCGCGTACCTATGTTAAATTTTGTGCTCAAATTGAATTAAGAGCTGGGCACACTTTCTATTGTTTTGGACTCCTTTTAGATCTAGGTACTTTTTAAATCTCGTGTGCCTCTGGGGTCGTATGGCATGCAATTCAGAGTTAGCAGAGCACTCCTGAACCTCAACACTCATCGAATCGCCCGTAGTGGCGATATTTCTCCTTTTCCACCTGTCTGATTGCTGGGGCAGCACTCACGTTGAGATTCCTGTAGATTCGACTTGTAAACTTGCATGTCCTTTGGGATCATGTCCTCGCGCTTTAATTGAATTAGGAGCTGTGCACGCTTTCTATTGTCGTTTTGGGCTTCTTTTAGATCTAGATACTTTTAAAATCTCAGTTTATAATATGAAAATACCACTATTTTTGGATTATGATTTTCAATTGGACCCACATGAGAAAATGCTTATGTTGTTACATGTTTTAAGTAGGCATATCTTGCAATTTACCTGACTTCTAACTTCACGAGTTGTTTCTCTAACTTGCTGGCGTAGAGACATGGGGCGTACATTATTCCAATTCGTAGACTCAATGAGTGATTGAATTTGATCAGCACCCGTGATGTATTTTACCAATTTAAATTCTGTCAACATTTACTCAACTTAAGCATCTTCTATCCTCCTCATCAACTGTTGTGACATAACTTCTCATTAATATGCCACAACACAAAAGTAAGATTGAATATAGCTCTATCGAGTTTTCGTAGAAAACGGAGATATTGCAATACGTCAAACAATTTTAAAATTTTATTTTTCCAAAATTTTCTTGATGGAAATCCGTTTTGAGGTATTCTCAAACGAATCCTAATGTATATATATATGTAACAATATATGTAACAATAGAAAGAAACAATTGATAACCCAAGTTGAACGTTGAGCGGTACTTAAGTACCTACCTACGCAATACATATTCATATGACCAGTATTCTCTTTATTAAAAGGATTGATCGGCCAGACTGGCCTGGTTATTTGGTTCTCCATAGGTTGGGGTTAGTAGAATAGGAATCAATCACATAAAACAACACATATTTAATTATATTACATTTTCGCCGCATTCTACAATACGATATCAACATTCATACCCAATTAATTAATTAAAACGTTTATAAAAATAAATGCATTCTCGATTTTAAGCTAGTGATACTATTTGACACGACAACTTCACACAATCTGTCGGTAATGTTCATCCTAAATAGTAGCTCCAGTACATCAGATTAAATATGAAGAATGTCAGTGGGAATAGCACTCTGGAATACTCGTCGATCTTCCTGGCCATTAGGCAGTTGTTACTACTGCAGAGGCCTGTTGTTTTACCATCAGTCACCACCATTTTTCTTACCTGGAACATTCAACGTTCACCAAGCACAATAAAGATTGATTCAACAGCAATTCATTACTATGTATTAACTATTGTAAACAAGTATCAATATCAGTCTCAATAGCGACTAGAAAAACCATCAAAAGAGCAACCAGAATAATATACTTTCTCACTTAATTTCCCCAATACTTACTAATTTTTTATTTTGACATTTTCAAGCCTTCACTTCAGCAAAACATATAAAAAACAATCATTATTGAATCGAACACAAGAATCTTCATTGAAAAATTACGATGCAATATTTAAGGGACAACTAGCAAAAGAAGTTATTGAACAAGTACATCCAAATTCTTTAGAAAATTCAGTGATTCACTACTTGCCTCATCACTCAATAATCACCCCTGATGAAGCGACAACCAAACTACGGACAATATTTTATGGATCTGCCAAATCAAAGGGAGGTTTGAACGAATTGAAGTACAGGGGACATATTTTGTAGCGTAGCCGTACTCGTGAATATTTATTAACAAAATCTAAAAATAATTGGCCTGATGATGAGATAATTTTCAATTAACTTAATACTCCGAAAAACCTACATTTTATTACGCTTCGTGTTTTGTGTAAATGTGTTAGAAAAATGCAATTCTGGTCAATTTTTCGTGTTTTCCCAAGTTGGTTTTGCAAATATCAATAAATCATCCCCAACACACCACAAATATACAACTATACAAATATATATATATATATATATATATATATATATATATATATATATATATATATATATATATATATATATATATATATATATATTCCAGACCTGTAACTCTCCCTAGGATTGAGGTAAAATTTCCCGTTCTTACACCAAATAATCAAGCTTTCCAAAAGAAAGGATTAATTCGTTGGCTAGTGCTGTTTGAGCACAGTCAATCGGTCAAACTCCGAACAATGTTATTAAAAATCACTAAGAATTGATGAATACGGCAACAAATCGTTAAATTTCTATTTATTAGCAGAATCTTAGTCAAAAGAAGTTTACCAACAATAAGAAACATGAAAAAATTATGCACAAAGTGATGCTGAAAAATGTCCTTAAATTTCAATAATATTAGCTAAAAAATCGATAAAAACTGCCAAAAAACTAAGAATTGAAAGTATTTTTGGAATGGCACAATATTATTAAGAACAAGTTTTTTTGCCATAAAATTGGAACAATTTCTTTACATTTTAAGTGCTCAAATTTCCAAACAATGTAGGGTTATGTTTTTATAGCTATATCACGAAAATTCGCTCATATGATCATGCTGCATGACTGGAACATTTGGATTGGAGTAGTAGGCTCTAAACAGAATGATCTGATGGGTCAAGTTTTTTCTCTTCGGATCCAAACCTATTGTGAGGAAGAGGTCAAAATTTTGTTGAAAAGTTTCTTTTAAAAGTGATAGCGAACACCGTGGAATAATGAATCAAAAGACTTCCGCAGCTCCGCTAATCCTGATGTGTTTACTCAGCTGAAATAATATAGCAAAAGTACCGATTCATAAATCATGATGAACCAGGAGGAAGGTAGTTATAAGCTCTGTTATACTACGAGTAGGTACATTATATACTGCCAGATCTCGAGGGACCCCAGAAACAGAATGTTTAATCCTCTTCGCTGGAGGAAGTTTAGCATGGAAGATGTTTAAACAAACATCCCAGTGCAAACTTACTACAGTTACCGCCACTGCCGTTGGATCTTGATCCGCTTCCGCTCTTCCGTTGACGCCGTCGGGAATCGTCAACGTTCGTTTCAAGATTTCCGGAACCAGCTTCCTCCACATATAATTGACGAAAGTGAACTCCAGAAGAGCGCAGAAGACGAAAGCTGAAAATCAGTAAGACATATATTATTTTCTCTTATGAGGATGAGAAGCAGAGATGGAAGAGGATGAGAGAGAGGTGTGTGTATGTGTGTGAGAGAGTTATTATATCCTTAGGATTCATGGGCGCCGACTTGTCCAAAACTTTGGTGGGGCTTGACAATTCTGGGGGGGGGGGGGGGGTATGGAATTTACGAATTTCATGCTAAAAGTACCCATTTTCGGGCCCTTTTGGATGCTTAAAAAGAACACTTTTCTATCCTCCTGAAAGTGAAGTAAATTTGCTAAACCGCTTCTTTTTTTAATTTGTGATCAGTAATAAACAACGTTAATAAATCAAAACGGGTATAGAGTTCAATGATTCACCAAACAATGAGTACAATGAATAAATGAAACACCAATGTACCATGGACTAAAAAAATTATTTATAATTAATATAACTTCTACTTTAATGTATGACAAAATAAGAGTGAAAAGTACGTGAAACAATTTTGACTAAACTTAACTTGAGATTCTTTACAAAAAAAAATAATTGTTTTGTTTAAAAATAACTAAATGTTGGCCTAATTAGGATGAAGGCACATAAAAAACATTCAAGTAGCCTAACACTATATTTTATGAAAGGAAAAAACCGTAATTAACAAAGATAATAATATATTTAACTTATAAATAAATTTAAATAAATGAATCACGTTCAGATAAGTAACGTTCTGAGGGTGTACATTAAAGTTAAATATTTCTGAAATATGAGACTTAACAGGTTAAAAAAATTTGATTAAACTTCAGATTTTTTTAGCTAATTACCGTACATTAACATTTAAATTAAACATTTCTGACATATGAAATAAATACATGAAGAAACTATAGCAAAAGCAGTAACTTAGTTAAATTGTTGCTAAAACAAAGCAATACTTGCTTTTCTAATATTATTTTTATTAACAAACTCGTTAACGAGGGGTCTCAGAAGCTTAATTAATTTGGTCACTTTAGGTAGAAGGACTTTCACACTTTTCTACAAGAAACTTCTTCACATCACGCATTGAAGAAAGAGAAATATTTCGTTGTTTTGCAATGTCATTCAGCATAGTGAGGGGGAGGAGAAGTCGGGATTGGTCGAGGTCACCACAAAATAATTCTTGAATTTTCTGGGTTTTATTTGATCCAGTTGTCATGGCAGAAACACAGTCTTCTTCAACGGTGGAAACTAAATTTATTCCAGATTGTTGAAACCGTTCCCTTACACACATGAGTACAGTGTCACACACTTCATTATACACTTGCTTGAAATACTCTTCAGGAGTAGAGAATGTGTGTGCTTCAGAACTTCCAGGGTTATCTCAATTCTTTGGCAAACGACGATGTCTTGGCAAAATAGGTTCATCAACCCGCATAAACAAACAGCAAGGGCAACTGGCCTATTTATCAGCCACATTGCTGCCTACTCTGGGTACGTGTATACCATTAAAATTTTAAGATTTTCAGTAAGAAAAATATTGGTGGGGCACAGCCCCACCACTCTCATTATTGGTGGGGCCAGGGCCCCACCATCTCTTATGAAGTCGGCGCTCATGTTAGGATTGAGATAAAAATTCCGTTTTGTACCAAAAAATCAAGCTTTCAAAACGAAAGGACAAGTTTGTTGGCCAGCATTTTTAGAGCACATTAAATTGGCAAAATTTCAAAAACAGTACTGAAAAAATCACTAAAAATATCAAAAAACGGCTAAAACCATTAAATCTAGATTTTTTTTTTTTTTTTTTTATTTTTTTTAAGCAGAATATTGCTCAAATAACCTACAGTAGAGTATAAACTATAAAATAGAACATTCGAAAATTGATGTGCAAAATTATGCTGAAAACTGTACTTCAATTTTATTTAAATGTGTTTAAAGATCGGTAAAATCTACAAAATAAGTGAAAACTCCAAAATCCTTTTTTGAATAGCGGATTATTATTTAGAAAGCGTTTTGTGCCACGAAATTGGTAATTAAAAATGTCTTTTCACTCAATGTGTTAAATTTTCAGAACAATGTAACATAACATAGAGCAATTAACGAAAATTTGCTCATACGATCATGATGCATGACTGGAACTTTTTAAACAAATTTTAATGGAATTTAAGTACATTTTTCAGCATTATGTTGTACATAAATTGTCGAATGCTCTATTTATAGTTAATAACTTTATTTGAGCAAAATTCTGAGGAAAAATATAATTTTACGATTTTTAGCCATTTTTGGTGATCAATCAGTTCAATTCATAATCAAGTTAATTATTTAGTCCATAAATACGCCTAATATTTGATGTTGGTATGGATTTTTGTAGTAAATTTTAATGAAATTCTAGTACTTAATTATGTATAATGGGCTGAACAACTCTCTCTCTCTCTTTCTCTCTCTCCCACTCGCTCTCTCTCTCTCTTTGTTTTCGAATGCTCGATAAGATGAGAGATATTGTTCTAATTGTTATTTGGACCTATTTACTTCAAAATTTGCTAAGAGATTATACTTAAAATGGAATTTAACCTTCTAACATGCTCAAGTCATGGGCCATGATTTAAAGAGATTGAATTTCTAGTTTCGTTCATAACTTCTTGCATAAGTTTTGTGAGTGCTCATTTCGATTTCATTCCTACTGTTCCAAATTAGCCAAAAATTTGAAATTTCCACGTGTTTTCTGCCCAAAAGTTATTTGTGGTATAATTTCTTAGTATTTGTAGATAAAGTAATGTTGAAATAGTAAAAAAGAGTTTGTGGAATAGATGGTGAATTGAGACACATGGTCTCCTTGGGCATAAAATGAACGAAATGAAGCCATGCGATGTAAAGGATAAACTCAAATATCCATATTCATATTCAGATGAGGCTAAACATTTCTTATAAATGAGGAAACAGATATGAGTGCACAAAACATTATGCAAAATAAGTTAGTAAACTATATCAGTGAACTATAACACTGAAACAAGTTATGGGCCAGAAAATTTACCTATTTTCTTAGTATTTAAAGTTTTGTAGGTTAGACACTAGAAGTATTACATAGATGGGTTATTGGACGTCTGTTTACTAATGGGAAAAGTTTAGTCCTGAGCGCTTCTCGCGAATCACCATTACAAAGGATCCTGCCTTTGCAAAAGTTCACTCTACCACTCCCAAAGAAAATCTAAACATGGAATTTATGTATGAGACCTGTTATTCCCTATCATGAGAACGTAGGTAGGATATCTCGGATAGCGTTAACCGAATCTGTCGCCCGTTCCATCGGTTTTGTTTCAGATGAAACCAATTACTTTGTCTGGGGATTTATGGAATCGATAAATGGTCGTTTACCCTTCAGTAATACGAATATTGAATTATAAGGCGTACGGTCGAACAATTTTCCAGACTGTAGGTAATTAATCTGTTTACCCGAGGAATGAGCGCATACTCAACAACTTAACAAATTAAATATTTATCATCGGTGCTAGTTATTTAATTAGGATTAAATTCATCATCCTCGTATATTTTCAATATGTGATTACGTGATTCAGCGGCGAGTTTAGTTTGTATTACGCTAGGTGAGTAAATATTCAACCCTTAATGCAGAGAGCGAAATGAAACAAAATTGAAAAACTTTCATGTTCTACACTCAAGTGATGGGAAGTGTGAGCCTTTTTGGTTTATTATTTTTAATAATAAACCTTTGTAATCGACCAAGAAAAAAAAATTTGAACACCCCCTGAAACAATTTTTTTTACGTTTCAAGATGCGTAGAATCCAAAATTTGAATTTAAAAAAAAAAAAAAAAAAAAAAAAAAAAAAAAAAAAATCGTCCGTCTGCCGTCCGAGGTTTTTCTCCAAAAATATCTACTAGACCAAACTGTATGAAAAGTTAAAAATCACATTTGGGTTCTAGATGGTCCTAAAAGCTCGGCATCATTTTTCATCAACCCCAAAGGGTTGTATTAAAGGGCTAAACATTAAAAAAATCGAGATCTCGAAAACTTTCTAAGTAACAGTAATAATGTTTTTCTTGTCATTGATTAATTTAATCGCAAAGAATCGTTTAAAACCACCCGCAACGCTGTACGTTGAATAGTTCGCTTTCCCTTAGGGCTTGAACGTCGAAAAAAAAAAAAAAAAAAATAAAAAAAAAAAAAAAAAAAAAAAAAAACACCTTCGAGTTAGACGATCAAATTATAAATTCCATCAAAGACCGCTATAGATAGTGACACTGGAATACATAAAAATTGCCTTGTAAATATCAGCTGATAGAATCTCAATATTGGAATTATCAGGTGATATAGTTCCAGTGGAATTCATTATAACGTTGGGAAATCGGGTTTATTAACTACCTATTGTCCGTGTGATGTACCTACTACTGAAGTATTGGTACCTTAATGTTGAATTTCACCTCTTAAATTGCTCCCAAGTCTACCTATAGGTAGCGGAAGCGTTGTTTTCACTTTCGAGAGATTTAAAAGTTGTGGTCTCCACTAAAATCAAACGGTTATTGAAAAACGCTTTAGAAAGGCTGCCAGAGGATCGCAGAAGAGCAGTAAATCGTTCCGTGTTTCATACCTCAGGATCCAAGTCCTCAGGTTGGTTGTCGGTAGTCTCCCTAAGAAAACACAACTTTGACCTCAGCCCGTCAGAATTTCGTGATGCACTGGCAGTACGGTACAAGAGAAAAGCCAACGACTTGCCTCTTGCGTGTGATGGTTGTGGAACCAGGCCATTCACCATCGAACATGCCCTTAGCTGCAAAATGGGCGGGTTGGTTACACGAAGACATAATGAGGTTAGAGATCTGTTGGGGGAGGCCATGATGCTTGCATGGGGAAACTGTACAAAGTAACCGATACTAACCGAAATGAGTGACCAAGCTCCAGGTCTAAGAGGCGATTTGGCGTGCAGGGGGGTGTGGGAACCTCAAAGGGAGGCGTTATTCGATGTACGTGTCACTGACACCGACGCTCCCTCTTATGGTTCCCGACCTGTTGCCGCAATATTCTCGTCAGCAGAAGAAGAAAAAAAAAAAACGAAAATATATGGTCGCATGTGAGGCCCGACGAGCAACATTTACGCCTCTCATCTGTTCTGTAGATGGTCATTTTGCACCCCAGATGTCGAATTTTCTAAAAGTCATGGCAGAAAAGCTAAGTGACAAATGGGGAAGACCTCAAGGAGTAGTGCGAGGGTGGCTGAGGGCCAGAGTGGCCTTTGCTATTCTAAGGGCCTCAAGTATGTGTCTCCGAGGAGCAAGAAAGAGGTGGCGGAGCTGCGATGAGTTGATCGGGTTTCAGGATGGAGCAGCAGCAAGAGTAAATTGAGAAGACGTTTCACCAAAACCCCACACCTCCAGGTTCGACGATAAAATGGGACCAGTTTAAAGGAAAAATTCTGAGAGTCACATATCTTAAACACTTCCAAAGATTTAAAAAAAAACAAAAAAACAAAAAAAAAAAAACGGTTATTGTTTTTTTACAGTGGTAAAATTTCCACTCGCATTTTACATTTTAGACTAGGTATTCTGAACAACTTCCGTTCCGTGTCTTTCTCTGTCTATCTCTGTGTGTGTGTGTACCTCCGTAAATCCTTGTAACAAGCTTAATTTCCACTATATTCAACCGGTTCTTATGAAATTTTCATGGTATGTGCGGGTTAGGGTGAAGATGGTCCCCTATGAGTTTCGTTGTTGCCAAATCAATACTTCACTCTGTGCATGAGCAAACGTTAATTCCATCAACCATCAGTTTCTTACGCCCCCGTTGTCCGATCTCGCTCAAATTTGGAGGATAGGAGGAAGAGGTTAATTTGAGTATTCCCAATTAATTGCAACATAATTCTATCATTAGTAGCTCTTGCGCATGCACGAATATGTATTCCTTTTTAAACGAGCCTAATTTCAACAGTCAGGAAATGTGCGGGTTAGGCTGTAAATGGTCCACTATTAATTCCATACTTCTCAAATCATTACTCCATTTTGCGCATGCGCAAACACAAATTCCTTCAAGCATAATTTTTTTACGCCTCAGTCGTCCAATCCCACTCAAATTTGGTGCATTTCATTAAAATTTGCTATACAGTCGATAAAAACTTCCAAAAAGAGAAAAATACAAGAGCACATTTTTAATTACAGATTACTATTTAGATCATGTTTTTTGCCATAAAAATAATGGTTAACATTTTCTTTGCACTCAAAAAGCTCACATTTTCAAACAATTCAACATAATATAATAAATATGATAGGTAACTTTAGAAATTCGCTCATACGATCATGCTGCATGACTGAAACTTTTGTTTGTCGTTTTCAATAGTTATTCAGTGATTTGTATAAAAGACTGAATAATACATGAATAATGAACCTTCCTGGAATAATTTGCATTTTCTGTATTTTTCCTATCTAATATGTGGACTTCTAATTTATTTATTTTTTAAATATATATTTAATAACTTTATTTATGTAATAAATATATGTTAAATACATTATAACTTTAAATAACTACGATCTAATAAATATATCTTTATCTATGTAATAAATATATGATAAATAACATAAATGTAAATAACTATAATGTACTATATATAAATTTATCTATATATACTTAATTTAATTGATTGGTGTCTAATTTAATAAATACCTTTCATTCTTTCTCCCTCCCTTCCTTCTTCAAATAAAATAAATGTGGAAAAATCATCGTTCTACACGCCGTCTGATGCCGATTTGAGTTAACCACTGGACCTCATTTATCAACTTGCATGGAAACTAGAAACTAACGGGCTCAAGTTGAATCATAAATCTTAGCACCACTACCGACCAACTCTGAAGCTTGAAATTAATGGGTTGAACAAAGTGTATACTATTTTATGGATCGTTTCTAGGTTATTTAATGAATAATTATCAAACGTCGTTCGTTGTCAAAGACAATAGCTGGAACTGTGTAGCCAATTAATATGTAGATTTTTTAAGTTCCAAGGGAGATCCTGCCCCCAGGGAGAACGAGTGAACGCACGTACAATCCAATTTTAGATTATTGCTTCAGGTTTAAACTTAGAATTTATTTATTTATTTTATAATTAAAAGAGTCCTAGATGCTTGTATACCTATTTATTCAGTTTGATTTGTAAAACATAATGTACTGCTCATGTCTATGTATTATAACCGCAACTCATTGCAATACTATGAATGAATGAACGTGCAGCGGTCGACACTTTGAAATTGAAAATCTACCAGCAACGAACAAAATTTTTATAGCGAAAATCACTAGATTACGATTTTTTGGTATTTCAAGCCATTTAATTCTGGGAATTGATTGAAAGTGAATGCAAAAGATCAGGAAGGCTAGGGCTTTAGGGCTAGAGGCTATGGATAGAGGCTATAGGGGGCCTCATCCGTAATTTTCGATCGGGGGAAAAGCTCCGGGCGATTTTTTATTTCAAGGTTCTTGATATATGAATCAATTAATGTTTGAGGGTGTGAACTTTCTTTGCTTCCAAGCCAGAATTACCGAATACCTTATCGCCAGAATCCCTTATTCCGTTCTCGGCGTAAAACTGATGAACCATGAAGAAGCGTTTTTTACTAAAAATGCCTACCTTTGAATGGAATATCACAATTCTGGCTTCAACATCTTGTTCAGTCCTAAAACGTCTTTAAACCCGGCAAAAATTGGAGAACATTTTTTTTTTCAAGTAGGTACCTAACCAATTGGGTAATCCAAAAGTTTTTGAAATTTTTTCTCATTTTTATTTGCTAAAAACGTAGTTTGAGGCACGTGATACATATTCTCTATAGGAAATTTTACGCTGATTCCGAATATACCAGGATGTTAGTATGCTGAAAAGGTTATTTTCGCATGCAATTTCCATCGCAAAAAACAGGCTATAAGTCAAAATGCGTAAAATAGAAATTAAATTATGGATTTCAGCAATGCGCTCTTTAAGTTCGGAATGTTCTTTGGTATTTGGTGAAACAAGCCAAGATAATGCTCGTTAGAGGCTGGTTGTAAAAGAACTTTGTAGATGTGGGAAATCCTTGACGGACTGCAACCAAATGCTTAGCCTACTTATGGCTTAAAAGTCATTCGCCGCAATTGCAGACCCGTGGACAAATGAAAAGGCTGAAATTGAACATCAGACGAAAGGGATGGCCCAAGTTAACGACTTCCCACTCCTTTCCATAATCAAAGAGAAAGGGCGACAGTTAACGGTAGGTTACGCTATCACAGGGCAGGTTTTATCTCTGGTTTCAACCCTTACTACCCACTTCCCAACGCGCCTTGAATAGTGTTCGGTGGTATCCATAATACAGTGGGCGACCCTTTCATTATCGTTGGACTCGTGAAACGAGGTGGGAATGAGTAGGTAGGTACACCACAACAACGCCGTAAACGATATACCTATATATATTTTTTCGTTTTCAGGAAAAAGTCATCAGTGCAATTGGTTTTGGAAAGCTCCATTAATTAATATTCCATCTAACATTGTAATTTATAAGGCATGCAATCGGTCCTTCTATCATTTCTTCTATGCTCAGAAACACAAAACGAAAAAGGTTCCAAAGCAAAGGATAGAGAAAACTTTATTCGTTTATACCTCGCAACAAGGTGACCAGGATAACGGGCCCGTCTTTGTCACCCTGTGGAGTGGTGGAATGGAGTAGTTTCGCTTTAAAATCTATCGGTTCGAAGTACATGATAGTCTCAAGGGCTGCAGTTCTAAGAATTGGGAAGAGAGGATAATTTGTACCCATATCTTAAACAAAAAACATTTGCAACCCCTAACATTGAAATACTTACTCGCATTGTCTGTTTCAGACCTTTCTGTACAGATATGTACATGTACACTTGTATAAACTTATTGAGCCGTTTGAATTTAAATTTAATTGTTTCAGATCAATTAAATCATGCACCTCCCAGCAAAGAGTGAAGGGAAAGTTAAAAAGTACCAGAATCACTTACCTGTGCAAGTTCCCATCCACACATCGATAGCTTTAACGTAGCTGACCTGCGGCAAACCACTTTGGATGCCTGAAATGTAATCGTTAATAATATTATTATGGTACAAGTACATAAATGTATCTATACAGGCCCGTTATTCATTCCAAACAGTTCAGGTAAACTGTGTGAGAACGATTTACATGTGTGACGACTGTACCAAGGAGCACACTGATATTCAATACCTACAACGGGCAGGAACTCATTGAGGTTATTGTACCTACATTTCTCCCGCTTGAACCATCTGACCTCTTATTGTCACCCATCCAATCATGCAAGATGGTGCCGATCGCAAGAAAACCCCCATAGCAAGGTGCCCTAAACATTTTGCGGCTAGTACAACGGCACTACTACGGTACTACGGTACACTAGTAGGTTCATTCCATCGCCCTGAGTCATCGAATTTCCACAACAGCTGGGTGCACTCGAGCCGTCCCCCGATTACAAAGTGTGTATTGGAGTGTTAAATCACGAACCGACCCCGGATTTCAAAGAAGTTAATTTATCGATCATATCCTACAGCCGGAACGCAGACCCTCGCGTTAGTCCGCTCGCCAATTTAGAACCACTCAACTCAATTCTTGTCTCGACGCAGCGGAGTTTTCCGCCCTCGCATTTTCAAGCCTCTCATTATTACTTGGCACCTCTGCGCATTCATTTTTGGCTTCATTCCAATTCGCGATCGCGTCACTTCCGACAAAAAGATGAAAAAATTTATTCGATGCCAACCGGCAGTTGGAGGGTATCAGATGGAAGCAACCAGTGTTCTTCAATCTTTTCGCATGTTTTACAGAAAAAATGAACTCAATTCGTTATGATGAATACCAATAAAATAATTCAGCTACCTATACGTACATTTATAAATGCTCGAGGGCTTACTTGAGTGAATTTTTGAACTTTTCAACAATTTTGACCAAGTTTTTAAAGTTTTTTTTTTTCCAAGTACTAAATTGTTTAGAATATTTTGCCTTAAACAAGCTTAAAATGTTCAGGTTTTAGCGGTTACGAAACATTAATAAAAATAATATTGGATTAGAGCACACAATTTTAAGACAACTCACAATTTTAAGTGAGCACACAGTTTTAAGTATGGAAAAGTGTTATGAAAAATAATCTGCTTCAAGGATGTATTTCGGGGTTTCATTAGTCGCAGTTTGTTTAGCACATGTTATGAAATTTGAGCAGCTATTTTTTTTCTACGAAAATTGCAGTTATTCGAACTCATAATTTCTTATGCGATATTTATTTTATTTTTTTGTGAGGGCTGGCATTGTCTATCTTGGTTATAAAGCCATTTACCTCTGCTACGACTCGTAAAGTAATGGAAGCATGTACCAGCGCACGAACACATAATAAGAATATGGAAATGGTTAAAATTTTGTGTAACTTAATTTAAATAACTCTTTCAGTAGCCTAGGGTAACTTTAATCCATTTAGTGTGATCTTTCATCGGTTTAGGTTTCATTTAATCTTATCTATAAGAAGTATTTTTGGGGAGGAAGGGTAAATTGAGATGTTTATAAACCCCACGCCTGTATTGTTGTTCGAATAACCTACTACAAAAGGCTTTCAAAATTTAGTATAAATGACGCAATTGCTATTCTTTCCACTGAAACAAGTGTTCGGTAAACTCATGAATCATCATGAAAAGCGTCGAATCAACCCAAAAATGTTTCACAGTTCTGGGTACCTGTGTATGCTCAAATGTTACCTGTGCATATATTAATATTTTATTACTTAGAATTAGTACGTATCGGTGTATTGAGAAAAAATACAAGCTCGGGATTCAATAAAAAATTAGGTG
Source organism: Adelphocoris suturalis (assembly GCA_030762985.1). NCBI lineage: Eukaryota > Metazoa > Arthropoda > Insecta > Hemiptera > Miridae > Adelphocoris > Adelphocoris suturalis. The sequence goes on from CM061044.1 coordinate 19,324,828, forward strand.
CGCCATAAAGCGTCCTCGATCCTTTAACGTGATTGCATAAATATTTAAAAGGGTTACTCGAGAGGTTGGGACAAGGCTAAACCCTGTTTCGTGTTGAAATAAATAGCTTTGAAATTCATAGTATTGAAATTTTTGTGCAGTAAATAAAATTGTCTTGCCTTGGCGAATTACATTCTCCTTTTTGATTACATCATCTTTCTTGAATACAACAGAAGACATTGCCAGGTTATCTTATACATCCTGTGGTGGTTCCAACATTTAACTTTATACGAGTTTTCATAATTCAATAAATCTCGTGTTCTAAAGGAATCTAGGAAAAGGCTCTCTTGTGCCTTCACCCGGGAAAAACTCAGAGAGTGCAGAGTAAGGGATACGCTCTTCTCAAGCTCCACTTAAGGGGATGCCTCTACTCAAGTTTGGGGCTATATAATCAGTCCAAGTAACCCTTACCCTTCACTCTGCCCTAGTAATTATCTAGAATTCAGTCTTTACCAAGCTGTTTTAAATCTCTAAACCATGCTTTTTCAATGTCTCACCCCAAAAGTCATTTCTGATATATTAGTTGCGATCATGACAAGTCCGAGTGTTGATACAAATCTCAAACTTGCTTCGGAATGTATACCTTTGGCATCATGCCGCCATTGCTGGCACTTTGGCGTGTTATGCCATTTTGTGTTGGGGACACTTACGATAATCTTTTTTGGTTTTCAGAGTACAACGGCGAGCCATTAGGGCAGTTTTGGGACTTCCATACAGAGCCGATTGTAAAAAAGCGTTTGCCGACCTTAGAATATTGACTATTCCAGCGTATTATATTTGAAAAGGCTTATTCTACGTTGTTGATCATATGGATAAGTTTGTGGCGGTCGAACGATTTCATAACACAAGAAGCACCACGGCTCTGTCTCTTCCCTTAAGGAATAGTAAAAACTGGTGGTGTATTAAATTTTTTAGTGTTTTGCCTGCACATGTGACTCTTAAAAACAAAAGTGTTTAAAAGACTTTTAAGACTTTCTTTACTTATAAATTCAGCTCCATATTCTTTTGATGAGTTTGTGCAGGCAGCAAACTCCTTCTCCGTATACACTATTCCTCCTTACCATCTAAGTTTTTTCCAGTATTTTAATTATTTATAGTTGACAATTTTTGTGCATTTCATGTGAAGGCAAATAAAATTATTGGTTGATTATCGATGTAGTGGTCCTGGTAGGTCTGGTCATCTTGTTAATGTGACGTCTCTTATTGATGTAAATGTTGTTACCAGCACATGAATTGAAAGCAGTTTTCTAGTTATAAGCTTCAGACTTAGTGGTCACGCAGGAATCCACATTTAGTGTCATAATATAACCTCTCTTTTAATGACACCTTTACAATCACGATAACAACCTATCTTACTACCAACGCTTACTATCTGCATTTAAATTTATAACGAATAAGCGTAAGACCTGTGTGATTTACGAAATCTACTATTAATATTAAATTCATAACTGTACCTATTGTCTGATGAACCTTCTATTTAGCCCACCTGCTGATTGAGAAGACACTGCCAGCAGTGTAGTGACGCCGAGAGTTGTTCGTCCGGGCACCGAATCGACGTCCATCCAAAACGAGACCCACGAGATCACGACAATAAGAATCGTCGGAAGGTAGCTCTGAACCAAATGGAAACCAACTGATCGGCTCAGATAGAATTCAGCCACTAAGCAACTGTAGTTCCCTGGAAATACAGAACATGCTGCATGAAATGAAGGGTACTGGGGGAAAAGGGTATCATTCCAATATTGTCGTGGATTTTGAGATAATAATTAACATAAATAAATGTACATGCCTTCAAGAGGCATAATATACATTTTAAATCGCGGGAGTTTGGCGCTCACACAGAATCTGATCAAAACGCATCTTTCTAATCTCTCCACTAAACTGATTGGCCCATCGAACTAATACTAGAGCAAGTTTTTTAAAAAGAATATAATACAATTTATTTACAAAATTTATCCTCAAGATTGCATTTCAGCTGTAAGCTGGAAATTATGTATTAGTTGGCTTCAAATCAACTGGCTTGTAAAATTAGTATCCACGTCTGTTTGATTCAAAATTTAAACTGTCCTACAAGACTGTGAACATTCAAAGAACCGAAAAATCGAAATAGTTGAACAAGGAAGACTATTTATATGCAGAGAAAGGTGCATTACAATTCCAAATCATGCAAAATAGAGATATGAATCAGAGAGTTAATAAAATAATAGCTTATGTTGCGTAATAACACAGCGGTTCATGGTAAATTCACATAAATTATAAAAGATACATTACATGCGAGTGAGGTTGTCCTAGAGTGGGGGTAGTAAGAATTTATGCCGAATTATCATATTTCCCGCCGCCGAAACCAGTCGGTAGCTTGCCCTGTCACCCCATAAATAAATAGGCATATTGATTTATGGTCACCTTCGTACAAGACCCAGAGCTCGCTCGCTGAGCAGTTAACTCCCAAATCATTGTTGGGTCACCAAAGCCACTCAATTATAAATAATGATTAATTAGATAATGTGCCAATTAATTCAGAAGTGGGGGCAATCGACGTTGCTTTGCCGTATGTTGTCTCCTTAAGATGACAACCTCCATATAATATCAATCTCCCGGACTAAACTGCCAATCAGGCAGCAGTCACTGGCTGCTCCGAAAAACTCAGTCACGAAAGTTCCAGTCAGACAGCATGATCGTGTACGCGAATTTTCTTAGAAGGTAGTATTATTTTATTTTTCATTGTTTTGAAAGTTGAGCACTTTGAGTGTAATGAAATTGTTGTTACCAATTTCATGAGAAAAAAAACTTGTTCTAAAATATATTCTGAGGTTCAAATTTAATTTTTAGTTTTCTTGCAGTTTTATCAATGTTTTACCACATATTGGTGAAATTTAAGTACATTTTCTACATAATAATGAGCATAAATGAATTATTTTCTAGTTCATTGTGTCTAAATTTGTTTTGACTAAAAAATAAATAGATTGAACAATTTGTAGCCGTTTTTAAACATTTTTAGTGATTTTTTTAGGCACATTTTTGAAATTTGAGCAACTCAGTGTGCACAAATTACTGGCCAATGAGCTCATCCATAATCAAAATTTTCGGAGCTAATTTAATAGATTTATCTTTTACGGAAATTCACTAATTAATTTATGGAAATTGCTAGAGATCAAGCGAGGAGGCCATCGCATCCCTTCCCATACCTACTATAAAGAGGATTATTGAGGGAAACTCGTCCCAATGGCTATCTGTGCTTCCATCATCATCTGACAATTTGGATCTATCGAAAACACAGTTTAGAGACACTATGGCTCTGCAATACGGAAAAGAAATTGCTGCTATCCCTTGCAAATGCGATGGGTGCCCAAATGAAAATACACTGCCAAGGAAATGGCACAGGAGCTTCCTCGTGACCTTCACAGTACGTCACCATTAAATTCCAGAAAACTAGAAACGGCCGGCAAATAAATTCTCGGCATGATGGGCACAATCACTGTAGTACCGTACGATTCGTATGGCACCTCAAGGGACTCTACCGGGATCATCTCTGAAAATTTGAACAAAATCCGATAAAATTAACTAAGCTGTGACCGTAACAAAAACATTACTTTCGCGCATGCGAGTAGCGTACCGCTGCTGATGATCGCGAAGAATGTGATACGGGACCTCAAAAAACCTTGCCCGCATCATCCCTGAAAATCTGACAGAAATCCGTTCACAATTGCCTGAGTTATGACCGAAACAAGGAAATTTTGTTTGCGCCTGCGCAGAGGCTACCGTTGATTCGATCATGACGGAACTGATAGGGGACCATGTAGAGCTATACCCGCACGATCAATAAAAATTTGAAGAAAATCGCATCAAAATTGTGGAAATTACGGCTGTTGCAAGGACCGTAACAAGAATAGAAGTTATGGCTGTTACAAGGAAATGTGGACGGACAGACAGACAGACAAGGAACCAAATTTGTTCAGGAGGCTCTGAAACGCAAAATGCGAGTGGAAATTTTGATTTTGGAGCAAAAACTTTTTTTCATTTCGAAAGTGAAAACAAAGCTTCCGCTGCCTGGCAGTCTCGGAAGCAAAAGGGACACGAATCATGCTCTAAACTGCGAGCGTGGAGGCCTAATAAAGTTTGGCCACGATGTGGTTCGGGATGAATGTGCCAGCTTAGCATGGAAGGGAGTTGTGGTGGAACCAGTACTTAGAGAGGCTACAGACAGGTGTCCAGGTTTGGTGGCTGACATAAAAGTGCTAAGGGTTTGGGATAGGTTGAGGGTTGCTTTTTTCGACAATCGCATAATCAATGCCAATGCACCCTCTTACCTTGCCCAAACCTGGCAAGACGTCGCTGAACACGCCTCCAGGGAGAAACACCAAAAATACAATACAGCCGCAGAAGATCTGAGAGGTTCATTTACACCACTGATTTGCTCTTGCGAAGGTGTCCCTGACAGAGAATTTCAACAATACACCAAAAGATTAACTATAGTTTTGTGTGAAAAGTAGAAGAGCCTAGATCACAGATAGCTGGTTGGATTCTGACAAAAATACAGTTCTCTGTAAAAAAAAAAAAAAAAAGCAGTGTCCTTACGACTACGAGGTGCCAGAGAAAGTGTGAGAAGTTTCGGATTAGGTGATAAAGAATCAATGGGACCCAGGATGGAGGATGGCGCACCTTTGCCTCTTCTCTGCGATTAAGAAAAGAAAAGACCCTGTTGACTCTGATGTCTTTGCTCTGGGGGGTCAACCAAAAATTTTCGTCACGCAAAAGTTGATGTCGCAATTTCTAATGATGTTCACGTACAACCCAGCCGTTGCTAGGGGAATGGAACTTCCGCAGTTTTCATAGCACAGAAATCGTTCGCCACTCGTTGGAAAGCGCTTGATTTATGTGATAAATGTTCACATCTCAAGCTACCAATTTCCTCCTCCTTATGTACCTTGCTACATTCCTAAACTAAGTTGATTGGACTATAAACAATTTTCGTTTGGCGGAAACTAAATAACGTCTGTATTGGTGAAATAACTTTAACAGTATTTAGGTATAGGTATATGCTTTTTGTGCCTCCAAGAATAATAAAATGAATTTTTTATCCAACATTTCGTCGCCCCTACAGTCCAAAGTTAAGGGATTCGTTTACAACTCTCGAGGACAACCGTTATGAAATCTCCAATCTAAGACATATCCATGTAACATGGTATCTGCTTGTAAAGCAGATAGTGGAACTCGTTCACGAGTTTAAGATTTTCTTTTTCTTTCAATTTTTGTCATTTTGTTGGATTTAATTACTCGAATTTTCGTTTTTGATTTCGCAAGTTGACATTGTTTGTTTATGTTAGTAATTGCTACAATTATGTTTTTAATAAATAATTGGTATTAACATATGTAAAAATATGAATAACTATTTAGTGTATCATTCGATTTATTAGCGGGCACTCGATGTTGCTTGGACGTCCCTCGTGTTGCCGTTTTAGGAAGGTAGCACTAGACAAGACCAAGCGCTTCAGTTAAAACCCGGTCATTACTGGGTCACACATCACCTCTATATTCCAAGTGCCAATCAATTGATGGCACTCGACATTGCATGGACATGTCATGCATAATCTCTTTAGGGAGTTGAGAATTACTTAGTACCTACGAGAAAAGAATGGGCAATAATTTGGGCAGAATTTTGATGAGCAGTATATCATGCACTTTGAAATATCACGAATACATTTGAGAAAATTATAAAGTGGGTCACAAGGATAACAGCTTCGATTTTGTGATCAGCTAAGTAGCTAGTTTTGCCCCTCAGGTAGACCAATGGCAAATGTATGACTAGTAGTTTTAATTGGAGTTCCATACTTGATTTCGTTGTGTTTTATGAAAGGGAACCCATGTTTCGTTCAAAGGTTCTCGTGGTTGTTACTCTTAAAAGCGGACCCCACCTACACCATTATACCAACTTATTGTAGTCCGTTCTGACAAGTTCCGAAGTTGTGACCGCCAAATACCCCTTTTCACGGACGTTCAGTTCTGGAACAACCTGCGTTAGGCAGCGGTGAACCGAGGCCCGTGAACTAAACTGGAGTTGGAGCGAATTGCAATTGTTGTGAGTTAAAGGGCTATCAGAAGTTGTGCGACCCCTTCGGGAGATTAACGTACCGATTTGAAATGATTCCTGACACTCAGAGGCAGCGATTTCTACGATCTCGAACTGTGGCATCCGCAGACCCTTTCCCATGATGACAGGATTTTGGGTTTTCCATTCCAATCTCAGCTCTTCTATAGTCTTGGAAACTGAAAAAAATAGTAAATTGTTTCAATACCTTGTTAATTTCCAAGATTTAGGTGGTCACTGAAGTATTGAATTTACATTGAAAACTCAAATAGGACAACATGTTACTGCTTCTAATTTTTATTTTTAACACAGAATAGTCTAAAACGTAAACTGCAAGTGGCAATTTAGATTTTAGAGAACAAATTTTCTTCATAAACTTAAAGTGAAGAAATGCTTCTGCTACCTATAGGTAGTCTCTGAAGCTAAATTTGACATATTTTAATCACCCACATCAACAATAGAGTTCTACAAAATAAGCCGTGAGAATGACAACAGAATTATATTAATAATTAATAACCCTAAGTTTCAAGAAATTAATCATGATGGGGATTTTGATCAACTGAATATTCAATAAAACATTATAATATTTGAAGATTCATGTTCATGTTGTTTACTAAGGATTGAGAACAAGTATGCAATCAAATAAGTGAATCAAATGAAACTTTAGTGCGCTGTGTATATTCATGCACTTACAGCTTGCCACTTCCATGGTACAAATTTGATTGTCCAAAGGGAATTTCGAAAGGTCCATCATGCAAGAAAAGGTCAGCTTCAATCTGAAACATCCAAATCGATGAAGTCTATATAAGCGAATGGTTTTATAAGAATTGCCTCACATTAAATTCAAGAAAGACTAAATTAATCGTATAAGGTAGTAACAAAAAAGGAGTCGAAGGACAAAAGCTGAGAATAACCTTACATACATGTGGTACTAATTCCTTATGTTCTTGCAATGAAGTTGCGCGTGTTACAGCGCATGAGTACCTGGGCTTATTTCTCGATGACGAGTTAAACTGGAAAGTATAGTTAGTTGACTACACATATGATAAAATTAAAAAGTACGTTCATGTGTTCTATAACATAAGACACTTACTGCCGACGGATAAAATAAAACTGATATACTATAGTATGGTAAAATTGTTATTGCAATATGGGATAATAGCTTGAGGTGGTACATATTCTCATATACACAAACCTCAGATTCGGCAAAAAAAAAAAAAAAAAAAAAAAAAAAAAAAAAAAAAAAAAAAAAAAAATCTTGAAAATTATGCTATCACTACCTAGAAGAACACCATCAAACGAATTATTTGATATTGCCAAGTTTCTCACCATCAGACAGCTGTATGTTAAAAACCTACTTTAGAATACTATAAGCATCCTGATATCGTAATTACTCAGCGTTCAAATATGTATATAACTCGATATGTATCTGCAGGAAATGTTATCGCTCCTAGACCTATTGACTTTAACCACTCACAACCCACGTTATGTAATTTATATCATTCATAGAGCCTTGGATAGCCACTTGAAAATTCCTCAAAGCTTCTCGAGATCCAGATACAAAAAATACATACTAACCTGAATAATAACAACAGGATTTATGGATATTGAATCATTATTAAATAGCTCATATGTTTAACAGAATATGTATTTAATTGCTAGTAATTTTGGTAATAAGCACTTCAATAGTATTATAAATCTGTATGTAAATTAAAGTTAGGTACCTATTTAATTACAATTAAAATTTAATTTGTAAAATAATTTAGACACCTGTATACTTATAAATTAGCAGCAGACTCATCGCCTGACAACACGGGCCAAGCCTAGCGTCTGACAGCACCTTCGTTTTAAGAGTCCGAATTAAGAATGTATTTTTTACTATTTTATATTGTAATATTCATGTAAAAAAAAGGATGTAAATAAACTATTCTATTTTATTCCATTCTACATGAAAGTCAAAATATATCCTATCAAAAATGATTCAAATCTATAACAAGGATTCAAGGATTTATTGACAAAATGCAGACAAAAATACAAGAAGAAATGAATTACATAAAAATCAGATCTTTCAAAACAGTTGAATAATGAATAATTAAATTAAGCACACCGAGCAATCAGTCCATAAAACTTGGAGGAGGAGTTCATACTATTACAAATTAAAAAAATCACTGTTCACTTTCGGCGCAAATTAAATGAATGAAATCATAATTGACTTTCTTTTCAGAACAACGAATAAAGTGTACAAAATTAAATTAGGAATTAAAAATCAAATTTCACCTGCTCAGGAAATTCTTGAAATAAAATAGTTATATGAAAAAAATATTCATAATTTTCTGAAATGATAATCCAAGGGCTGTGACGTATGGATTTCTTTCATAAAACTCGGAATTGACTTTTTTGAGAATAATTCGAGAACTGTTGAATTGTAATTCTTTTGGCGCAGTGTATATATTTTTAAATTTCAAAGAAAAATAAAATAAAAGAAAGTTTTGTAAATAGGGAATAATTAATTTCATAGCATTAAGATGTAGAGTTGTTGGAAGCCGCAGAATTTGGGTTTTATGTTAGAATGACATGCTTTGGAACCGTATGAATACTACAAATGTATTAATGATGAGGATAATTTCAACTGAAAAAATGTGTAGATGGAGATGTTATTTTTGAACTCCAGAAGAGCCAACGAAAAAGGCTTAACACACTGGAGGGTTCAACAAACCTTCTTGTACAATTCGTCGTTTTAAAAGCGCGTTGGGATAGTTGATGGGTCTAACGCTCAAACTGTGGAACTTTGCCTCCAACAACTTGCTAACTGTGCACTCCTTCTACGTAATTGAACTTCTAAGCTCCGTTGAGACAACTCAGTATATTTACTTTCACAACACCCGGAGGAACCCCTCCAAATCAAGGGACAGGGCCCAAAGTGGAAGCACATCGAGAAAATGCATGTATATGCGTCCTTTTGTCTTTTGTCGGTCTTAATGTCGGCCAAACTGTCTGTAAACTGTCTACCTGACAGACTCTTCATAACTCTTAGCAACGCATTAAAAAACGCTGAAAATTATTACACAATGGTTTTTAATTTCTGTATGGGATAGCCCTTCTACGCAGATGACTGTCCATAATTATTAAACGAAATCTATATACATTAAGTATTTAAATTACATATCTGAATAGGTGTAGATACCGAAGAGAAATTCATTAAATTAAGTAACACGCCTACCCTTTCCTAGTATTTAGTCAAAAATTGGCCCAACACCTTACAATCAATTATATAATCTTTAGATTACCTACCTAACTCCACCTCCAGGTAACACACTTTATGGTAAACTCGGTTACGTGAAAATTCCATTGGAATTAAACCAGCTGATACGAGCGTCATAGTGACAATGCGGTTCTCGCTTTATTACACCAGGTATGATTTGCTACCACGTTATCGATTTTTTTCCCTGCCAAAGTCTTATCCCACAGGAAGAGCGAACGGATGAACGTACAGCGTCCAGCGTGGTTTAATCCGATTCCTTAGGATGATGTCTATAAATGAGACCTAAAAAGAATACTGTTACCTTGAACGTTTCCAAGATCTCGATTTTTCAATATTTCAGCCCTTAATTACTTCCCTTCAGTGTTGGTCAAGAGTGATGGCACATCCCCAGCCGTAATTTTTGGGCCAAATTTCATAAAAGTTTGGTCCAGTAGTATCGAGGAAAATCTTCGGAAATCTGTCGAGGAAAACGCCCGAAAATCTACCAGAATGGAACTTTTCTCCACAGCGCAAAGCGTACCAAAGTTTCGTTTTTTCGGTGTTTTCCCTAATTGGCGTTGCATTATCAGTAAATGAACACCATTACGTGATTCAGCATGAACAAATACCCCAAAATCATGTATCACAAGTGGCAGTTGAATATCTTCAAAAACTCAGTATTTTACAATTTCTGCACTTTTATAGCAGCATTCCGCACGTTTTGAGCGGAATCGTGCCTGTTTGTGCTCACCTAACAAAATCGAGTGTTGGGTCATTTCTTCATGAAACTACACGTAGGATTTGAATCTGCAATAAAAGAATGGGGTTATTCTTTTAATTCTTGTAGCCATTGCCTTAACCTCGTTTTTCTTACAAATTCGCAAGAACTCCAATTTCAAAAGAATTTTGAGCAATAGTAATTTCTTTTCCATTCCCTTAATCTTGTGGTTTTGATCATGAGTTAGAGATCCTAGTTGATTATTGGAGACGAGTGCAGAGCGGTCGTCGACCACCCAGCCGGCTCTCTACATGTGAACCCCTCTAAACGACCAACTCTAAACTAACCGCTGCCATTCACAGCCTCTCCGGCCTTCAACTATACGGGTCCATCTTCAACAGAAAGCACTCAGGCTAACGAGATGAGTTGGATTCCGGTAACATTCGCCGTGTGTGAAGCGATACTTCATTTGGGCTGCATTAGGTTTCTATACGGTGACCGTAGAAACATACAATAGTGCACGAACGGCTATTCCAGTTGCACAGCAATTCAATTACATGAAGTTTCTCGATGAGGTGCAAATAAAACGACATGTGTATGGTTGTATAGTGTAGGTAGAGTAGAAAATGACATCGGATGAGAAAAATACTATCAGATCTAGAAAACCGAAGAAGCATTTTGCTTCCAAATTCATCCAAAGTATAGGTAGCAGAAGAATTGCTTTTACTCTTGAGAGATGAAAATTTTTCATTGAAATCGAAATTTCAATTTGCATTCCACGTTTTATACTATTTTTATCAATTTTTGATTACGTATCGTCCTGTCTATTTCAGAACATGCTCATAAGTTCTACAGTTCTCTTCGATTTTGATGAAATTTTCTGAAATATGCGAGTTTCTGGGAATGGTCCTCTATCTGTTTCATCACTCACCACTCAATACTTTATTATCTACATGCGCCAACATAAAATCCATCAAATACTATTTTCTTGCGGCCTAATCGTCCGATCTCACTTGAGTTAATTGAAAGGTGGTTTATGAAATGACGGTGGCATGCCTCTATATGAGTACCATCACGCTAATTTCATTTGTAACGACTGCGCGTGTGCAAGCCACAAATCCTTGTAACAAGTATGACTTCAACAGTTTTCATCCGATTTTGATGAAGTTTTCAAGTATTGAAGGAGTATGGCTTGAACCGTAAACATTCCCATTGCTATTGACTGGTAGGTTTTGCGCACGCGCAAACATGGCATCTTTCAATAATAATTTTTTCATTGTCTTATTGACCGTTTTTGCTCTGACTCCAATGGAACCTTCCATGGAATCTCATAAGATTATTTGAAACATTTAAATGAGCTATGGATTCATCACAAGTATACGAGGGGTGCATGTGCCACATGCACTAAACTTGGCGAACTTTCATTTACTTTTTGGTGGTTGTTGCTATGACTGAAAATGCTCGTAAAAACGCTGTAAACAAGAATAGCTTTTTAAAGGGGAAGACGCTCACAACGGTTAGATTAGGTGAGCCCTGGGGCGAGATATAACATCTCCATCAGTTGTGTTCTTAATTTGTGTGGTGAAACCTACTATCTTTCAATTTCTACTTTTCTCCGTGGGCGAAACGTATCACATTCTATTTTAGTATAGTTTTCCCTCAAGAGATATGTCATCGTATAGAGATGTATTTTGGGAAAAGGTCTTACAAATGGAGATATAAAGTATTCGTTCAAGCAGTGTGACTCTTCATCGGAAATTTATTTTTGTTCAAGAATGTTCTATGTTGAAATTTACTATTGTTTTCGATTTACCTACTTACTGTTGCAAGGAGAAAGTCTCATTGTGCCCTCAGCTAGTTATCTATACTATTACATAAGAATCTAATGGTGTATGTGTGTGTGTGTTACTCAATCACAAAATCTACTGGACCCATCGAGCTAAAATTGCACATGGACACTCTAAGGGTTCCTGGTTCCATCAGAGTACGAGCCCACTGGCCTTGAAAATCCCTTAACACTCAATTATTGTAAATGTGTTTTTCATCACCTGTAAAAGTCACTTCTAATACATTTAACCAGGTAATAGTAAATGTAAATCCACCCTGTACGAAGGACGGGTACTGTGCTACTGATGAATAAAGGCACCTGCTTTGTGGAAGACTATCAGGTCCATGATTGGCTTGGGAAGGGGATGATTGGCCTCTGCTTGAATGATTAATATGTGAAATGCAAAAAAAGGTATCGATAGATATACTTTGTACATCTAAAGTTTCTTCAACTATTTATAATCTGGGAATTCTAATCTTGATCCTATAAATTTCCAACATTCTCTCCTGAAAACCTCTATTTTTTCCAATGTGATAGTCTTTTCCCCTCCGGACAATGTATCAACCCAAGCCCCGCGAACTCTGCTATAAAACCGAAGAACCAATGGAAATGATTTTCTAAGCTAGTATAATTTTTAACAAATTAGGAAAAGAAGGAATAGGAAAAATCCAAGGTATTCTTCATGGAAACCCACAAAAAAGTCCAGAACATGTGCCAGCAAAAAAATACGGCAGAAATTTGTTGAATTTTTTAGCAGAATGTTTTGTACCAACTTCGTAAAAGTACACCAACCACTAACGCCACTGTGTCACTAATTTATTTCAGACTATTGGAAATGCACATAAATTGTATTAAACTGTGTTAAAAATCGATAAAAGTGCAAACAATTTTTAAATATCCTAAAATTGGTTAGAGAAGAAATATTGCCTTAAATGTGATAGCAATTTTTGAGCACACAAAATGCTCAAATGGAACAAAACATTTTCCAAATGAATTTGGATAAAATTTGAAACCCTATCGGTGACCTCTTCATCCAAACGTTTCAAAGCTAATATTTTAAAATGATTTTTCAATGTAAATTAAGATATCTAAATGACTCTCTATAAATTGTAAATGTTGAATTTTCCAAAATTTTGGAAATGTTAGCTCCTTATCCGAAGTTTTCCGAACTCTTCCCTTTTTAACTGATACTCTACGTTTTGGACAAAGAATTATTCTATAATATCTCTATTCTGGTCAGTTTTTGTCTAGAATAGCATACCTATTATCTAAAAAGCTAGAGAGAACTTTTATTTATCTTGCGTACTGTGCACAAAAATAATGTATATAGTTATAAAGATGGTGCATTAACTATTCTCAAATAATAGCTATAATATGAAATAATAATAGCTAAATACGAATCATAAAATTGAAACCATTTTCGCCGGTTTTACCGGTACAGTTAGCACATCTCGGAAATGTCAGCAGATTTTGGTGCAAAAAAATTCCGAAATTTTCCACATTTAAATGGTGCTTGGATTTTTGAAAAAAGGTCGATTTTTTTTTAATTCTTTTAAAATTATTATTGGGATTTTAATGTTCACTGGAATTTCTAAGCTATTGCTACAGTTTCATTTTTCTTAGGAAAAAGGTGGAGAAACTTGAATATATCATAAGAATTCTGAATTAAGTGGTCAAACAAAAAGAACAGACGATAGGAAAAATGGAGACGGTCAGACTTTCCGCAAGTTCAGAAGTTAACGAAGTTTTCACAAAACTTGGCGGTTTCTTACGTCATGCTAAATCACTTAACTGTCAAATATATTTTCCACGACCGTTAAATCACCTGCCAAAAATATTGCAAAGGTTTTCCACTGTCGACAAGAATGAGTTGTTATGGCAGTTGAAAGTAATGGGTGGGGGAGGAGAATCAATCATTCCGAAATTGCTGTTACTTAACATGTTCAACTCGTTCGTAGGATTTCCCTCAGAGATGAAGGATTTCCTGATGACTTTGATCTCGGTTGGATGAAGACAACCGTAAGAAGAAAGAAAGGCATAGGGAATACCCGTCGTGATCGAATATAAAAATTAAATCAGTGAAAAACGGAAAAATCCTAAATTACTGTAGACTTTTTTTAGGTGGCATTCCTCATAAATAACCTAAAACTTAATTTCCTTCAATATTAACTTTGAATTTTTCATAACCAATTTTTCATTTTTGAGAGTAAGGGTAGTAATCAGTGAAACAGTCACCCTCTCACCCCGTAAATAATTTGGATCCAATAACTACTACTAGAGTTGTAGTATTAGTTTATTTATTTTTAATACTTGAACAGTAGAAGTTTATTTGATTTGATTTGGTTTTATTTTTAACTAGAGCAGCAGTACCTACTTTAAGGTATTATTTGATTTTACGGAGATCGTCTTGCCGAAAAGTCATCTAACAACGGCTGATCGGTTTCATTTGATTTGTTAAATCCAAATCTTCCAATTCAAAGGGGACAACTATGCTGTATTGACTCGAATGATTTTGAGATACTGATTTCCAAATATTTTTCAACCCTTAAATTATAGAAATTACGACACTGTCTTGTCGAAAGAGGATACCACAAGAAATTGTAAAAAGAGTATTTTCTGAATTTTGCTGGATATGTTTCTTGAGTTTTAGTGGAGTTTCATTGTTTGCTGTTTCTGCTGAGATGATCGTGGCTGTTATTGAGTTGCAGGATATACGTGATATTGATTCAGAAAAGATTTTATGTACTACTTCGTTTATAGGAGGGGGAGTAAGAGAGAAGGTACATATGAAAAGCAATCTCATTCAACCACAGGTTTCCTTTTGTACTCAGAGCGTCTTTTCCGAGAATAATATTCAACATGCAACGATGAAACAAGATGTAAAATAGAGCAAATGACTATTGGACCAAATCAGAAAATTTTTTTCGTTTTACGTTCTTGTTTTATGTTGTCTTGCTTTTTGTTTTATATCTGATACGTTCATTCAGCCTTCAGGCACTAGTTTCTAGATGGAAACAAAGGGGGTTCAAAGATCCTTCTCTGGAGTGGCACAAAACGCCGTATCTTATCGGAAAAAATTATATTCAAGGAGGAGGGAAAATGCCCCTTTTCAATTCTCATAACTAAATCACCCGCGTTTTGTATAAAACGGCCCTTCGGACATTAATGTTACATTTTGGTTTATTATTTCCAATAATAAGCCTATGTGATCGTATAGCAAAAAATTTTTATAACCCCCCCTCAAACTTTGTCATTTTACGTTTCAAGGTGCGTAGAATCCAAATTTGAAATGTCCGTTCGCCGTCCGCTGTTCGCCGTCTGGGCCATAAAAAGCCTAAGAATTGACTTAAAAAACCCGTTCTTTCGCACATAGACTCCATTTGGGGTCTAGTTGGTCCTAACGTTTAACCATCCCGATCGCTTTACTCGCATAGATGCTATGGGCCAAAAACGGGCTAAAAAGTGTCTTTTTCGAGGCTTTGAGTGTTAGACTTACGCACGCACGCACGCCTGGCACGCTTGGCAGGGGGTCACGGTGGGTGGTGAGGGGGGTGAGCGGGGGGTGGAGTGAGAGGAGGAGCCGCGGCACCTTGTGGGGGCTGGGGTGACCAGGGGCATAGCAGAATGGATATTTATTAGCTGGTGTAGGAGAATGGATATTTATTACTTTTACGTGTTATACCCATATAATTCGCCGCGCCAACCTGAGGGGGGTACGGCATTAGGGGCATAGTGGAACGGAACCTGGGGAGTAGCAGAAAGGCGTCCGGGGCGTATCGGAACGGATATAATTTATATTTTATATTATATTTTATTACTTTTACCCCATATAACATTTAACCTACCTTGAACACACTAGTATATTTAGTATATTATATCATACTATAGCATGTTACAAAAATAATTGATCCAGCCCATCTAAAATCCTTCGTTCTTCTTCTTCCCAAAATCTTCTCAGATAGTTCGAAGTAAATCGTTTTTAAATTAAAATTGCATTACATGGGCAGGTTGGAGTCTGAACCCTCTGGATGAATAGCTATTTACTTATATTTCTGCCATAGGTAAGTGGGGTATCGTCACCCAAGTAATTTCGGACGCAGAATCGACTGGGATTGGTCCCAGATGCTTTTGGAATCCAGTGTCCCTACAGTTTTAGTTTGATTCCTATAGAAATTAGCTCCGTGGATTGAATGAGACCACTCGAGTGGCTAAACGATCATCCGTTTGCTCCCCATCGGTAGCGCAGCCTGTAACGCGAGAACAGAGGTGGATACTAAAAAAGAGACTGGCGAAAGCCCCCGAGCATGCTGGTTACTATAGCTGGCTATCTGATTCAGAAATAATAAACCATTATGTAATAATTTGCAGCGTTTTTGAGTTTCTTTGCTGGTTACATAACGATCTGGCGCTCAGTTTAGAACTGAGATGTAAGGGAACGCCCGCCGCCGGTAACTAGACGCGGGATCATTAGCGCGACAAGTCTTGGAGATAATTGAGTATTACGCAGAGTGGATACTAAATTCTGAATAATTAATGCCCTTGTGTCTCTCGTGCCCTCGAGTCTATCTCGAGTTTTCCCTCAAAGTCATCGAACCTTTGAGGAATGCGATTGTGATAGATTAATTGATGAGATTGTTAGATCGTAACACAGGCATTCAATCGCCTCTGAATCGATTCCATTCACATTATGTAACCCAACTTAATTCCAGAAGGGAATTGTATTGTCGGGTAAATCAAGAAGAAATGTGGTGTACAGACCATTTGTTTACTTGTATTACGACTAGCCGGTTGTAAATTTTACATAAGATTGTGATGATTACCGAATTTTTCATCATAATACATTGATAACATAAAATAGTATTAACAGTTACGAAATCACGGATGATTGGCGCACATATAAATTACACGCATAGGGACAAAAGTTCAAAAGTTTATGATTCGAGCACCTTTTATTGAAGGAAACAATAACTTATTTCAACATATAAACTTACATTTTGTCTCATCGACGTCAAAACCGTAGATGGTTTTTGTTAAGAAATTTTCTTAAGTAACAATTCGTTTCCCCGCAGGGGTAGTAATGCAGCTCCGTCGTGGACAATCCATACGTATATTATACTCGGGCCGGTACTCCTCTGGTGGAATGCTTACCCAATACTGGTCATGAAGGCCATAGGGACTCCAACGGAGGGCGAGTTTTTCTGTGGATTTTTCCACGAATTTCATTTATTTCTCAATCAAATGAAGTTTTCCCCGATCAAATTGAGTTTTTTCCCAAATAATTTTGGTTTTTTTCTCAACCAATTTGAGTTTTTTTCCTAATCAAAATTTGTTTAAACCAACCAAATCTAGTTTTCTATCAGTCGATATTATAGGCAATAGGAAAGCCCAATAATATCTTTTGAAATCGAGAAGCTCAAAATATACACGAGAGGCTGGAAAAAAATAATGTTTGGATGCAGATTCGAGGCAAACATTTAATTGCTGAAAACACTCATTTTTAAAGAGTAGAAAAATTAAGAAAAACACAGATGATGATCTATGTTATTTATTAACAGAGAATGATCGTTCCATAAAAATGCAAAACAAATTGTCTGCACTTGATTTTCGTGTCAAGTATTTACCACCATATTCACCAACCCTTAACCAGAAGAAAGAACCAACTACGTAGGTACTACCAAATACGCATGCGTACGCAATCGTCTTGAAAGTTAATCACACAATTCCTGAAAATTTCATCAAAATCGGTTTATTTGTCTCGGAGTTTCACCTGTGTCACCCAACTTTTGTTTTGCACATAGGCAATAGTCATTACTAAACCAATCGCGATACAATTCGTAGGATACTTTGTTGATATATTCCTATTACACACTACCATCTGAGTTTGAACCTCCAAGTTTGAACAATATCGAACATATAGATAGTATGAAATTCGCGTTTGCGCATGCGCACACGGCAATGATGTACTAATGCCAATGGAATTAACCCACACAACCCTTGAAAAAATTGTCATCAAAATTGGTGTATTGGTCTCAGAGTTTCACGTGGGTAAAAACCAACTTCAGTTTTTTCCATACGCAACAGACATTGCTCAATCACTCTATACAATTCATAGGGTACTTTTTTTGTACAATCCTATTATGAACTAACATCTGAGTTTGAACAAATTCGGACTTATAGATTTCAAGAAATCTAAGAAAATTTGTTTTTGAAGATAGGTACACTAACTAGTTTTTTTTTCAGCATGCACATGCTTTAGCCATGTGTCCACACTCCGAAAACTACAGGAAAACCACAAATCAGACAAACCATATATAAATGTCTCCCTTGAGGGGAAAAACAATAGATCATGGATATATGTCAAAGTTGTAGACATTACTTTACATTCTGTTGGGATGTTGGGAAAGTAAAAATGGACATTACTTTCCACACGGTTGGGGTGTTGGGAAAATAAAAATGGACATTACTTTCTACTCTGTTGGGATGTTGGGAAAGTAAAAGTAAACATTACTTTCCACTCTGTTGGGATGTTGGGAAAGTAAAAACTCCCGCGCTACTTTCGTTCCATGCTAAAACAGAAGTCTAAGGCGGTTGTTGAGGAAGGCAGAATTAGGTACTTCATTGAGGGAAGTACCTCATTGATTTCTACCTAGCCTTCACTTTTCGAATTGATAATAATCTAAAGTGCCGGAGAGTTGCATTTTTTGTGGAGAAAAAAAAGTTTCGCGAAAAATTCCTTGACCCCCAGCCAAAAGACATATCTATGTCAAAAACAAATTTAGTTGGAAAGATTAATGAATGTCGGTGCCTCCATAAATACTTCTCGAAAGCTCAGCTTTTCCTTTCTAAACCATTCAGACGTCAGAGCTAAGTACATAGAAGCTACCTACTGTACCGAAAAAGGTGTTTCAAATCAGTTATTAGCCTAGACCCTAGGCCTTAAGGATTTTGAGACTACCGGTTATGATGACTACTGGCTAAAACAACTAGTTTTTGCTTGTCCCCAGGAGGAAGTTAAAAATGATTTCTACAGTATTGAGTTCGCATTCCTATGTATACTTAAATTTATAATGGTGAATTTTTAAGGTTATTTTTCATTCGCTCCATAGAAAGATCTGAGCAAGAGCTTTCCGAAAAGATGCCACATGATGGGTATCAGCCCAGTTTAATGGCTTGAACATCATTTGCGCTATGACGTCAAGCCTCCCGCTCGCCTGGGGGAGGGGGGAGGGGGAGCCTCAGCTCTCTCTTCCTACTACGTCACTTGTGATCTTCCTACCAGTTTATTTGTCAAACTAAACGATCTTTAAAGCTAAAAATTGCTACCTAGGGGCTTTCAACTACGCCGAATCAGAATTTAAGGTCAAAAATGTAAAAGTGACGGATAAAAGTTCCCCTTGCTGGAAATCGAAAATATTCAATTTCATAAAAACCATATTGTTTGCAATAGAATACTCAATTTGAACCTCCTGCTATTGTTTTCCTCATGTGGCCTACGGCAGTTTCAATTTCTACCCCTGAAAAAGGTAGCCTGCATTCAGGTCGGAAGATTTTTTTTTTTCGAACTGTAAACGTAGCGTGAATTAACTAGCCCCGAGCTAACAAATGGCGAAGTTAAAAGAAAATTCAAAAAATGTGACCTCACTAGTACGAGCGTTAAGGCAGGTGTATTCATTTCAGTGGAATTACTTTGTGTGAGGGTTGGAGATTTTTCACAGAGCGGACCTTTTTTATCCCTTCCTATTTCGTAACTGTCGAGTCGCATTTGTTCCGGGCATAAAGCTGGTCGTCCTAAATTCTCATTTTGCGTTATTTTCATGAAAATGGTGATATGATCAGGGACATCTTTGGGGGTGAACCTCAAAATATCCCAACTACTGGGACTGAAAATTCCCAACTTCTTGGACTAAAAATTCCATATATATATATATATATATATATTTATATATATATATATTTATATATATATATATATATATATATATATATATATAGGGTAAACCAGGGATAGATGGACCACTTTTTTTCAAAATTCCGTAATCCTACAATAATAGACAAACAAAATGTGTTTGGGTCATCCCTATCCTGGATTTCCATCCCTCTTTACAGAAAAATTACGAAATCTTTGTTTCGCAAAAAGTTATACATGAAAATTGAATATTATTGAAATTTGAAAATCGGACCATCTGTCCCACGTAGGTGGGTGAGATGGACCACTTAGCAAAACAGAACATGGGATAGATGGACCAGGGCTATTAATCATTAAAACATAATGTGTGATGCAATAAAATAAGTTTTTAATTAATTTTCGTTGTATGAATGAACTGTATAAAAAATTAACAATAAAAAATCAGAACCATATCAAAAATTTGTTAATAAAAATAGGCGCTATCAAGAAAATCAGTATTTTGAAAAAATGGTGTAGTTTTTTACATTGAAACAAAGTTGTGTTAATCATTTCCACTTATTCTTTTTCCTCTCTATCTCACTACACAAATCATAGGTACTTTGCCACAAATGTTGTGCAGTTTTCATGGAGCCAGCGGCTACATACAATGCATTGAATCCAATCTGTTATCGTTTTCACCATAACAGGCACATTAGTTTTAGTCCCATTCACTAATATAGTCAACGTCATCTTCAACGGGTATCACGGAGTCTTTTTTTTAACATGGAATCATGTTTTAGCGATGGATCCCCCGCCGAAAAGTGAGACTATTAAGTGAGATGAAAGTAGCGCCAATAATTGTGATGATTTCCGCTTACAACCGAGTCGTTGCTAGGGATATGATGCTTCGTCGTTTTTCATCCCACAAAATTCGTTGACCATTCGTTCGAAAGCTCTCGATTTATCCAACCATACTATATTAACTACTGCGAAGTGCGTGGCCAACAAGCTGAGTTATGAGCATGGTTATATGAATAATTGTTTACACACAGGTGATCATTCTCAATTATTGATATTGTGGACATGATTGCAACCGCTTGTTAATTTCTGATGATTTCATTGAGCTGGTGTTTCGATTATGTGATTCATAGCAGGTGATCCGAATATTGCGAGAACGGTTTGATTTGTGAAGCGGTGGTTAAATCATTTTAATAGGTAATTTTTATACTTTACACTATAGGAAGCTGTAATTTCGTATGTAGCCTCTTTAGCCTCTCTCTATAATAATGTGAATGTTTACTCGCGAGTTTCTATTAGGAGATCATCATCTCACAAGAGCTCAATCGTCGTGATCATTTCTATAATAAAGTGAGAGCGAGTAGCTAAACATGATTCCATGTTTTAGCGAATTTTTGAAGAAAATTAAGTTATTGCTCTCGCCTCAAAATTTGTAGAATGTGAATTTTTGAAAAATTTTTATGCAGAAATCCGTTTCAGGCTATTCTGAATCATATTCTGAAGTTTAACGCATTTTTTTATGTTTTATATATGTATGTATATATGTATGTATATATGTATGTATGTATGTATGTATGTGTCATTCCAGACGATAACTGTCCGTAGAAATGTGCTAGCAGGCTATCATGACAAATTTGCATCAACAATGTTCGGCACACATAACGAAAGTTCATGTGATTTTTCACAGCTTGACTGTCTCAAATGCTATTTCCTTGCTAACCTGAAAAATGCAGTCAATAAATTTGTTTTTAGAGTGTTTTTTCACTATTTTATGCGATTTAATTTTTTCAGCACCGTAACATGTGGTCTCTGCCGCACCAGCGTAAAATTTCCTATAAGAATATGTTTTCAAGTTTTCAAAAATTTCAAAGTTGAAAAAATCAGTCAAAAATCGAAATAATGCCGTTCGCTAGTGGTAAAAATCGGTAATATTTGCATGAAACATTGTCCAAATTCAGATTGAACTACTCTTATGGAAGTATCCCTGTATAACCAATCCTAGAACCATGCTGTTTAAGGCTAGAACCATGCTGTAGATAGAATTTGATTCCATGTTTGTCTATCAAAATCATAAACTAAAATTTCTCTACACGATCAATAGCGACTGAAATGTCGAAGATTTCTTAAAAAATTCGCTCATGAGGTCATGCTGCATGACTGGACTTTTTTTACATTTTAGCAGCAGGCTATCATGATACATTTGCATCAACAATTTCGGCCACCATATGCCTGATGTGATTTTTCACGCTTGACTGTCTCAAATGCTATTTCCTTGCGAACCTGATTGCATCAATAAATTTGTTTTTGAGTAAAAGTTCACTATTTTATGATTTTTTTTAAAAACCGTCCATCCTCTCTGCCGCACCCTGTTTAATAGGCTGCCGATATCTGTTTTTACGGGATCCTCTTCATTTCATCCCCCGGAACTGTTGAAAGCTTCATTAATTTTATTCCGGATTCTAATGGTGTGCTGGAGGTTTTTAATTTTTAAGACCGAACCGTTTGATGAGATCATTTATAATTTCTTTTGACTCATTTATATCGTCCCCTTATATCGTCCCAACCACACTTTGAGTTTGAACAAAATCGGACGGAAAATCATCATATATGTCATGAAAAATCGATGTTACAAGAAATGTGAGTGCGCATTGGCTTGTGCATACACAGGCTACAATCGATCCGAATTTCATAAGAAACTATCTGGAGCTAATTCGCAAGATACCTGAAATTTTTATCAATGTCGGAATAGTTATGAATTTAGTTGAGTTATTGGCGTAACAAGGAATTAACACAGACGGCTGGCTGAAAGACAGACTCGGAACCTAAATTGAACACCAAGCTCTGAAACCCAAAAAGCAAGTGGAAATTTTGAATTCGTTGGGCGAAACGTTTTTTGATTTCTTACGCGAGTACAATATTTCTGGACTATATCGGTAGCGAGGAAGTAAAATAGACATGGGATCTTCTGCTATTATTTGCTGTATTTTATGTATTTAAAGCACGAAAATTGGTGTCACCTGAATATTAGCAAGTGTTCAAACTGTGTACAGGTGACGTAGAAGATATGGATGCTTTGTCATTATCATGGACTAGTCACTGTATCACATGAATCAAAATGACTGAGTAATCAAAATTACTTGTTCTTTAATATCAAACTCATCCGTTTTTAATATCAGTTTCCATTCAGAATCTCAAGAGAATTATTCTGTAAATAAAAATTTGTTTATTGATAAGATGTTGATTGACACCATTAAAATAAGATTAATGCAGATGAAGATGTTGTAGGTAGGCATTACCACCGACAATTTCTACCACTAACAGTAAGTTAGTTAATGGTCGGACAAACTATTCCTGGTTTGAGATGATGCTGCTCAGATCCTATGCATACAAATAGATTTCCTCAACCAGGTCACCATTGTTATCACTATCCAATTATCTCCCAGTGATTCGGAGTGCAACGGCTTCCATATTGATAGTGAAATCTTGCCTATCAAGATGAAATATAATTTTCATGTTTGCCAAATCACTACAACTTGGTTTAATCAAGTATAATTTCCATTACGACCAACCTAATTGATTTCTGAGTTGATTCACAACAATGAACTGTTTTGCAGCTTCATAGTTCGGCTTAATTATTCTATAACATCTGCGCCTCTATCGGTCCTGACATTTAATCCGTTTTCAGTTCTAATAATTGGTTTCGTTTATTCTGCAATGAAATATAAACTTCAGAGCAAGTATGATTAATCTGACGTGTCACATGAATACATACCTTAGAGGTTTCAACGACAAATATTACGAAATGCAACGCAATAATTATTTGAATTAGGTAGATCGAGAAGGCTCACAGTGGTCGGGTAGCGAAAACCTCAAATTTACAAGTTTGTTGCAGGTCGAAAAGGAAAGAAATCAACCTCAGATGCCCCTCAGCTGATAAATACGCCTCCGTACCTCGTAATTGTTTTCGAGGTGTCCCAAAGGATCTCCATCGAAATTTCAGCACCGTGAGTCGATTAGAGAAGAAATTAGAGATGAGTCGATACCAAAATATATCGATTCCCGATACCGATACCTAAAAAATCGATTCCCCATTCTCGATACCGATACCATCGGCGCATAATACCTAACTTACCTGTAGGTGAAAAACAAAAATTCCTCTTGACTAGTAATATATTCAAATTTTTTTGTACAACATATAACTTATACTTACGAAAAATTGATCCCAATATATTTGCAAATGAGGTAATTTTTAAATAAAAACAAAACATGAATGATAAAACGATTAATAATTTAATTCTTATTACAAATTCTAAATTTAAGATTTATATTTTCATTCAAGGCTTTAGTTAATTTGATTTGTGCAAATACAAAATTTGATATTTTTTGTTATCTATCAAGTATCAATTAATAGGCAACTTTTATTGTCTAGGATTGATTTCTTTCTGAATAAAACAAGTTAAACAGACTGACTTGGTTTTTAGTTATTCGTCGGTAACTGTAAGGTATTTCCAAATAAGACTGGCTCTAGGCTTTTATACTTGGAAAACATAGCTTTGTCTACTGCTTCTGTTGTCACAAACAAAATAACACAAGCCTACTTGTAAACAAAGTTATAATTGTAAGTTGTGTTTTGGACAATTCATGTTTCGGAACTGCTAACTTACCACAACGGTTGCACGGTACAACTATCTTCGTTGTTAAATGGTTGCAATAGTACCGTAGTGTAATAAAAACGCCCATCACCGGGCGGTATCGGTATCGGCTTTAGGCGATCGATCTCTCGATACCGATTACCAATGCCAAAGAATCGGTGGTATTGAGAATCGGTATCGGGAGTCGACTCATCCCTAGAAGAAATCAGCTTCAGAGGTTCCGAAGATGATTCAGAGCCCATTCCAGATGTCCAAATGGAGAAACATTTTTTTTCGATTTTCAAGCTCTAAGAGAAAGCGAACTATTCAACGTACAGCGTTGCGGGTAGTTTTAATCAATTCTTTGGGATCAAATTTATCATTGACAAGCAAAAAATTAATACTGTTACTTAAAAAGTTTTCGAAATCTTGATTTTTTAAATTTTTTAGCCCTTTAATACGACCCTTTAGGGTCGATAAAAAATTAATGCCCAGCTTTTAGGACCATTTAGACCCCAAATGTGATTTTTAACACAAGTTGCATATAGTTCGGTCTAGTATTTTTGGACGACGGATGGACGGATTTTTTAAAATTTTTTTATTCGATTTGGATTCTACGCATCTGGAAACGTAAACCCAAAAATTTTCAGGGGGGTGTTAAAAATTTTTTTCTTGGTCGATTTTCAAGGTTCATTATTGAAAATAATAAACCAAAAACAAACCGAAATTGGTTGACATAGCAAAACTTTAAGATTAATGGAACGTTTTTGAAGAAATTCTGAGGCTTTCCTGAGTTTTTCCTATTTAACTGTTTTTAGCAAACAAAAGAATTTCAGTTGAGGCGAATAAATGAAATTTTTCTTTTATTGCCATAAAGTTAAAAATGGGAGTACCAAACTTTCAGAATGGTTTTGCTATCAAGTTCATTCAGTCTAGTGAAGCTCTATGTACAACTTGAATGTCGGCCCACGACAATAATAAACAACACATGTGAGTTTTTGAAAATCAGTCAGAGCCTTGGACCAGTTTTTGAGATTTTCTGTATACATATACACATTGGCTCACATGCCTATCATGATCTATTCATAAGACGGCTGTTGATTAATAATTAATTTGTTGATGACTTATGGTTATAATAGATTCAATCAACACTAAACAGTAATGGCCGAGGTATTCTTTTCGAAATTCCTGTTCAATGTAGTAGTAAGCCCTTCGTCCCAGCCGTCCCAATAATGTCGTGTATAACTCCAATCCAATTCAAATTAGAGTGAGCTTCTCCACCTGAGGATCTGATGATTGAATATATGAACTCTGTGTTCGCCTATTGTGGCAGATTCCCATTCAATCTCAATTCATGTCACTCCTTCTTCACGCAGTTTCACGCTCTTGATGCCAAAACCAATTAATCGTATATCAATTATCTGGAGGATGTTTTTTACCGAAAAAAAAATCGTCACAAAAAACCGACAGAAAAAACCGTTATGCGCCTTTTATAATGATTTTCACGTACAACCAAGCCGTTGGTAGGGAAATGGAACTTCCGCAATTTTAATCGCACAGAAATCGTTCACCATTCGTTGGAAAGCTCCTGATTTATCCAACCATATTATGTTAACTACTGCGAAGTGCGTGGCCATCAACCTGAGTTATGAGCATGGTTATTTTTACACACAGATGATCATTCTCAATAATTGATATTGTCAACATGATTGCAACCGCTTGTAAATTTTCTTATGATTTTCACGTACAACCGAGCCGTTGGTAGGGAAATGGAACTTCCGCAATTTTAATCGCACAGAAATCGTTCACCATTCGCTGGAAAGCTCTCAATTTATATAGTATTTTTCTTGTAGTTACCTATTTATTTATATAATATTTATAGGGTTTTAGACCAAATTAAATGTCTAACAATTATTTATTTTATTTTTTCATAGGGACATCACCACCTGGTGTAGGGCAGTAGTAGGCTGTGCCCGTTGTGGCAACTCCTTTGGTTGGGGCAGCTCACTTTGTTTTTATGAAATACAATTTTTGTTTATTTTTTAGGATTGGGAAACGTTCACAAATGTCGTACGGGGGGGAAAAAAACGGAAAAAAATCATTCGACCAACGCGTTCTTTAGTGGTCCTGAAACCCCTAAAAGCTGGCCAAAAGTCCAAAAATAGAATTTTTATTTCGGATTCGAAAAGATGGGCTAAATTACCTTTGATTGATTAAAAATCATGTGTACCACCCCAAAAATGAAGAAAGAAAAATGAAAAAAAATGAAAAAATAAAATAAAAAATAAAAAACCTACTCATGATTTGTTTTGAGGGAGCCACACCACTGAAGCTTTAGTCTTGGAAAAGAAGAAGTGTTAGTGAGGAAGGTTCCTACTACAGGTATTTAGCTCGAGAACACGTCAACGCGGTTCACTGGCAGTTTGATCTTTTTCCGAATCTGTCTTCCAATCGAATCTTCATTGTCCCTGTGACCGGAGCGACCCTACTCCCCTGATTAGATGTCTGAAATTTTATACACCAAAAGGATAATGTAGACCTAATTAAGCCAACAACTTGTAACCAAACGTTTAGTTATGCGGTTTGGAAAACTAACTAACATAACCAGTAGCTCCATTTTTGGCGCACCCCCTTTGCCCCACCATACCCACCAAAAACGGCCTTTTTACTCTGTACAAATTTATATTAGCCGTCGTGCAAAGAAAATGGAATAGATGTTTTTTATCCACGATGCTTATTTTAACTTGTACGGATTATGGTAATATTACGGCGGCATAATACACCGCTGGGGATCGTCCCGCGGTAATGAAATGCCTAATGCTCGAGGCGACCATTATCGTAACTCAAGCGTCCAACCTCGATGAAACAGTATCTGTCCAGCACCGGCAGCACAGAAATTAACCCAAGTCTCCTTAATGAATATAAAACTGTTTCCTTTCTATCTAAAGTTCTTCGTTCGTTATCTCTTCCTCATTCACCGAATAGGTTGTTATGGTTTTTAGAATAACTTCGAAAGATTAGTTCATTTGATTTAGGTATTTTGATAATAATTAAATTAACAAAACATATTGGTAAGTAATCCATGCTACACAGGGAGGTTAGCAATTCCTTTTTGCTTAGAGTCCTGATATTTAACATGGTAATTTTCATAGTATTTCATTAGTATTTTCATGTGATTTTCTCATTTTATTATTATTATTACTTTTATTATTATTATTACTTTTATTATTATTATTACTATTATTATTATTTTTATTTTTTTAACAAATTTAATTTTCGTAGGAAATGAAGCTATTGTAATGGCTCCAAAAATCCGTTTTGAGACATTCTGAAACGAATCCTAGAGTTTAACATTTTTTCATAGGTATATATATATATATATATATATATATATATATATATATATATATATATATATATATATATGTGTGTGTGTGTGTGTGTGTGTGTGTGTGTGTGTGTGTGTGTGTGTGTGTGTGTGTGTGTGTGTGTGTGTGTGTGTGTGTGTGTGTGTGTGTGTGTGTGTGTGTGTGTGTGTGTGTGTGTGTGTGTGTCGTGTGTCCTTCCAGACGATAACTCTCCTTAGTATTGAGATAAATATTCCGTTCTTGCGCCAAAAAATCGAGCTTTCCAGTCGAAAGGACAAGTTTTTTGGCCAGCATTTTTTGAGCACATTAAATTGGTCACATTTCAAGATAAGTGCTAAAAAAAAATCACTACAAATAGCAAAAACGGCTAAAAATCATTCAATTAATATTTTTTAGCAGAATATTGCCCAAATAAAGTTTATTTTAACTATAAAATAGAACATTAAGAAACTTATGTACAACATTTTTTTTTTTAATCAATCACAATTTATTGTACTTATACCTCGAGAATATCTATAGGGTGACACACTTTAGGCGCATGGGAGGGAACAAGTTGTGAAGCATATAAATGTCCTAAAAATTCAGATGGGAAATCAACTGTTTCAGCAATTGATCAATGCTGTAAGAGCCGCTCCATCTTCCGTTCCGAGTGATCGTACTGTACAAAATTATGCTGGAAAATGTTCTTAAATTTCATTGAAATGTGCTCTTAAAAATATCAATAAAAACAGCAAAATAGTTAAAATTCCAAAATCTCTTTTTGAATTACAGAATATCATTTAGAACGAGTTCTTTGACATGAAATCGGTAGCCAACAATTTCTTTTCCTTAAAAGGCCTTAATTTTGATTTATGAAAATTTGCATGCTGCATGACTGGAACTTTTTTTTATTAGATCCAGGTTTCTGTCCGAAATTCAACAAATCTTGGATGTTTCAAATTTATGATGAGTGGGGGTGAATGAAGTTCCAATAAATCGTGTTATTTCCATGTTACACGTAAAGATGGTGTGATTGTCATGATCACCGATTTTCGTTATTTCTTCCTTGTGAGAGAGGGAGGGGGAGATATATTATTTATTTCTTTTTCAAACATTGTATAAAGCAGCTAATCAATTGTGACGCATCCGGCTAGATCCATTAAACCAGTGAAGAAAGAATAATTCCGATTTATCGCTTCAGACCTGTTTTAGGGTCATCCCTGTAATGTATATGCATTACTTATCGACGTGTGAAATTGACAGCTCTTACCATACGAAAAAACCTGACAGTACTGGGAATAAAATGGATTGCAATTTAAAACTTACCTCAACATGTAGAGTATTTCTCCATCTGGATTGATTCTAATCAACACATTGGGTACTGTGACGAATTGAAACTCGGCGTGCTTAGCGTTGGGGAAGTATACTTCCGGCTTCCATATGGCTTTCACGAGATTTGGATCGTTGAGATCAAGAACTTCTGTAATGTCAGGGTGTTGAAGCCTCTCATCATTCCATTTTTGTCGGAGGTATAAATCTACCTCGTAGTCCTGAAATGAAGATAAAGCAGTTGATGTAATACACATTGCAGAAGAAAATAGAATTTACGTGTATTGAACTGAAATATTTTACATCCTTTATTCAAACAACAAATGAGGACTTTCTAAAAACAAAAATTATTGGAGGCGTGGTGGTGTGTGGGTGGCGTGATTTCTTATTCACCACTACCATTCGCTAAATGAGAATTGTAAAACTTGAAATCAGGTAAATTTGTGTTGGAGTGGACCCGAAAAGGTCTTCATCGCATCTCTATTTCTTCCGTGTCCTCCTTAAGCACATATTCGAGGCCCGGATTATATAAAAATCGATGCAAACTCTGAGCCACCCTGAAACAACACTCTGAGGCCGTGCCCACTTATCTGCCAGGTGCTCTGCCATCAGTTTTACAAAGGCTGTCATTTGTTTAGTATAGGCTGCGTCAGCAGAGCATACCCGGGGCGTAAATGATGCATGACGCTCCTCACAAGCTTCCAGGTATTTTCTATTTTTGACTTGTTCAGCGGGTTTGGGGAGCTTATCACTGATCAAGAAACAAGAGCGGTCCATGATACGGACGTCGAATAATGCCATCCTCTGAGGTCCCCATACCCCTCGACAAGCTAAACTCCTCGTAGCTCTGGACATGTACTGACTACCTCCTTGATGATTGGATTTTTTATACTATTGCCCCATGCGGCGGTCATGAGTTCGCCGAACATGTCTCGGTTTTACTTATGGCGACTCGTAATAAGGCCCCCAGTTTTACAGCTGAGTGGATGATCTAACCTGAATTTATTGCCATATCCATCGCAAACGAAAGCACGCTTGGTGGTGTTCAGTATCAATGGAGATATATTTAAACATGCGTTGAAATAAATAATGGTGTAAATATAAGACTCTGAAAATATTTACACAATGGTTTATTATTTATGTAATACATAGCCCTTCTACGCATATCACTAGTCTATAATGATAAAATCCCGTTTGTAGTATATTTATTATTTATCGAAACTCGAGGTGCATTTCAAATGGGTTCACTTCATTACAGCACCAGGACCCCACAATTTTACGCTTTTAGTGAAGTTGAGAAACAATACGATTTATGAAGTGATGTTTTATCATCTCTATTGATTTGAAAGTCTTCGTTTTTTGCACATAAAATCGTTAATCACAATAATGAATTTCAGTAGGTTGATTAGAAAATAAATTAGCCTCAGAGAACCTTCAGCTGAAAAGTTGTCTTCCAAAGGCGCTCTATTCCAAATTTCAGCACCACATGTCGACCACAACCGAAAACGGAATTCACTTTCCAAGGAACCGAAGTTATTATTAAAACGTCCCGCAGCAGTAATTCTGCACAGAAGATCTATATGATACAGAAATAATAAACCTTTATGTAACAATTTTCGACGTTTTTTTTTTCTAAAACTTGTTCCCATATTCTCTACGTTAGGCACAAAAATTGTCATTCTTCCCGTAATCTTCACTTGAATTACAAAATCGTGGACACCATTGAGAAGCTCATTAACTTTCCTGGCCGCGTCCTTCCGAGAGACATCGGCAGTAACGCAGTAATTTACTTCTCTACCCATTCATTACATGCTGGAAATAATTTTACTCTCAAGAATTCATGAATAGTATTTTATATTATGTGCTATTTTCTTAGTTTTGAGCACTCTTTCCCCACGAAAAGTACTGAAGTGAAAATACTTATACGGTAGGTCAAACTCAACTTTTCGACCTAAATAATATTCAGCTTTTAAAATAATATTTGAGATTTTCGATATTTTTAAATACTTTTCTTGAACTAAGAAGTTTTGAAAATATATATTCTTTCAAATATTAATTTTATGTTTATATAATATGTATAATACACACATTTCATAAATTTCAAATGAATTGTCGCGAACGCAATGCTTAAAATTACGAAAGTTTGGTGATACAGTAATGCTAATTGGCTGGCACTTTGAGATTACGGATTCGAGTGACTAACATGGGCGTTCAATATTATTATAACCGATATAATAGTAATAAAATCAATGTAATATAGTATAATCAGTAATATTGGAATCATTCTATGTAGCTTGAATGAAAGGATAACAGCTTTCCCTTCATATCAGTTGACGAGACGTTTCATTTAACCGAAATCAAACAGCTGAAAATTATAACGCAAAGGTTAATTTATTTTTTATTTAATGATTTAAGCGACTCCTCAAAAGGGTCATTAGTGGCACTGAACAAGGTGTCCAAAGGGAAACTGCAAGTGGCACGTCTCCAAGGGGTTCCCCTGCTGTCCTCAGTCACTAAATGACTAAACGAAGTGCCATCATGGACTCCACTGGCGTACTACTAAGTGGTATTTTACCCAGAAAAGTTGCATAAACATGGAAAAATTCAACCTGTTGAATTTTCTCACGTTTCACAATGGTTAGCAAGCCGTTTATAAGAAAACACTGGAGGTTGCAGGAAATAACTCCAAGTTTCAGAAAAAACAGCCAATTTTATTGATTTTCCTCAAGAATGATTATTTTTAACGGGCAAGGGCCTATCTTGAGAGAAAGTTAGTCACAGATCCATTATCCAGAGGTATTTTGGTCTCAGAAAATGTTAATTCCTCGAACAATTGTTTTTCGGTCAAAAAAAGATTCACAATAACATACTGAAAGACAGGCTGAGTGTAGGTAGGTCGTATTAACCTTCGAGTCTTGGGGTTGTGGTTAACCCTCAAGCAGGGTTCGGGGCCCACCTCTGTTATCCAATATTCAGGAGCAATTAGCATTCATCTCCAGATTATTACTTCATTCCACGACTTAATATGAGCGAATAACCCTCGCCGGTCAGAGCCGTTCTCGAAGTTACCCGGGCTAGGTGGTTCACAATAGGTGCACTGAATTCCGCGTGACTTCCCTCCGTTGACGATGGTGTTAAAATTACTCCTGCATAATTGAAAGGCGCGGGAGTTCACCGGCGATGTTACCACCAAGCTTCCTTCTATAGGGTTGATAGAGGAGTAATATCGCTAATGATAAAGGGGATTTCTTTAGATTATTATGCCGGATATTGAAGACACATAACTTCCGGACAATTGTTTCAGCAAAATCAAATATTAGTTTCTCGTGGGGTTCTTTGGTTTTTTTTTTTTTTTTTTTTTTTTTTTTTTAAGCTTCTGCAACAAAGAAGCCTTGTGACTGCGGGCGAGATGTAGAACATGTTAGCGTAGAACGCGCTTTTACCAGAACCTAACAGTGAAAAATGTTACAAAACATTGTCACGAAAAAACGGGACTAAAGTAGCGGCGGATCTAATTTCTTTGCAATTCAACCTATGAAGCTGAAATTTGGAAAGGGACCCTTGGGAAGCCTAGAAACGAATCATAAAGTCTAGGGCTCCCCAGTTCAGCTGATTAAGATCCTTAGCTTTGTTATAGTATAACTACACATGATTTAATAGATAATAGATGTTTGTTTACATTCAATAAAAAATTCAGTCTTCATCTAACTTCACCCGAGTGTGTAATTTATGTCAACATAATATACTTAGGATTATAACATGGCGCAGTCAGTAGGACACGAACCTACGCTCCCAAAGTTATTTGGTCAACAGAACGCTCAAGTCTTATTTGGTCACCCTCTCAGATCTCTAGTGCCCGCGCATTATTCGTCATTTTCCAAAGAGTCGCAGAAAACAGCAGACGGGTATGATAAGGAGAACGCTAATAAAAAGTTGAAGGTCGCCACTAGATACAACAAAACAGCCAGGGAATTGGATCCTCTTCAAATAGGCACGTTTGTAAGGATGCAAAATCCGCTTACTAAAAGATGGGACATGTGCGGAGAAGTAATGGAAAAAGGACCTTATCGAAAGTACATCATTAAGGCACCAAGCGGAAGATTGTACGAGAGGAACAGAAGATACCTCAAGAGGACTCCGGAGGGGGTAGCCGCTGGGGTGTAAAAAGGGGAGATGTTATAGTATAACTACACATGATTTAATAGATAATCATGGTAACGTTTGTTTACATTCAATAAAAAAGTTCAGTCTTCCTCTAACTTCACCCGAGTGTGTAATTTATGTCAAAATAATATACTTAGGATTATAACAAGCTTTTTTTTTTTAACACAGAATGTGTTTTAGCCATGGACTAACTAGCCGAAATTGGAACGCGGGATGGTAACGAAATGTGTGACGGATGATTTTCACGTACAACCGAGTCGTTGCTAGGGAAATGGTACTTCGTCGTTTTTCATCCCACAAAATTCGTTGACCATTCGTTCGAAAGCTCTCGATTTATCCAACAATATTATGTTAACTACTGCGAAGTGCGTGTCCAACAAACTGAGTTATGAGCATGGTTATATAAATAATTGTTTTACACACAGGTGATCATTCTCAATAATTGATATTGTGAACATGATTGCAACCGCTTGTTAATTTCTGATGATTTCATTGAGCTTGTGTTTCGATGATTTGATTCATAGCAGGTGATCTGAGTATTACGAAAACGGTTTGATTTGTGAAGCGGAGGTTAAATAATTTGAATAGGTAATTTCTATACTTTACACTCTAGGAAGCTGTAATTTCGTTTGTAGCCTCTTTAAGACATTTACTTGACGATGCTCAGGGTCCGGATCAGATGTGTGGCTCTTAAAGCTAATTTCTATGCTTTACACTCTAGGAAGCTGTAATTTCGTATGTAGCCTCTTTAGGACATTTACTTGACGATGTCCAGGGTCCGGATCAGATGAGTGGCTTTTATAGCTAATTTCTATACTTTACACTCTAGGAAGCTGTAATTTCGTATGTAGCCTCTTTAGGACATTTACTTGATAAATCGCTCTTGATTTATCACGAATTTATTTCGTATTTTTTTTCGTAGTTTCATACTATAACTATATAAATTGATGTTATAAATGAATAGTAAACAATGACGCTTATTTGGTTGTCACTTGGTTGCGCGACAACGCAAACACATTCTGCGTTTCAATAATTTCGTCCGAAGTATGTAAATAGAGGTAACCGGGGGTCCAGGGGGCTTGCCCCCTGGCGAGGCGCGGAGCGCCGAGTTTTTTTTTTTTTTTTTTCTATTCAACCTAGGAAGCTGAAATTTAAAATAGAAGCCTCTTGGAAAATCTAGATATTAATTACAAATTACAAAGTCTGAGGCGCCTTAGATCAGCTGGGTTAGCTAATTTCTAATTAATTTCTTAATTTCTTTGGTAATTTAGCCAATGAAGCTAAAGTTTGAAACAGGGGCGTCCCTTGGGACGTCCGAAAACGAGTCATGAAGTCAAGAGCCACTCCGGATCAACTCAGTGAGTTCCGGAACCAAGTTCTTTGCTATTCAACCTATGAAGCTGAAAATTAAAATTGAGAACGCTTAAAACATCTAAAAATGAATTATAAAGTCTGAAACCCCCTAGATTAGCTGAGTCAGCACCGGTGTTAATTTATTTGGTATTAAACCTGTCATGAAGTCTAGAGCCCCCCCTCCCACAATCAGCTGAGTGAGATCCGGAGTTTTTTGCTATTCAGCCTATGAAGATGACATTTTAAATGGACCGTGTTCCATGTTTCGCCAATGTTTAGCCGAAGCTCAATTTGAAAGCAAAAGAATGTCTGGGTTCTCCCCATTGGGGTCAAGGGGCGGATTTAATCCAAAGTACAAATATCTGTTAAAGCTAAAATGGCCAATGAGAACCTTTATTAACTTCCTTTGATTCTTTATTAACTTCTATTTCTTTCTTCTATTTTACTTTTCCAACGTGTTTGTCACGTTTGGAAATGTACATTCTAGGCTTTCTCATTCTGTATCTTGCAGCTTTCTTGTTAGCTACCTATCTTGTTAACTTTTTTTTAAGCCTTCATGGCACATATTTGGGCTTTTGCATTAAAGGCTTGAGTAGCCTACCTTATGGAAAGTAAGCCAGGCGAGTAGCCTAAGTTCCAAATTTGTATCTACTACATAAGTATGCATTTATGTCTTTATTGAATAAAAATATCTGTCAAACTAAAAAGCAAGCTCTCAGTCGACCTTTATTTTTATATTTTAATAATCTATATTGACAACAAGAACGACAAATCGTCTTTAAGGCGCTGAATCGTGAATTCGAGTTTTGTTATCAGTTCTTTAATGCCGATTTTACTCTTACCTAGTTCAACTTTGTTAAACAACATGTGGTGCGTTTTTCATTATTTGCATTATGTATTTTATATGTATATATATATACAATACTCTTCTTGAAGATATCTCACCCGTTGTACAAAAACCAAGAAAAACCTGCTTGCCGGCAGCATTTTATTTGATATTTTGTTTTGACTTTCCAGGGACGTTATGCGAAAACTGTTATAGCCGTTCCTCATTCATATTAAAGAAGCAACAGTCCTGAATGTTTAGCTGTGAGAGGCACCGAGATGGGAGCACTAGCTGTTTACAGAACGCCATTCGTAGGCATTTTTTTGCAATAAAATAATTTTTCCCGACACCTGAGCTCTATTGAACAGAACACCCGAATGTATATCGGGTTATTTGGGTCCCAGAATAACCAGAAACAATTTTAGCGAAATCGGAAAGTGGGCTGAGCTTTCCCTTGTCTGTTTACACAGTTGATCGTATGCGTACGTAGTATGCATTAGAGTTCCACTTTATCACTTAGCCTTAAGTTTTCAAAGGATGAGGGTAAGATCAAGGGGGTTGCGAGAAGCCTCCCCTCTCACTCTTCACCGACTTGGGAGTAGTTGGGAAAGTTCGGGAGGTGGCAATGGAACCCTTAATTCAAAGAGATTGTAGGTAGGAGGTATTGTAAATGACTTGAGTTATTCTAATTTTCTGCATGAAACTGGCACTTTCCATTCAAATTTCAGCAAATTTCCTCAGCGTTTCACCTTTTATATTTTAAATGATGTATTTAAAGGTATTTTTAATTTATTTTCTTAGGTATTGCATTTTATCCATTTGATAGGCACCTACTATAATGATGTTTTCATTTGAACTTGTCCAAAAACAATCATTGAAAGGAACATACACAGGGTATTGGATTGTGATACTTAAATGAATGGTAGGTTGTATTCAAGAGATCAGTAATCTGTACATGTCAACGCTGATGTG
Source organism: Adelphocoris suturalis (assembly GCA_030762985.1). Lineage (NCBI taxonomy): Eukaryota > Metazoa > Arthropoda > Insecta > Hemiptera > Miridae > Adelphocoris > Adelphocoris suturalis. The sequence goes on from CM061044.1 coordinate 19,361,264, forward strand.
GGGCTAAAATTTTCATCTAGTTGGGGTTGGCAGTTTTCTCGATGTTGTCGAACGGAAGTACAATGTTGAACTGAATAGGGTTTTTTCTGAATGTGATTTTTTAATTTCCTAAACTAGACCAAAAATTTAGTAAAACGCCGTTGAGCGCTACTTCAACCCGCCTTCAAGATAAGTTTAAAAAAAAAATTTTTTTTTACAACAAAAATTCCGTTTTTAGCCTTGAAAAATATTTCTCTACTCCAAAACCAAAGATTGCTTCTTCCACCCCCTTCTACCAACCGAGACCACATTTTTTCACATTGCTGCTCGATATTTCTCTACAAAATCGGAAGATAGTCGCAGAGTTGACCATGTCGTTTACAAGCTTGTTACTTGAGGACGTTTCTGCAAGATTTGACTACTCTAGGATTTGTTCGAATTTATTTATTCATTTATTTTATTGTTTTTAGAAAAATTTTAATTCAAATTTAAAAGAAATTCCCATTTTTCTAACTCGTTCATGTTCAGGCTGTTAGGATGGTATTTAGAATGTATTTTTCGAGAATCAAATAAAACTATTCATTTGAGAAATTCAACGCACATTTTGGGAATTTCGTTTGTTCAAAGTAGAGAAATATAGTTCTCAGGGCAAAAAACTCCATTTTCTGACTCCTCGGAGTTTTATCCGAAAACATTTTTCATACTCATTCGAATCCATCCTGTAATTCAATGGAGAAAAATCAGTAGTTTAAAACATATGAAAAATATTTCAAGGGCTACAATCACTGATGAATGCTTCTGTCCATTGCTCCAAATACAATACAAAAAAGATCTTGTTGAGAACCTTGACATAAAAGACGTGGTGTGGTACAAGCATGGGCTAAATTGAAAAATCTTCAAATTCACTTTTAAACACTAAACGTGTAGAAATTAAAGTTTTAATAATTTTATTTTTTCTGTCATACTTTTTAATTGTAATTACCTATTGCTTCAATTGAAAAAATATAAATAAATATCTGATTTACCAATGACCGAATCGCTTTGTGTTTTTAATAATATCCGGAAGACTTATCAAGGTAATTTACACATTCTCTAAGTTTAGAATAATAACAATATTATTGTCTTAACCTAAAACTAATACTGTGGTAGTAATACAAATGTTTGTTATCAAATTTTCTTATGATACCTCACATGAAAACGGTTTTCTACAGGAGTGTTGGGTGTATTTAATAGTTACTTATAGGCAATAAATATTAACTTCAGGTATCAGGTATTATTTGTAAGTGATAGTCCACAGTTCTTCTTCTTATTTTCCTTTTTTGGAGATGGGAAAACTTTTGGTTCAGTTGAAAATTTCGTGGTTCCCTTCACTATTTTTGTCTAGCAACGCCGCTGGGTGAGATCATAGGAATACTGCCAGCATAACAAATCACATCTACTCGCTAGTTCGAAGTTGCCGCCGAAATCACAACTATAATAGTAATTGTGAAGATAATTAATGATGAAGCGTTTGGAACCTTTTCGAGCACCGAACGTTGAATTAGCTACCATAAATGTTATCCACGGCTAATGAAATAAATCACCTACGATTAGATGAAAGAAGAGAAACTCCCAAGATAGTAAGTCACGTTCAACAAACTCAATTCCTCCACATTCCCATGCAACTGCCACCTGCCATTTACCACACACAGACGCTGTAACACTGGTTCTCACCTTTATTAATTGGATTCCAGTGTTTCGAGGAAAAAGTAATTCTACCGTTGGTGGATCAAATCAAAGAGCACCAAACCTGTCGATTCCAAATCACTTTAATTCCTCGCTCAACATTTTCTTCAGTGTTCACTGACGTATTTCCCGAATGAACAACCTGCTAGATTCAGACTGAAGAATGTTTGATATGATTCAGATTAATTGGTTCGTCCAATCTACTGCTTATCCTCATCTCAGGGAATTGCGCAATGGAGGTATTTTTGGCGTCGTTTTACTTGTTTGGTCTTATTCAGCCCATGTAGAGAAATGTAGAATATGCTAATTCATTGCGTAGATATTTAGAATCATGGGAGTGCTATGGAAATCTGATCCTCTGAGAGGAATAGACCACAGAATAAATTGATGTTATAGAGATGTTAATATTGTAGCGATTTTCTGAAGAACTATTTTTGTTGTTTATACAATAAAGGGTACCATTGTCATTAATCTTGCTGAGAGAGATGGAGTCGCTGATACAGAGAGGAGAGTGTAGGTCAAGGCATCGTAAGGGTCCTCCTATATAGACCCTTCTATTTGTCATGTCAAGTAGAGGTAGCGCTACACGCAATAAGGTTGCCCTCCAGTAATGATTTGTAGGCTTTCACCATGACCAAGATTACATATAGGTATAAGTTATAAAGGGTGATTCCTGACAAGTCCGAAAAACCATTAGGTACGACACTAGGGGCTCCAAACATCCTAAATAAGTAAAAAAAGTTAATTTTTCAAATTCATTCTTGAAACCATTGCGATAGTCCCATTTTCCCCGTAGCTGAAATTTAAATTTTAGAAATTTAATGAATGAATGAAATGTCTTTATTTCTTCAAAATGTTGATACATTGTTGCTGCCTTTTAGGCCTTCTAGAACTACATGAATTGGCATTTCTTTAGTTTAAATTTTGAAGGCCATTGAAGGCTATACCCGTGCTTATTTGTTTTTAGCGATTTTCGTTGGAAATGAAGCTATTGCAATGGCTCAAAAAATTTTAAAATCAAAATTTTCGAAAAAAAAAATATATATGTATGTATCATTCCAGACGATAACTCTCCTTAGGATTGAGATAAAAATTCCGTTCTTGCGCCAAACAATCAAGCTTTCCAAACGAAAGTATGAGTTTGTTGGCCCACACCTTTTGAGCACATTAAATAGGTCAAATTTCAATAAATGTACTAAAAAAATCACTAAATTGGCTAAAAATTAACAAATCTATATTTTTTTGCAGAATTTTAGCCAAAAAAAGTTGATCAACAACGAAATTGAACAATATAAAACTTACGTTGAAATCATGCAGAAAATTGTACTCAAATTTCATTAATATTTGCTGAAAACTTCATTTTAAAAACTCCCAAAAATAGCTGAAATTTCTTAATCTTTTTCGGATTGCAGAATATTATTTTTAAAGAGTTTTGCTGCCATAAAATTAGTATTTAACTATATTATGCTATGTTAATATGTTATATGCACTCAAAATGCTCGAATTTCAAAACAGTTCAACAAATTTCAAAACAATTTATTCTAAAACAACGTTTTATCACATAATATAATACGATTATTTACGAAAATTCGCTCATACGATCATGCTGCATGACTGGAACTTTTTAGAATATTATTGAAAAGTAGGTACAAATGGCACAGCAACAAGAAAATTAATTTGTTTCTCCCAAAATGTGATTCAAGAATTACATATCCTCCGATGATTGTCCTGAAATATTCACATTTCGTTGAATCAAAACTAGGTGATATTTAAAGACAAAAATATCCAAAATTCAGAGTGCAAAATTAGGTCTAATAGTCCCGGAAAAAAAGTCGGTGAGTAGACAGGCGGATTTTAGTTATAAATCAAACTTTAAGAATCTTCTTATCTTTAAACGTAAGAAAAACTCGGCGCTCCGCGCCTCGCCAGGGGGCAAGCCCCCTGGACCCCCGGTTACCTCTATTTACATACTTCGGACGAAATTATTGAAACACAGAATGTGTTTGCGTTGTCGCGCAACCAAGTGACAACCAAACAAGCGTCATTGTTTACTATTCATTTATAACATCAATTTATATAGTTATAGTATGAAACTACGAAAAAAAAATACGAAATAAATTCGTGATAAATCAAGAGCGATTTATCAAGTAAATGTCCTAAAGAGGCTACATACGAAATTACAGCTTCCTAGAGTGTAAAGTATAGAAATTAGCTTTAAAAGCCACTCATCTGATCCGGACCCTGGACATCGTCAAGTAAATGTCCTAAAGAGGCTACATACGAAATTAAAGCTTCCTAGAGTGTAAAGCATAGAAATTAGCTTTAAGAGCCACACATCTGATCCGGACCCTGAGCATCGTCAAGTAAATGTCCTAAAGAGGCTACATACGAAATTACAGCTTCCTAGAGTGTAAAGCATAGAAATTAGCTTTAAGAGCCACACATCTGATCCGGACCCTGAGCATCGTCAAGTAAATGTCCTAAAGAGGCTACAAACGAAATTACAGCTTCCTAGAGTGTAAAGTATAGAAATTACCTATTCAAATTATTTAACCTCCGCTTCACCTGCTATGAATCAAATCATCGAAACACAAGCTCAATGAAATCATCAGAAATTAACAAGCGGTTGCAATCATGTTCACAATATCAATTATTGAGAATGATCACCTGTGTGTAAACAATTATTTATATAACCATGCTCATAACTCAGTTTGTTGGACACGCACTTCGCAGTAGTTAACATAATATTGTTGGATAAATCGAGAGCTTTCGAACGAATGGTCAACGAATTTTGTAGGATGAAAAACGACGAAGTACCATTTCCCTAGCAACGACTCGGTTGTACGTGAAAATCATCCGTCACACATTTCGTTACCATCCCGCGTTCCATTTTCGGCTAGTTAGTCCATGGCTAAAACACATTCTGTGTTAAAATTGGGAGGAGTAAAAAATTCTTTCTTGGTGTGTTCTACCACCACGAAAAGAAGAAAAAAATAAAAATTGTATTCGAAATTTGCTTACAACAGTAATAGTAATGAAGGTCTAAGTGCTTGAAATTCGCGGGTTATGCGAAAAACTCTCAGCTATGGGAATCGATTATACTGTCTTGACCATACCTATATAAAAATGTTTCCTATGGAGTGGAGTAAATGATGCTATTGCTTTACGTTAAGGATATTGTAACCGGCTAATTAAAATTGTTTATAGTCCAATCAACTTAGTTTTGGAATGTAGCCATGTACGTAAGGAGGGGGAAATTGGTAGCTTGAGATGTGAACATTTATCACATAAATCAAGCGCTTTCCAACGAGTGGCGAACGTGTTTTGTGCGATGAAAACTGCGGAAGTTCCATTCCCCTAGCAACGGCTGGGTTGTACGTGAAAAACACTGAAATTGTGACACAAATTTTGCGTCACGGAAATTTTCGGTTGACCCCCCAGAGCAAAGTTAATCATGAACTAGATAGATAAGAGTAATGTGTGGGTTGAGCACTTAATTCTTGGATTATTCAGCTATAGGTACATATCCTTCACTGGCTTAAATCTCCAAACTTATTGAAATCTGTACCTGTATGTCAGCAAGGGGTAGTGATGTTGCATGTAAACAATTTAAACATACCTGATGTTAAATAATGGCTTTCATCCAGTAAATGAACTCAACATGTTATAATTCAAAGGAGGAAATCGGAACAAAAACTGCGAAGAATGAAACATTTAAAAACGGGAAGAGAATAGGGTGAGGGGTTCGTTCCAATTGAATTTCTTGATTGGTTTGGAAAGATGTCGACATTCGATAGCGGGGGATGAGGTCTTTAAGTTGGGAAACTGAGTGAATAATTTATATCTGACGGAAAAACCCTTTTTCGTCCCCGGGTCTAAAAGAATTCAAAGAAATTGAGATGATGGTCTCGTAGGGATTTTCCCGCTTATCCCAAGCTTGAGACGTTCAGGCTATCACAAAGTTGTTTGATGTGTGGGTAAATCGCTCAAAATAGCATTATCTTCCACGAAAGGAGAGGGTATTCCAATCGTTATGAGGATCAATCAAAATCTATTTATTTTTCTGATGGTTTAAGATCAACTTACACTTACGTTTGTAGAATTTCAAGTTATTTCTTAACCTCATCTAAATAACATATTTTACATATATGTAAGTAAATGCAACTCTTCTCCATAAAAACAAGCGTAAGTTATTCGAACTATCGAATTAGGCAGATAGAAAAACTGCTGATATACCCATCTAGATAGGTAATCAAGACCACTCCTGTGCATCACCAATACCGTAGAACGTAGAACGTTTGGTAGGTATCTAACCTTTCAAAGTGACAAGTAAATTATGATATTGGTGGGCTTAAAATGTGGTCTAACAATAGGTGCAAGCCTGTTAGAAGAATTTTTCCGATCGAATATTTCGTGGCAATGATCTGTGCGGGAGCAATAGCGGCCTTTAATTTTTCGAAGACGGAAAGTTGAAGCAAAGATGCCATTTTTGTGACCATCGTCGGCTTCTCTGTTATGCCTTCAGCAAAGAGATAGATCTCAAGGCGGTCCAAGAACGAGGCGATGTTTTCCCCTTCAACGAACGGCGAGATCGAGATAGACATTCTGGATTGACTAGAAGTGTCCAGATTCAAGTATGTAGGTGGGGTGGGAAACAAGACTCGTGGCCAGTAAGGTAAATGAAAGAACCTGGTAGTATCACGTAGCGAAGTTTATTCCTGTATAATCACATAGGGCTAGGTATGCCCTATTTATACCTCACAAGGAGGACAAATCGGAGGAACCGTTATTTGAGCCAATAAGAGGTCACCCTGTGAGGGTGTGTCCCTACGACCCTAGAGGTCACAGTGTACTATGGTCAGTTGTCCCTAGGATAGGTAAGAGTTCACATGTAGTCAAGTATAGTATATGGGGTTTGATGGTTACATCAATTCAAATAAAATTCCCACTCACGAAATAGATTTTATCATAACTTTTGTGACCTATAGACAGAATTGTGAAGCGTAGATAGGTAATTTATTGACATGGATATGTCTTTGCTCTGGGGGGTCAACCAAAAATGTCCGTTACGCAAAATTTATGTCACAATTTCAGTGTTTTTCACGTACAACCCAGCCGTTGCTAGGGGAATTGAACTTCCGCAGTTTTCTTCGCACAGAAATCGTTCGCCACTCGTTGGAAAGCGCTTGATTTATGTGATAAATGTTCACATCTCATGCTACCAATTTCCCCCTCCTTACGTACTACATTACTACATTCCTTAATTAAGTTGATTGAGCTATAAACAATTTTAATAAGCCGGTTACAATATTCTTAACGTAAAGCAATAGCATCATTTACTCCACTTCATAGGAAACATTTTCATCCTCTTGACAACGGTCGACTGTTCTGTTAACAACAACTCATTGTAGTGGCTTCTCTCCACAGTTAGGACATTTCTTTAAGTAAACCGTCGTTTTGTTGGAATTAGTCGGGATGCGGCCCAGGGATTTGTTTAAAGTTAAAGGATTTGATTAGAACTTTCGAGGACAACCGTTATGAAATCCCCAATCAAAGACATATCCATGTAACATGGTATCTGCTTGTAAAGCACATAGCGGAACTCGTTTACGAGTTTGGGTTTTTTACCTAATTAATTTTTAGTTGGCAGGTCAGCTCTTGTTAAATACAGGACTAATGAAGTTTATGAGTTTAATTTTATTTAATTAATTTTTCCTCAACTTTGCAGTTATCAAGTTAGTACATTATTAGTTCAATAATGTATAGTACCTAAAATTCGTTCAATCATTACAGACGATTTTTCTGCGTGGAACGATTATACAATACTATAATAAACCTTTGTGTATTAATTTGCAGTGTTTTTCATTTAAATTGAAAGTAACATTTCTTTTATCCATAAAATTATCAGGGGCACGAGCAATACTTACATTTTCAGTTGAATGTAGTTATTGCTTTATCTGATTGTGTGATGAGTATCTCAAACGTTAAATAACGCTAGTTAGAGAGCTAGTTTGAGATATCTCTAATTGGAACTTGAACGCGGTTGATTTTGCCAACAACGGCTGATGAGAAGATTCCTCATCAAGTCGTTAGTGGTCCGCTATTGAGGTTTTAAATGTTATTAGATGCCGCCCGAACCGTTTAATTACAGATTTGGCCTTCCACGGCTCCCAGAAGTATTACTTAGCATCTCAAGAACATCATCTTAGGCAAATTTAAGCAAAACCGGGGTATTGAGGCAATGAGGGGACTGCTTTCCCTAGATTACCGCTACGACTATTGATTTTGGTTGAGAACCTACAACCTTTCCCAATCATCACGGTGTTGGGCCATTCTCGTCAGTAACCTGTTCATTTACATTGGTGCTATTTAAATTAAAAATAGCCTTGGGGGTATTTTTATCTTGATTAACCTGTTAGATGGTGATCGTCAGTGCCTTAAGAGAAAATTCAGGCCCGGGAGCAAAACCCAGAGGGCCATCAAAACTACAAATCACATAATTGTCGACTATTCCTGTATCAGATGACTGTTTTGCGCAGATAACTGAGTTCATATTCGTATAGTCAGGCATCACATGTACATTGACAGTTATAGTAACTAATAACTCAAATGAGATCGAGCCGTAACAGCTGAAGTCCAGCCTGGTTCAGCATGCCAAAGCATGATTGTATGAGCAAATTTTCATAACTGATCACACGATATTCTGTTAAATTATTTTCAAAATACAGGATTTGAACTGAGAAGGAAATGTTCATTACCGATTTTATGACAAATGAATTTGTTCTAAATAATTTTCGGCGAATCAAATGTTTTTTGTTGTTGGATTTTTAGAATTTTTTTGCTGTTTTTATCTATTTTTTGACAAAATGTAATGAAATGTAAGTACATTTTTCAGCATAATTTTGTTTATGGTTCTATTTCATCGTTAGTAGGTAAGCTTATGTGACTAAAATTCTGCTAAACAATATAAATTTTACGATGTTTACCAATTTTTAGTAATTTTTGAGCGAATTTTTTGAAATGTGACCAATTTTATGTGCTCAAAAAAATCTCGTCAACAAACTCATCCTTTCGTTTTTGAATGCTTGATTTTTTGGCTCAAGAACGGACTTTTTATCTTAATCCTAAGGATATATATATATATATATATATATATATATATATATATATATATATATATATATATATATATATATATATATATATATATATATATATATATATATATATATGAAAAAAAGGTGAACTCTCGGATTCGTCTCAGAATGTCTCAAAACGGATTTCAATGAAGAAAATTGTCGAAATTTTGATTTTAGAATTTTTGGAGCCATAGCTACCTACAGCTTCATTTTTTACGAAAATTTGCTTAAAGATGCCGATAATCTAGAACCAACAAGAGTTCTTATGCTATTTTTCAGCACGAAATTCATAAACTCAATATTAATCCATGGCAAGAAACATAAAAAATTAACTAAAAATCTGTAAATTAAGTGCAAAACTCGCTTACAATAGAGTTTGAGCGATCTGCAAGTGCACCGCAATCCTGCACCGATGCCAACAAAACAACCCAATTGTCATCGTTTGGAACGTTTTCAGCTGGGTGAATTCCCTGCATGCCTGTCATAAACCGTTGACAAGCGACCGTCTAAATTCATAACTCATATTGGACACCCTCGTTTTGACAGGTTTTCAAAACTTCAACGGTTCTCTTTACAGGCTCGCCGCTTTTGTGAAGCAGCGGATATTCAAGGTGGTTTACGATACGGTCGTTTCGAGTCAGGAATCGTTTTAATATGTCCCTCCCACGCATTATTTCCATTCATAGACTGATGAATTCACCAAGAATTCATTTTATGCTTGCTTCTAGTATAAATGCTCTGACTCTAGTTATAATTCTTCCCTCAGACGCTAATGAATAAGCCTTAATCACACTGTATAAAAGCGATGATGAAAATTTTTAATGATAATGATTATAGACAAGTTAATTTTCTTTTTCGTTCGCTAAGGCACTGGGTGATCGGTTGGTTTTTTTCTGTCTATCTCTCTCTCTCTTTTCTCCACTGCTATATAAACTTTATGGCTTTTTCCACTGCTATATAAACTTTTTCCACTGTATAAAACCCTTAAAGTATTAAGAAAATTTTATTTTATATAATTTCAAACAATAAATCCTAGGTTTGAAGCATGTTTTTACTATTATTATTATTTTAATTTTTTTAATAACTTAAGCCGTGTCTCAACCGGAAGGGTCATTAGCGGCAATTGAAAAGCGTGTCAAAGGGACACTGCAACAGGCACGATTCTAAGGGGAGCCGTGCTGACCGTCCGTCACTAAACGGATTGCCATCACGGATTGGCAGATCGGAGGTGAAGAAATTATAATTATAATAATAACCCGCAAATCGAGGCATCGCCGCACTCTGCCTCATGGGATACAGCGATGACCAATTTGTAACCGGATATAAATACCCCGTAATAAATACTAAACCACGACTAGATAATCCTAACAAATGCATAAATAGTATTGATAAATATATAATGATAAATACTAACATCTTTGTTAAATGAAGGTATGAAGAGATGTACATATAAATATAAATAAATATATATATATATATATATACATATATATCGCAGATCAGAATATCACAGTTCGTTGTAAAGCTAAGTGGCTTACAAGTACGCCAACAGGGACTGGACCTTGTGTGGTACGGACACAACATCAACCCACTGAGGGAGTGCATGTACTCTGGAGAAGGAGAATGTACTCTGCCCAAACAAATTATTCGCAGCTGTGTTATATTTGGATCTAAAAGATTCCATGAATTTATATATGGGAGATCGTTTGTTACCGCTTAAAACTATCTTTTCGGAAAATAAGAATTTGCCCACTATTGCATCGGCCCGACTAGTGAGGTGGGCAGAAATTCCGTCTTCATGCAATTATACTATGATACATCAAAAGGGGACATTAATTCCACGTGAAGACGCCCTATCAAGGCTTCCCAGCTCTCAGCAATCAGAGATCACAGAATGCAATTTCCTAAACACGCTCCGCCCACCGCTGTCGTTAATTGGCGTTGCTATGTCCACTACCAGGGACCACCTTCTTGAACAGGTTATCTCACAGATAAAGGAAAATTGGTCAGCAGAAGCTGGGGAATCTGTATCTAAGTTTTGTAGGATTAAAGATAAATTATTTTTGGACCACGGCTGTATTTTTCGCCATGATCGAGTGGTCATCCCCGAAGCTTTGAAAACTCAAGTCTTACCGATCCTGAACCATGGGCACCCGGGGGTTTCTCGAATGAAGATGATGGCGAGGTCGTACGTTTGGTGGCCAGCCATTGATCAAGATATCACAGTTTTTGCTCAATCCTGTGATCTTTGTGCCAAATTTGCGCCCCACAACCCAGAGCCAAAGTTTCACAATCCATATCTCTCAGCAACTTACCCTTTTGAGCGGGTCCATATAGATATCTTTCATTTTTGGGGAAAATTATGTACTTCTAGAAGAAAGCTTTTCAAAATGGCCGGAGGCAGGCCTAGTACCGTCTTATAACTTCGAGAATGTGTCAGATTTCGTATTAGATGCATTTTCTCGTTTTGGGATGGCGGGTACATTGGTAGCAGATAATGGTCCCCATTTTCAAGCTCTGATTTTAAAAAATTTTGCGAATTACGTTCAGTAGCTCTGAAATATTCTCCCCCGAACAACCCTCGTTCTAATGGTCATGCTGAACGGTGTGTTTTTATTATTAAAAATACACTCTTTAAGGTCTTTGTTGTCTCCCCTGCAGTCCCACCACAGAACATTTTATGGGAAGCGTTAGCCTCATATAGGACAACCCCGTCTACAATCACATGGAAGGCTCCTATGTTCATGTTGCTCAATTTCCACCTCAAGACACCAATATCTCTCATTTCACATAAGATAACTCAGTCCACCAAAATTCGCACTGAACAACCCTTGGCCAACTCTAGACCCTGTGTGGGTCTTTCCCACACCCGCATGAACACTCAGCACAGTGGGAGAAGGGGGATATTTCAAGGATTTTATCCCCTTATGACTTATGAAGTCACTGTGAGCTCCTCCAACTCCCAACACATTGTTCATAGCTCAACGATCATGGCTCAACTAAGAGCACGTCCTCAAATACAGTATGTCCCGCTCAAAAGGCCGCCAACAGCCCCATAGTTCCCAGTAAACGGGGAGTGACTACTTATCCTGCCCTTCCTCGTCCAGGACTCGCTCTGGGGCTACTTACGGCCATTCCAGAGCGACCTAAGGTTCCTCCAGTGATGATACCCTTATCATGGGGGCAATAATCTGATAAATGTCCACTAGTCTTCTATTTTATTTAATGATTAATTTTCTGGCTGACCTGTCTATGTTAATTTCCATGCATATTTTTTCAAATAAATTTCTAAGTAAATTTTCTATTCACGGTTCTCAAGAGATATTCAAGTCACTAGATTAATTTAGACTCAGTCTGTTATCCATTATTGTAATATAGAGTACCTTTTAAGTAGGTACCTCTTAAGTTAATTTTGCCTTTTAATAATCTATTGTATCGTAAAAATTTTGTTATATGTTCATATAACATTTAGGGAGGGGATGGTGATGTAACCATCAAACCCCATATACTATACTTGACTACATGTGAACTCTTACCTATCCTAGGGACAACTGACCATAGCACATTTTGTGATCACTAGGGTCGTAGAGTACATCCTCACAGAGTGGCCTCTTATTAGCTCAAAAAACGAGCCCTCCGATTGGACAGTAGGAATCTAACCTGTCCTCCTTCTGAGGTATAAATAGGGCATACCTAGCCCTATGTGATTATACGGGAATAAACTTCGCTACGTGTTACAACTCTACCAGGTTCTTTCATTCACCTCAGGAATTTTATCAGCTGGTGCGATATTCATGGCAGTTATAGAAATCCCCCAAAAACACGCACCGCGTTCAAAGGATGCCATGCCACAAAATGCATATCATCCGATTCGGGCCAAACCAATATTTGGATCGCTGTCTCCTAGAGTGCATTCATTCTCTCACATTTTTCACAGAATTTGGGAGTGAGGCGATACTTCCACGGCGTGGCCGATTCTCGCCAATTGCACCTTACTATTACGTATGGTAGTGGATTAACCCATCTCACCGACTCTGAAAATATACTTATTCCTAATGTTGAATAATAAAATATTCAATTTATATATTGAATCAGAATACGAACCCTTAATGTTACTGTGGATTAGTTCAGCGCTCTCTCCCTTTAGCTCTGAATTAGTAAGAAGAGTAAGGAGTATACGTAACTCAAATGGCTTGGCTGATTTTTGCCAATTACTTGATAAACATCATTGCTGTTCTCCAAATGTGGTGGGAGAATTTCTCCTTCAAACGGACTTCCCTGCAGCGCCACGACCTCTGCATTGACTACTATTACAGAGCTCTACGACTTTAACACGATACCAGTACGAAGTACTGTAACACTGGTTCATCCCTTTCTAATTCCATTTTGTGAAAAATACGTCCATCCCATAGTGAGTGCCATTCTGTTGAAATTATATCATACATTCGCGCTACGTATACTTCTTACTAATGCAGAGCTAAAGTGGGCTGTGAAGAGCGCTGTACTAATCCACAGTTACAATAAAGAGCTCACTTCACCATTTAATATGTAAATGAAATACATTATTATTCAACGTTATGAACGAATTTTCAGCCTCGGTGAGAAATATGAATCAACCACCACACTTACCCGTTCGTTGGTGCGATAGTCGAAAATTGACCAAGCCGTTGAAGAAACGTTTGACTCACAAACACTGTCAAAAAGAGTGAGACAGTGAATGCAATGTACCAGGAGACGGGGATCCGATTATTGGCTTGGCCTAAATTGGGTGATATCATGCAATTTGCTTGGCATCTTTTGTACGCAGAACGTGTTTTTGGAGGGATATCACACATTTTCGGTGGACTAAGAGGAAAAAGTTGGAATTCAGAGGCTGCTCAGGATTGAGTCAGTCATTTCATCGACTTTTGTTGTCCAAGAGATGATTCCTTACATTTCCTAGGGTGAACAGGAGAGCATTTAGCTCACATAGTCGGTCACAATGGAACCAGTAATTTTGTTAATTTTGAATGCCCTAGAGAGGCTCCATATCAAATTTCACACTGTTAGGGTGAAAAGGAGCTTACTCTGCTGATCAGGAAAGAGTCCCTGAGTTTATTTGTATCTTGATGTCCCAGGGAATCTCGCTATCAAGTTTCGATTTCCTAGGGTGAACGGGAGAAAGTTTCTTATTTATTCCCCTCCTCTTAAAACTCCCACCACTTGGACGTAGCGGCTCCAAAACCCCAGAAGGCACTACGTAAGGACAAATTTAGCCAATGTTTCAAATTTCATCAAAATTTGCAGGAAAACCGGTAGAACTGGGTGTAAAAAAAATGTTGATTTTAAAATTTTCCGAGCCATTGCTTAATTTCCTATGAAAATTCGCCAACAGAAGAAACTACGAAAACTTGCATTTTGACGCCTTGTTTTAGCTTATCGTTATAACGTTGCACATTTGGCATCACGACTCAGGGGGCATACCCCTCGTGGGTATGCTATGAAAATTAAATTTGAGCCAAAAGAGTGATGTCGGGAGGGTTCAAAGTTGGCCCGAAGTTCCACTTTGTTAGTGTTCTTGGTGCGTCTCCCTCATTACAGTGGCGGCTATTCGGGTTCGTAGGACGTCCCTCTGAAGCCAGGTCCTATAGGCAAGGCTTTGTATATCAAAGGGACGACCTATTGGAGTTAATCCTGTGGGTATGGGACAACCCAAGCATGAGAAAGAAGAATACAAATCCGTTTTAGACCATTCTAAAACCGAATCCGTGCAAGAAACCATGGCCTGTGTGTTTGTGTGTGTGTGTGTGTGTGTGTGTGACATATTTTGTCGACGCTGATCAGGCGCCACAATTTCAGTCTAGTTGTGCAAAAAACCTCGGAAATTTCGAATTTTAAAAAGGATGGGGAAAAATGGTGGGGGTGAAAAAACGTGCTTTTCTACGTCAACGCCTGCAATTTTCATCCTATTCTCAAGATTCTTTGTTGGTTCCATCCTAATTTCAGTCTTATTGTGCAACGAACGTTGGGAATTACGGATTCGCGGTTGAGATGGTAGGTGGAGGAGGTATTTACCAATTCATTCAAGCGCTGCCCAAGCTACGATTCTCGGCCGATTTTCGTGATTCATTATCTCGTTAATTAGGAATTCGGTCTAGTTTTGGAGCGTAAGCCAGAAGTTTCAAATTTCATTATGTAGGGGATGAGTGCTGGGGGTAATACTCATTAAACGTGATGTTTACACTCTTCTCACTTGATTTTTGAGATTTTTTTTCTCCTAATATATGCCTGTTTTACACATTTCAGTGAGGAAGGGATAAAAGGACGGCTAAATACAGATATATCGTGATGTTTACTCTACTCTCATCATATTTTCATGATTTTTTTTTTAATTAAGTATTTTTGTCTACTTTTTGAATGAATATAGGTATGTCACAAGTTTCAAATTTCATTATGGATGAGTGTATTGTAAAATTTCTTCCATAGGTATCGAAAACATTGCTTTCACTTTCGAGAGATGAAAAATTGTCTCCGAAATCTATATTTCCACTCGCATTTCTCATTTAAGACCATTCCGAACAACTTTCGCTCCTTTTCTATCAGTTTGTGTTTCCTTTGATTTTCGGAAGCTACTTTTATAATTTTATAATGCGTTTTTAATGGAAAAATCACAAAAGAACTCAAAGCCAAGAAGAATATACCTTTCTGCATAACGTAGAATAAAATATTTCAGGATTACGAGAGTATTGCATTATTATTTTTCGCATCGCAGTCAATGAACTTTTTGTCAAACAAAACCTTCGGGATCAGAACACTGTGTGTCATATCTGTAAAAATAGTAAACTTAAAATCATTTGAATGGCCAATTAAATTGCGTTCACAAAGTTTCATTTCCAACGCTTTCCTTTGATAGTATTTGCTGCTAAGATGGTTCATCATAACTCACGTGAGAAAATGTGGGTATATACTCGTATTTTCCCTGAACCCTGTAAGAAGCTCTCTTGTGTTTGAAATTTCGCCTTTAAGAGTCCCTTTTAATGTTGGAGAGATCCGTTTCTTATGAATGTTGTGAGAATATTGTTACAGCAGTTTGGGTTATGTTACATAGCAGACAATGTGGGTCCTATACCTCCTATGCTAACAATGTTAGTTTGTAACTTCCTAGCTAACATTACACCGTCTACCTAATTAGATTAAAGAGCGGCAAAAGTTTCTGGATACAGCAATAACCTTTTGGGTAGTGTATTCCAAATTACTAATTGCATCTAATGTTTCATTCCCAGTGATTACATCACGATAAAGGTTTACGTCTCTTCATTATTATCTCGTAGGTAATAACCCCATTTTAGCTAATTCCACTTTCCGCTAACATTGTGAACCAATAAACAGTAATTTTATATATATATATATATATATATATATATAATGTGAGTGTATTAGAATACTATCCAATGAATAATTTTGTTTAGAAAATTATATTTCTTCTCTCCAGTCTGGATACATGGCTTAATGTGCCAATTGAACAATCTGAATCGATACTATTAATTTTTTTTTCAAGAAAGGAGTAAATTCAATATGATCTACAGTATATAGGTACCTTTATAATAATACCTATTAGGACTCTACTTCGAAGCTATATGGACAAGGCTTCGCGTAAGGAGAACACCCTATTAGAATTGATCCAGGGGGCACAGTGGGGCCAATTACAATTGAAACAACAATTATAATCGTTTACTTTAAAAAAAGTAAGTATTCACTTATTTACAACGAAATTATTCAAGAGGAGTTTCGGTAGGTGTTTCTGTAGAGTCGATAATAATTCGTTGTTTCTCTTGTGACCTTCATGCAGAAAATGTCAAATGTGTCTTTTGCGATGGAAGGAACCATCTCAACTCTCGTTTTCAGGAGGGGGGAGGATTTCCTTATTCTGAACTTTGTAATGGACTGAGAAGGATTCCAAGAGAAACGTAAACAAGCTTCGATAATAAATGGTGTGGAAGTCAAAGTGCAAAGTTTGTTGCGGAAGTTCATCTTATATCTGCTAATAGTCTTCCACACCGCGTTGACATTATTACTTACAATGGATTTTGAAGCAACCTGCAGATGATCACACATATTTCCTTTAATATTGTCCACCAAAATCATAAACAATTACGTCATGGATTAAATATTCATTAGGAAGATAATTGGGCAATTTACTCTGATTGATTACCTACTGTTTTTAGAATTCACAAGTTCCACAACTTACACTTCTTTATAAAAAAAGTGACCTGAAAGTTGTCGGCCTCATTTTATCATGAATGGGGGTTTTCGAGGGTGATGAATCCAAAGTTCGTTTTCCGTTTAGTTTCGATTGGAAGATTTGTTTCGACTTTTCAATTATGTACAATTGTAAGGAATAACCTTCTTCTGTTTATTATGAAACCTACCACCATGAAACTTTGCAGTGACTTCTATGATATCCAAGCATAAACTAAGGGACACTCGGGAATCCACTAGATTGTACTACAGTCCTTTTTCTAGCCGTTTTTCTGAGCTCCGTTCACAGAATGGGTGTAGTTCAAGGACTAGAGAGGTCACCCCAGTAGGTCACTCACATACCTACGCATCTACCTCTAGCAGAAGTTTCAGAAATGAATAAGCATACAAAAATGAAAAGCAAAGTGTAGCATTTACCACGAAGAGTTGGTTAAAAAGGGTGTAGAGATTCAAGAGTAAGATTATTTCATTGCGAAACTGTTCATTCTAATTTGGTTCTGTAATATGAGGGCGAACAGGTGAATGGTTATTTTAAACATTATATATATATTTAGATACTATGGATCCAATTTATTGTTGGTTCAATTATTATAAATGTTGTGGGTTAGTAGAATAACATATGTACAACGTCAAGAACCATCATGCCTCACCACTTTGTTCGATCACATCTATAAAGTTTGCTCGTTAGTTATGAAATGGAAATGGAAGCGGCGTAACTAACCAAGGAACTGTTGAAACCTCTGCCATAAATTCAACAAACTTTGGGCATCGGTTCTTAATATCTCCTTATCTCAACTAGTTCATTTAGGATTCAAGTACCAGAATCACCAGGAGAGCCCCTTAGACTAATGTTTGAGCTCACCGTTCTCCAACAAATTGAGCTCTCAGCTAATTTGCCGTTCTTAAGCGTCCATGTACAATACAGATTCATGCTGAAATTTGGTGTGCGAGCCCGTTCCAGGGAATTCATGTGGGTAATGGCGGAAATTGATGAATAGGCAAGTTGCCATGATTACTGTCAGAAAGCAGCTGTGTCAGCATTACTATCCAGAAGTAGTAGGTTACCGTTGTAGTTTGGTACATACGAGTCATATCCAACTTGAGTTATTACTAAATCCTACAACTCACCAAAGAATGCGGGGTATTGTACATAATTTCGCTAAAATTTTGAACTATTCCGAAAAGCCATAGTGAGATCTTTTTAGGAAAGTGCAAATATCAAGGATTCCCATGGTTCGGAAGAATGGAAAAATTGATAGATAGATAAGATAAGATAGATAGATAAGAACGTATATTTGTATGGAGGCCACTGGGGTCCTTATATTATATACAATCATTTACAAGAGTGGTGGGCAGGAAAATTAAAACTAAAAAGTTATAGTGAGTACAAAATGTTTTTAACAGAAACAAAAGTAAGTGGAAAAAAATATATTCAAATATAATAAAATTCAAAGAAAAAAAAAAAACCTTTTTTAAAATAAAATATTTAAAATAACAAGAGGAAAGAAGAAGAAGAGAAGAAAAGAAAAAGAGAGAGAAAAAAAGAAGAAAACAAATGAAACGGAATCTAGTGAGTGCTGTGAAGAAAAATTGAACAAGATACAGAGAGGTAAAAGAAGGGAAACAGAAAACTTAAGGGGAGGAGGAAATGAAAAGAGATGAGAGTGAGAGAAGAAAACGGGCAAGGGGGCAAGCTAGTTGCTGCGCTCAAGAAACGATCCTACAGCACGCCTGAATCGAGCAATGGAAGTCAGGCTACGGACCCCAAGGGGCAATGAATTCCACAGCTTCACTCCTGCAACACCAAATGAGTAAGCCAGTGCTCAAGATTGATGCTAGATTATTCTCAATGCGTTGGATCTAGCAGAGAGAGTACGAAAAATGAAGCAATTCAAATATTCCGGAGCTAGACCATTTCATATCTTGAATATGGTGACAAGGTGGCGTAATTTATAATAACTGGTGAGTCTAATGGGTCTGGGTGAGATGGGTCTAATAAACACACACTACAGAGTAATCTAGGGGAATTTTTCTTAAAATATTATGTATAGAGCACTCTAAATTATCAAACTTTATCCGAAAACCATTCCGTAGAAAAAATAAGGAGAATGCATTTTTAACATTCATTAGAGGATTAAAAATGGCCATTGCATTGAATTAATCCTATGAAAAATTTAGTTGAGTAGTTGCTATAGATTGTGTCACAATTTCAGTGTTTTTCACGTACAACCCAGCCGTTGTTAGGGGAATGAAACTTCGGCAGTTCGCCACTCGTTGGAAAGCGCTTGATTTATGTGAGAAATGTTCACATTTCAAGCTACCAATTTCCCTCTCCTTACGTACCTGGCTACATTCCAAAATTCCAAAACTAAGTTGATTCAGACTAAGAATTGCATAGCAAATTATCCTCGTTTTCTACGCAGTAAAAAGAGAAAAGATCCGGCGAGGCGCTAAGCGCCGAGTTGTATTATGGATCATTACCATTGTCCATAAACAAACAATAATACCTACATTAATTATTAATATCAATAATTTATCTACAACCAATAAACAGGTATACATGCAACACTGGACTTTTTTTGCTGATGGTTCAAAAATTATGAATCAACCAAATAAATTAATTTTTTTTTTTAAGCCACTGAGGCCGCAATGGCCTATTTATTGTAGTAAATAAATTAATTTATTTTATTTTAATTTATTTTTTGTGCTAGTGCAATTAGCTTTCCCACACCATCAATACATTATCATTGAAAATCTAAAATTTTGTTCTATTCCAGAGCACCATTACAATGTCAAGCTCATTTCAGGATAGTTATCTTTGAAAATTATGTATACAAAATGTTACCTTAATACAAATTTAAAATATTTACCATTGTGACAGGACTAATCGACCCAAAACTCCGTATGTACAACTCGCAGTATACAGTCGTGGCATTATCTGCAACACAAATCGTACTCGTAAATGATTATACATAAAAACGCTGCAAATTATTACATAAATGTTTGATATTTAAATATTACTAGTTTAAAATATAAATGAAAGAACTCTGCTAAGGTGCAGAGTCTAGAAGAAAGCTGATGAGGTGTTATTCTTAAATTTTAGCTGAATCAACTTCAATACTATACAGATGTTCATAATAATTTTAATACGATTCTATTGGTAAAGAACTGGTTCTTAAACTTTCAATGAACAGACGAAGTCAGTAGAAAATGAAGAAAAAATGTTACCCCTGTATTTATAAAAATTTCACGAAATATCCTTGACTTTTGTAGGAGACTGGATCAGCATTCGGTCACGATCCTATTCGGTTTACCCGTTAAAACTGTCAGTTCATGAGTAATGCGTTTTGCTACTATAGTATTATACGTTGAGCTGGTAATATTGATATTATGGAAACAGTAAATTATAATAGTTGTATTGATCACAGAGAAGTTCGTAGAGATGAGAAGCGTTATTGACTATGGGTATTTTTGACATGAAGTCCTTGGTAACTTCTTCCATGAGAGCACGGCAAATTATTTGAGTTGGAAAGATTCCGGGAGTCATGTTTTGAGAGGAATATAACATCTAATGCACCTCAGGATGTCTTGCGGAAAAAACCGGATTGCCCAATTATTACACTTTATGGACTTTATATGGTCAATGGTAGACAAAGGTTATGAGGATTTTTATCTTCAGTGCAACCTGACGTAACATCAGGTTCACCAACATAAGCGCCCTTCAACGATATGGGCCACCACCAACTCACGATGAACCAGTGAAAATACCGGAAGAAATGGGGAATGGGTCATTCAGAAATCTATTTTCAGAGGAACTGCTTTCTTGTTCTATCTTTTGTACACTCTGTAGGATAACCATTGGTTTGAATTTTTTGTTGTTACTTCCGTGAACATAGGTGTTTAAAAAAAGAACCTTACTAACAGCGTAATGCTACGATTTTGCGATAGTGATACCCATACCTACCAATTATGAATGGAAAGATAATTAAGGTCAGTCTTTGCTAAGCAGTTAAAGAGAAGGGCGTCATGACCAAAGGTCGGTATATTGAGCATTTCAGCAATAGATGATTACGCGGAATAATACGTGTCAGAAAGAACTTATTCTTCCCGTAAGTTTTCCCCCTTTAACGCGTACAGCAGCGTCTAGAGCAAGCAGCTGCTGATGCTAGCTCTTCGCGTACTTCTACACGTATTGGCCAAAAAACTCATCCTTTCGTTTGAAAAGCTTGATTTTTTTGGCGCAAGAACGAAATTTTTATCTCAATCCCAAGGAGATGTATCGTCTGAAATGTCATGGAATAGCGCAAATTTCAGGAATAGTTTCAGAATGCCTCAAAACGGATTTCAATGAAGAAATTTTTCAAAAATTTTGATTTTAACATTTTCCGATCCATAGCAATAGCTTCATTTTCTACTAAAATTCGAATTCGTTAAATGACGAAGAAATAGAGAGAGAGAGTGAGAGAGAGAAAAAGAGAGAGAGAGAGAGAGAGAGAGAGAGAGAGAGAGAGAGAGAGAGAGAGAGAGAGAGAGAGAGAGAGAGTGAGAGAGAGAAAAAGAGAGAGAGAGAGATGAGTAAAGGATAAAAAAATCGTTAAAATCAAATAGGCACAATGTCTTAACAATAACTATTAAGCCTAGCAAAATATAATAATTATTAAGAATAAAAATCTTTCAAGATCTTTCAGAACATACCTATATTAAAGTCTAAATTCTACATACAGAATTTTTATTGCTCTAACTAAACGGTGAACTCCAGCTGAAAGTAATAAATGCATAGCATATATCATATTAATATGCTACTATTCATGATGTAATCTGTGTAAATAAAAACATGCTTTCATTCATTCATTCATCCATTCACAGTGCAAGAACAGGTAACAGCATAAGTTCGAAAAAACGAATATCATTTGGTTCTAAGCAGACGTTAATGAAAAGGCCCTTCAAATCTGGCGTCTCCCCAAAAGTTGAGGTAAATAGCGATGGTAGTAATTTCTGGTAATCGTGAAGTTGTAGAAGTAATAATGGTATCAGATGACAGTAATTTATGTGTAAACTGTAAGGGTGCGGCCTTCCACAAAGCTATTTTGCGTGAAAAAAGAAGTTTATTATATTGACCTGAAGCGGTTTTTGTTTGTTTATTCTAGGTAAACCCTCTAATCATCCACTCTAATTCCATTCATTGATTGTCCAATAATTATTTTAACCACGTGTATCCCGAATGATGAAAAAGAAGTAGAGGGGTTTGATTATTTATTGCATGAAACTTAAAGATCGTTTTTGGCTAGGCAGTACACAGCGCGCATGCGCTACCCCTGTGGTAGATTGTCGTACTTACGACTGCTGATCAACAGAAATATGAGTTGTGAATAGTATATGTGAAAAAGGGCATATCTGTATGAACCTGTCATCGAGTTAAATCTGATAGTCCTGAGTTTCGATCGTACCTGTTCCACAGGTTCCACAAATTTGTCGTTTTCAGCTTCTAGTCGGAAATTGGCGAGAAAGCAATTACCCCTCAAAAGCTAAAAACCACGCGATCAGCGCTCACTATTCCCCACAAAACGCCATCGTTACACGTGCGGGTGATCCGAGGGGTCGTGAAAGAAAGTGTGGAAAATTGTGACACGTTTGGGAAAAGGTTCGTACTGGATCGGAAGCACGTATGAAGACCGCCGAGTCCTCCCTTCTGCCTTTTTATAGACCAATTTGGCAAAGGATAACGCCGGCTGGTCGTTTGAACATTTTGATAGCCGGGAGATGACGATAAACTTCGGTCTTTTATGCAACTACCAAAAGGATAAAAAAGGAAGAAAATCGGCATCAAGCGAACCTTTCTGTCTGATGATGTCTCTTTATGACGGAAGCTGACATTATGTTGCTATGGGGAAAAGAAAGCCATTGAGCAACACCGTAACTTTCTCGTATAAACCGCTGTCACAAATCACAACAGCGAGACTGGAAAGACTTTTTCGGGATATTTTTGGCTTAGAAATGTTTTTACTGGAGAGGTAAAAAACTAATTCATGCTTCAATATTTTCGAAAAAATAAATAAATAAATAAATATAAATAAATTTATATATATATATATATATATATATATATATATATATATATATATATATATATATATATATACATAACAAGAACGTCGTCAGCCGGTAATCATAAACCAACTGTGATATTCAGAAAACCCAGTTACCTACCTCGTTTTTAGGACATCCCCCAGGAGCTAGGTCAAACAGGCGATGCTTCTTATTCAGAAGGGACAACTTATTGGAAATTGATACAGGAGGTTAGGGGACAACTCAAGCATGAGAAAAAAATAACCTCATACAAATCCGTTTCAGACCATTCTAAGACCGAATCCGTGGGAAAAAAACGATAGGTGTATGTCTGTGTGTGTGTGTGTATGTAAATGTGAAAAAATTGTAGGTGGTGGAGGGGATAATTACCGATTCTTTCGAGCGCTGTCCAAGCTACAAATATCTCGACCGATTTTCGTGATTCTTATTTTGTTCCATTAAGAATTTGATATATTTTTGGAAAGTATACTAGGAGTTTTAAATTTCTTCATGGGAGGATGTAAATGGAGGGGGTATATCTGATAAATCGTGGTATTTTAAGTCCGATTTTCGTGATTTTTTTTTTCCAACTATGAATTTGGTCTTGTTTTGGATCGCATATCAGGAATTTCAAATTTAATTATGAAAGGGGGTGAATGGAGGGGGTAATAGTAATAAATCGTGATTTTTTAACTATTCTCATCAGATTTCCCTGATTATTTTTAAAATTCAATCATCAATTTAGTTTAATTTAAGAAATTATGTCAGCAGTTTCAAATTTCATACGTATGATAAGAGCTGTCGGTGGAGGGGTTTAATGGGGGGGGGGGGGTCCGAGAAGTCATGATATTTTTATTTTTTCTCTTATTTTAACTATCAGCAAAATTAAGTAAAATCCATTCGTAGGGACGTCCCTGTCACGCTTGCATTACTTAGGTACCAATATGTTTCTACCATAAGTACCAAGAGTATGATCCACCTTGCACAAAGTTATTTATTTATTTGTTTTCATCCAATTTTACGAAAAAAAATGAAACGAATAATATGATGAAACAGTACGACTTAATGAAAAATATATCTAATATTCTGGAAATTAAGTCTCCATATCGGAACCAGCTCGTGGTGGCGAATGAGTGTAATGAGTTTTATGAACGTATGCTACTCAAGATTGTTGATTACTACAAATAATTATAAACACATTGCATCTCTATATATTAAAATATTTACAATGACAACATTGTAATGTTTACAAAATATTTTCTGTGATCAATATGATATATTAGATACGATAGATATATTCTTTGATATAATATGACTCTCCGATACTTGAAAAATTGCGTGCAATCGTTTTGTTTGCTTTCGGAGGCTCTAAGAAGCACCCCTGTCAAAAACGTGTTTGTTAAGTTCTCTGAGGAAATGTATACAATCTTGATTTAAATAATTGCTGAATCGCACTCCGGTTGTACAGCTCCCCAAGCTTTAGCAATTTCAAGTTTTTAAAGGGCGGTGCAGAGTGCTTTCTCTAATCCACTTTTGCTACGACATGAATAAACATTTTTTCGGTAGTTTCTACTTTGTGGAGTGTTGTTGCATACGCACCACCCATATTGGCAAGCCATACAACAAGAGGGACTGAAGCAGAGCACAATAGGTTTGTCTCATGTTGATGATGACCAATAAATAATTCGGCCCTCCGTAAGTGTTTCCTTGACTAATCACCATGGAAATTAAGATGAATAAATACCAAAAATAAAATAATATACATATAATACCTTCACTAATTTTGGGTTCGTGTCTGCTTGTCAGTCTGTATCTCCATATGTCAGTGATCCAGTAATTCTTGCATTTTGACAGCAAAACTATAAGTAGTAACTCGAAGTCCGATTTCGATGAAATTCAAAGGAAATTTCTTATGGAATTCATTGTAACCGGATCAGTTCAAGTATCTACCCGTGTGTAAACATAATATACTTTTAACAACCATCATAGACATGAGCCTGTTCATCCACCAATTCAGAAAACTGAGAGAAAGTTTAACGCGTCGATCATCGAATTCTTTTCCTAATGTCGAATACTTTTTAGGAAATACTCGTACGCTATAACATGTTTGGTCAGGTGTAACGAACCAGTTTACGGACGCAAGTGAGAAAATGGAAGTTGAGAATGACAGTCAAGCTGGATGAAAATAATAAATTTAAAAAAACTCGGCGCTCCGCGCCTCGCCAGGGGGCAAGCCCCCTGGACCCCCGGTTACCTCTATTTACATACTTCGGACAAAATTATTGAAACACAGAATGTGTTTGCGTTGTCGCGCAACCAAGTGACAACCAAACAAGCGTCATTGTTTACTATTCATTTATAACATCAATTTATATAGTTATAGTATGAAACTACGAAAAAAAAAAAAAAAACGAAATAAATTCGTGATAAATCAAGAGCGATTTATCAAGTAAATGTCCTAAAGAGGCTACATACGAAATTACAGCTTCCTAGAGTGTAAAGCATAGAAATTAGCTTTAAGAGCCACACATCTGATCCGGACCCTGAGCATCGTCAAGTAAATGTCCTAAAGAGGCTACATACGAAATTACAGCTTCCTAGAGTGTAAAGCATAGAAATTAGCTTTAAGAGCCACACATCTGATCCGGACCCTGAGCATCGTCAAGTAAATGTCCTAAAGAGGCTACAAACGAAATCACAGCTTCCTAGAGTGTAAAGTATAGAAATTACCTATTCAAATTATTTAACCTCCGCTTCACAAATCAAACCGTTTTCGTAATACTCAGATCACCTGCTATGAATCAAATCATCGAAACACAAGCTCAATGAAATCATCAGAAATTAACAAGCGGTTGCAATCATGTTCACAATATCAATTATTGAGAATGATCACCTGTGTGTAAACAATTATTTATATAACCATGCTCATAACTCAGTTTGTTGGACACGCACTTCGCAGTAGTTAACATAATATTGTTGGATAAATCGAGAGCTTTCGAACGAATGGTCAACGAATTTTGTGGGATGAAAAACGACGAAGTACCATATTGTTGGGAAATGAAAACCAACTCCAGTTTGCAGGATTGCATATTTACCATCTTGTTGACTTGTTTATTGTTGTGTTTCTAAATAAAAAACCAGTTGTTGTGTTATTGATCTCAAGTGCGAAAGTTGTTACTGTTTTTCTAATTTAATATCTCGCCCTTAAAACTTATAACATTGGTGACAGCGGTGCAGATATGAACACGAGGTCAACAGTGCGTTCCCGTTCGGTCGACAGGATGGGCAGTGAGTCCCCAGACCAGGTATTACAAGGAGAGCAGGTGGAAACAGTGCAGGGAGAGCCTCAGCCAACAGTTTTAGAGGTCCCTAGTAGAAGAAACCTTGGTTCACTGGATCAGCTAATGCAGTTTTGGGATGAGGAGAGGAGTGTCTGCATGGGTGAATTGCGCCAGGTGATTCAACAGCAAGGCAGTAGTGCAGAGACCACACTGAAAGACCAATTAAGTTCATTCACCTCAGCCATGCAAAGCATTCTCGAGATGCAGACTGCTATGCTAAAGGAGATTGTGCAGGCAGTTAAGGGTGAAAGTAATTTAGGTATCCCAACTCCACTCTGCCCTACCATGCCATCACCAGTAACCAGGCAAACTATTACACTTAAACCAATGCCCTTCAATGGCACTGAAGAATGGGAATCGTATTACCTGCAGTTTTCTACAATAGCCGAAAGGAACGGTTGGAATGATCAGGACAAGGCAGCTGCTCTCACTTCAGTACTCTCAGGAGCTGCCAGGGAAGTCCTTGCTCAAGTATGCCCTTCTTGTACCTATGATGTGCTGATTGAGGCATTGGAAGCAAGGTTTGGGATTCGTCACCAAGAGCAGCGCTTCATGACCTCCTTATGTCTCTGGTACAGGACAATAAGGAAGATATAAGCACTTTTCACCAAACAATGAAAACTTTAGCAAGAAGAGCCTTACCTGAAATCTCTCCAGGTACTGAAAGTATGCTGGTTCATTTGTTTGTTCGGGGGTTACGTGATCAGAGTCTGAGGGAGAAAGTTTTAATTCTAAGTCAATGGATGAGGCGATTGCAGTAGCACTGAGAATGGAGGCAGTGCAGCAAGTAAGGTCGGTGTCAGTGAGGCATCTAGAAGGAATTGAGTTGGAGAAGATTTCAAGGGTAATTTCCCCAACAGCTTCTGATAAGTTCCAAAGAAGTGAAGGTAGGCCTGTTTCTGAATCAGGGCAATACAGTTACCCTAGATTTAGCAGATCACGTCCTCCTGTGTGTTGGCAGTGTGGACTAGTTGGACACTTGGCTAGGGCTTGCCCCAACCCTCGAAAAGCTGAAAGAGTTGACCAGATGGTTCAACCACCAGTTGTTTCATTTCACGGATCGGGAAACGCATCAAAGTCGGAATGAAGGGGCTCAGGCCGACAGTTGGTAGCATGCCCCAAGTACAGTCTCCCCTCCTGGCTTTGGAAGGAGTAGTGTATAGAGTGGCAGCATCCTCATTGATATTGTATGGAACTATTGATAAATGTCCTTGTGAATTGGTCGTGGATACAGGTGCTACGAGAACAATTTTGAGTAAAAATGCAGCAGAAAGGGCTCAGATTATAGTGAAGAACAATGGAAAAGCATTGATCAGAACAGTTTCAGGAGAAATGATTCCTGTGCATGGTCAGGCGCGTGTCTCGTTTGACTTAGGAGATGGAAAGAAACGACCTCACACTGTTTTAGTTGCAGATATACATGAGGATTGTGTCCTCGGTATGGACTTTTTGAGCAAGGAGCAGTGTGTAATCGATCCTGCCAACAATGCAGTGCTAGTTGATGGCCAGCGGATGGAATCCTTGGATTTAAGTGCAAGAGCAGAGGTCGAAGAAGACGAAGCTGAGAGTATGCATGAGTTGTCCCCACTGGACAATGATTGCAATGATCATGATTCTGGAGCACAAGAAGGAGGGCTGCCACAACATATGCAACAGCTTATGCCAAAAGGTCTGTCTAAGGAACAAGAACAAGCAATAAACACATTTTTGTTGGAGTATTCTGATGTTTTTGCTAGAAATGGAAAATATTTGGGATGTATTAACAGTATAACTCATTCTGTTGATGTTGGAGACCACCCACCAATAAGACAAGCACCACGTAGGATTCCGCCACATCGTTTGGAAGAAGTTGACAAACTTATCAGGGATATGCAGGAAACTGGGGTAATCGAACCTTCTCAAAGTCCGTGGGCAAGTCCCATTGTATTAGTGACAAAAAAAGATGGCTCCACGAGATTTTGTATCGATTATCGTCAGTTAAATTATGTAACAAGAAAAGACTCTTTCCCTCTTCCCAAGATCGATGAATTGACGGCTGGACTGGCTGGCAGCTCATGGTTCTCCACCTTGGATCTCCAATCTGGCTATTGGCAAATAGCAATGACGCCCTCTGACCGGGAGAAGACGGCATTTTGTACACCTCGTGGCCTCTGGCATTTCAAGACAATGCCATTTGGCTTGTGTAACGCGCCAGCCACATTTCAGAGAGCCATGTCTGGGATTCTGCGGGAAGAGATACAACATGGTCGGGTAAAGGTGTATTTGGACGATGTTCTGGTAGACAATGGGAAATTTGAAGATCATCTGCAGTGGCTGAGGCAAGTGATGAGTGTCTTGAGAAGGGCTGGAGTGAAATTGAATCCAAAGAAGTGCCATCTCTTTGCAAGACAAGTAAATTACCTGGGTTTTGTGATCTCTGGACAAGGTATAGTTGCAGACCCACAGAAGACATCAAAGGTAGCTGACTGGCCAATCCCCACATCAGTGAAGGAAGTAAGAACTTTTCTTGGTTTTTGTTCTTATTACAGATGTTTTGTTAACAATTTTGCAGACATAGTTGCCCCATTGTATGCTTTGCAAGATGCTAAAACAGAGTTCAAATGGAATGATAAATGCCAAAAAGCTTTTCAGGATGTCAAGTCGGCCCTCACGACACCACCAATCCTAAGCCATCCAATTCATGGTAAAGTGTTCATTCTGGATACTGATGCTTCAGACAGAGCTGTTGGCGCTGTGCTATCACAGGTTCAGAATGGTAAAGAATGTGTGATTGCGTACTTCAGCAAGTGTTTATCTAAGGCAGAAAGGAACTACTGCACGACACGAAAGGAGTTATTAAGTTTGATAAAAGCACTTCGTCATTTCCAGTCTTACGGCCTTGACAGTGGAGAAGAGTTTATAGTTCGAACCGATCATGCCTCATTACAATGGTTGAAGAATTTCAAGGAACCTGATGGACAATTGGCGAGATGGCAACAGATCTTGAGTCCATACAACTATAAAATGGTGCATCGACCTGGTAAGGAACATCTCAATGCTGATGGGTTGTCGAGAAGGCCTTGTGCTGATGTGGGATGTCAACATTGTCTGCGCCAAGAAATGAAGCAAGGAAGCCATGTTGTCGTCCAAAGAGTACGACTTGAGGTTGATGGTCAATCGTGGTTAGCCTCACAAAAAGCAGATCCTGAGCTGCATCCTGTGTACACTTGGGTGGAGGAAGGTAAGCGGCCATTGTGGCAGCTAGTCTCACCTCTTGGTCCTGTGGCAAAGAGTCTGTGGGCCATGTTTGGAAACCTGCGGATTTCAAATGGTATTTTGGTACGAGTTTGGGAGAGTGATACAGGTACCCACATAATAGAGCAGATAGTGGTACCCCAAGAAAGGAAAGATGAGGTGTTGAGTACGAGCCATGGTTTGGGACACTTTGGATACAAACGAACTCTTGCAGTGATCCGAACAAGATTCTACTGGCCTGGCATCCAGAAGGATGTAAAACTATACTGTGCCAACTGTGATACATGTCGGAGAAGACACAACTCTAAGCGAAAGGCGCCAATGAAGACATACACCAGTGGGTCACCATTTGAACGTGTAGGGATGGACATTGTAGGGCCACTTCCAATCACAAATCAAGGGAATAAGTACATTGTGGTAGTGATTGATTATTTTACAAAATGGCCTGAAGCATTCCCCGTTGCAGACATCAGGGCGGAAACATTGGCTCGAGGATTGGTTAATACTGTTATTGCCAGATTTGGTATCCCAAGAGAGCTTCACACAGACCAAGGGACTGGTTTCGAAGCTGAAGTATTCAAAGAAGTGATGAGATTGTTACATATTCGAAAAACAAGGACTACACCAGGTCGACCCCAGAGTGACGGCCTTGTTGAACGTTTTAACAGAACTATCTGGAACATGCTCGCCAAGACAGTAGAGAACAACCAAAAAGAATGGGATTTGTGGCTTCCATGTGTACTCCTTGCGTACAGGGCTACACAGCATTCCTCAACTGGTTTTTCGCCAGCGGAGTTGAACCTGGGGCGAGGATTGACCTTACCACTACACTTGCTGGTCGATGGAAGTCCTCATGAGCTTGTTCCTGTCACCACATATGCCCAGCAGTTACAAGAAAAGCTACGCCAGAGCCATGAACTTGCACGTAAACAGATACTACAGGTGGCACGTGACAGTAAGAAGCGCTATGACATCAGAGCAGAAGAGCCAAGGTTTTCTGTGGGAAGCCAAGTATGGTATTTCTGGCCCCAACGCAAAGTCGGTATCTGCCCAAAGCTGCAGTCGAACTGGATTGGCCCTTGCGACATCATGAAGAGCCTAAGTGACGTTGTATTTAGGATTCGATTGCCAAACCGAAAGACGAAGATTGTTCATGCCGATCATCTGGCACTATATGGTCCTGCTGTAAAAAAGAGGGAGGATAGTGTTGGGAAATGAAAACCAACTCCAGTTTGCAGGATTGCATATTTACCATCTTGTTGACTTGTTTATTGTTGTGTTTCTAAATAAAAAACCAGTTGTTGTATTATTGATCTCAAGTGCGAAAGTTGTTACTGTTTTTCTAATTTAATATCTCGCCCTTAAAACTTATAACAATATCCCTAGCAACGACTCGGTTGTACGTGAAAATCATCCGTCACACATTTCGTTACCATCCCGCGTTCCATTTTCGGCTAGTTAGTCCATGGCTAAAACACATTCTGTGTTAAAAAAAAAATTCTGAAAGCTTGAGAATTAAAAGTACTAACCATCATTCGTTGAACCCTTTAAAAAAAGCCACAGTTCCTTTGAGCCTGACGGCTAAAATTAAAAAACATGAATATGCTGTAGCCGTACACGACTCACTCCTCGTCGATTCTCTGAACCCGACCCCCCATCGGCCTCTGAACTCTGTTTATCATTCTGCCATCAATCCTAAAACATGGAATCATGTTTTAGCTCCTCGCTCTAACTTTATTATAGAAATGATCACGACCATTGAGCTCTTGTGAGATGATGATCTCCTAATAGAAACTCGCGAGTATACATTCACTTTATTATAGAAATGATCACGACGATTGAGCTCTTGTGAGATGATGATCTCCTAATAGAAACTCGCGAGTAAACATTCACTTTATTATAGAAATGATCACGACGATTGAGCTCTTGTGAGATGATGATCTCCTAATAGAAACTCGCGAGTAAACATTCACTTTATTATAGAAAGAGGCTAAAGAGGCTGCATACGAAATTACAGCTTCCTATAGTGTAAAGTATAGAAATTACCTATTAAATAATTCAACCACCGCTTCACAAATCTAACCGTTCTCGCAATATTAGGATCACCTGCTATGAATCACATAATCGAAACACCAGCTCAATGAAATCATCAGAAATTAACAAGCGGTTGCAATCATGTTCACAATATCAATAATTGAGAATGATCACCTATGTGTAAACAATTATTCATATAACCATGCTCATAACTCAGCTTGTTGGCCACGCACTTCGCAGTAGTTAATATAGTATGGTTGGATAAATCGAGAGCTTTCGAACGAATGGTCAACGAATTTTGTGGGATGAAAAACGACGAAGTATCATATCCCTAGCAACGACTCGGTTGTAAGCGGTAATCATCACAATTATTGGCGCTACTTTCGTTGCACTCTCGTGGGACATTTTTCGGTAGTTAGGTCACGGCTAAAGCATATTCATGCTAAAAAAAAAAAAACAGTTTTCCCATGGTGTTTTATGTAGGTAAGTACACCGATTTTCGATTCTAAAGTTGCATAAATCGAGGAGTGTCACTTCATTTAGATTAGAGAACTGTAGGATGTATGCCCTTAAAATACTCTTGGTAGGTATTAAAGAATTTTGATATTATGTTAGCTAGATAATGGGGTGTATTATGCGGTAAATGTTAGTAACACTACACAAATGTTGCCCATACAACCGTACATGTGTGGAATTCGCTCAATTTTTAATAAATGATCTGTTTTATTCTCGATGAGAATATAATGGCTTGAGATATGTAACGGAATAGGTGGAATAGCAGGGGCAAAAAGGATGAAAAACGAGGAGTTCGTTCCCAGGTAAGCGAACTTAAGGGGAAAGTGAAGCGATAAGATTGGTTAAAGATGAGTTAAAGACAAAGGAGGACGATCTGAAAGTCAAGGGAACGAAAATGAATTGAGGACTGAAAAGGGAGTCGGGAAGAGATAAATATGGAATTTAATTTCCCCCTCTAGGGCAAGGATAAAGTGAGAACTGATAGCGGAGTAAGCGCGTGCGTTCTTCGAAGGGGTGGTCCACATCTTCGCTTTCCGCCTCGACTGTAAATGCCTGGTGAAATTGGAGCCGTCTGGTAGCGGAAAACAAGCAAGGAATGCAATTCCTCCTCGATCCGGGATTCGAAGCCGTCGAGATTTACTCCACAGAATCTGTTGAGTGCTTATGTCTACCCCTGACCACAGGCATCCAGGTATTTGAAAGGGAACGAATTTCTGGTTTGACCTCTTTGTTTACAACAATTATAGTGTGAAAAAAGTAGAAACAAGCGTTTATAAAGTTGACCATAAAAGTTAGTCGTGTTGTTTCTAGTGATGGACATTGTGCAAATAAAAACCGTGATTTGGAGTAGGAAGATACATTCATAACCAGACCTAATAATTTACAGAAAATTGGGCTGGGCAACAAGTGAGCGTACAGTTATAGGTTACTACCTATCTGTGCATCCTCGCTTCAGCATGAAAGATTTATTTTATCATAATTACCCAGCAGCTTAATCTTTCATTATCAAAATACCCAGGAAACACTAGGTGAGTATAACCAAGCTCGGTGGGGTATAATGTGGAAGGAAGAGAAGGCCACAATGCAGAACGCATTTTTACTGTTAGCTTTATAATTCCCGTTACAGTGTGGAATGTAACGCTCTGACCTGTGTTGTTAGTGAAGTCAGGTGGTGAGACACTGATCACGGAAACCTGGCTCGCTATATTAGCAGTGAGTGTGAAATGCAGTACTAAACAGAATAATATGTCGATATTGAATTAGAAGAAACAACGCGATAGGTACTTAGTTGTCATATGACTCATGGTGGAGGTGTAGAGAGGATCTGTGACGTGCAAAATGGGGTGAGTAGCACGGAGAGGGAAGAGTCCTTGTGCTATTATTTGAACGTTATTATTGTTTTTAATCTTTTTAAAGTTGAGAAATTCCTTTCTGTCAAAACTGTTGTCACAGGCAATGTTGCAAATATTTGTATCAGGATATTAGGAAAGAAGGACCCATTGAGTTTTGAAAGCGTTCCCACTCAATTTGTTGGTAGGTCCGTTGTAGGGGTTACTCTCCAGTGCTCACTCATGAAGAAAGCTCAGGTGATAGCTCGAGGACTGAAGCTAGGACATCTCCATGTGTTTCAGCAGCTTTTAGCACATCGTTTTCAGACAATTTTCCCAAGTTTGCTGGTATTAGACCTTCTTGAAGCGTTACTTTTAGCGAGTCTGTAGAGAACCGAGTTTCAAACTGAGAAATTAAATAATCTAAAATGGTAAGAATATGGCTCCCTTGAAGTAGAGCTCAGGGCTATTTATTGGTACATCGATTCATCGGATTTGGCGGCAGCACATATGTGGTGAGCTCATTTCCGCTCCCAAAATACTCGCAGTATTCACTGAGGTGCTGAAAATTTTACCTACACATGTATCTGTGAACACCTCTCCTAAAATCGATGGCTAGTTCGTGAAGTAGCCTCTGCTAATAGTAAA
Source organism: Adelphocoris suturalis (assembly GCA_030762985.1). NCBI lineage: Eukaryota > Metazoa > Arthropoda > Insecta > Hemiptera > Miridae > Adelphocoris > Adelphocoris suturalis. The sequence goes on from CM061044.1 coordinate 19,395,512, forward strand.
CTTATTATTTATTGAATTTTTAAATATAAAAAGTAGGGTTAAAAAAATATGTTGACAACCATTTTGAACAAGGGAAGTATTTATTACATGTCGAATCGAATTTTATCTAGTGTAAGTTTGGGTACAAATAGGACGGGGGGGGCTAAAGCCCCCTCAGCCCCTCTTTGGATCCGCGCCTGAGGTAGAACGGTACTATATTTTACAAACTCACCTCATGCGTATTTTTGAATGCAGTGATTCATTGGCACTATATGAAGTCCATTCATCATTTGTTTACTCAACCTTCAATGACCTACATCTGCAATGTTCGATTACGCTCTAAGTAGTAGCAAGGATTATTAGGATCTAATCATATAAATTTCAATGCAATTGGATCTAGACTGCAGTAAATGCACGGAATCCCTTGAACGTTAATATATAACCGTTTGCCAGATTCCGTTCAGGTATTCCACTCAGGGCTTGACCACAGATCATCAATTCTATCTCCGTTAAAGCCAATCCGCAGGGGAACGTGAAATGAGATGAATAACCCAACTTTGACTGAGCGATTTATAATTGTAATCGATGGATGACTAATCTAGATATTTTCAATATCATAACAACATAACAACCCGAATGGTTACAGGAAAGTTACTTTGTGATTTTTGTTTCTACTGGAAGAAATAATCCAATACCCATACATACAGAATACTATAATCAACACAGTTCCCTTGAAATCTACCTGTTTAGATGTACCTAGTGATGATATTTCGAATTATTTATTTAATTCGAGTTTCGAGGTTAAGGTTCAGTACTCACGAATTGAGTAGAGTACCGGTAAAATCTGTGTGAAATTTATATTATTATTAAGGGAAACCTAGTTGAATAACTGAGGCAGACGACCAAACCTAATGTCTCAGCATTTTCTTTCAAATTACTACATTAAATTTTATGAAGTTCTGACAAGTTTTCAAAAATCACAGTACACGAAAAATTTAGAAAGCCAAAGCATCCAAATTTTGCTGAAATCCTTAGCTGTTAATTCAAAAAATCAAAACGTGAGGCGTTCAATTGTTATGCGAGGACACAATCTTAATATTAAGTGTTACCACCGTTCACTTCCAAAATATCAAATTTGAAAAATTGTGCCAGTTGTTCATAATTCAGATTGAATACATTTGATCCTACAACGTAAATAATGAGCTCTATGCGCTCAACCGCACTTCTCTTCTTCAATAAACCCTGCCTCAATTTTAAAAGGAGAAGAAAAAAAGTTGCCATTCTACTTTATTATAATCTTTTCTGATAGGTAAAGCTAGTCTGGTAGGAATAAACTCCCTCGGCAAAGACCTGTCTATAATTATTAAACCAATTCTACTATACATCAGGTATCTGCATAGGTGTGGACGCTTACCGAAGATACCTTCTCAATTAAATTAAGACAGTAACACACATACACTTTCCTAAGCCAAAACATTTTGTGAGGAGGGGGGGTTGATTAAAAAGGTTCATAATTAAAAATAATAAACCAAAACGGTCTGGTTTCAAAAAAAAAAAAAAAAAAAAAAAAACTCTTAAACTCCATCGAAACCTACACAAAACCTATAACTCGAAGATACGTACACTGTACAGTAACTCTCTGACAGTACGCAGTCAATTAAATTTATGGGTCATTATTGCTTAATATTTTAACAACCTAAGAAGACCATTAAATATTATTCACGTACCACCCTAAATATTACATCCCACGGTCGTTCCTAAAATTTTGATAAACTGTACTGATTTTTACTAAATTTTCTTACTAGGTATCGTGGAGTAACATGTAAATTTAATCACTGACTAATTACACCTTTTCAAGCTGGTAACTCAGCAAGCAAATAGCGAAACATAAATCAATGCGATTTCAGATTTTGTTGGTATGTGGAACAAAACGCAGATCAAATTCCTTCACGCTTGTCAAATATTGTCTTAGCAGAGCCAAGCTAACTTTTATTTGGACACCATTTTGTGAAAGGTGGTCATCAAATAATATAATTATTACAATTAAACTGGTACCCAATGGAGTTTTAACAAAACCACTTCACTTATCCCTTTTTTCATTTTACCACCGTTCTACGTACTTCTGAAGTGCTTTAAAAATATGAAATAGTTTATGGCAAGCTGAACATTATCGGCTCGCTAAAACTTCTCTTGCCGTCAGTTTTAAACCAACTGAGCTGTTGATCATATCTTGTTATACCCGACAACCATCACGATTAGAAGAATGATTCCGGTCTGTGCGTTGAATGCATGTAGTATCTTTTATTGGACAGGTATCGCATTGATCACTTTTTTATTAACCCCTGCAGATTCAACTCGTTCAATTAAATTGAATCAGTGGCCTTGATATTGTTCATTGAGAATGAGTCACTCTGTATTTGTTCCCCCAAAAAGGCACTCCGCGTATGAAAGATGCAAAGCCACAAAATACATGATAATATTTTATCTAATTGGGGTTAAGCCGATAGTACAGTGTACTCTTTTTCCCACACTTTTGGACTGCGTGTGGGAGTGAGACGCTTTTTTAAGTCTGACGTGGAGGGTCTTCTTGAGAGATATAACTTATTTCAAGTGGTCTAGGAGGAGAAGGTTGAAACCTATAGCCTGAATGAGAATTGCGTTTTCATTTTTACCTCCTCCCTTAAGACACACCACCACTTGGTCGTAGCGACTCGAACCACTGAAAGGCACTTCGGTGGACAAATAATGTAGTCTATGTTTCAAATATCATCATAATCAGTCGAGGGAAAGTGGATGAGATTGGTATTTCGGCAAAAAATGATTGCCCCCCACAATCATAGCGGCTTCAAAACCCCAAAAGGCACTTATTGGGTCAAATGTAGCATACGTTCCAAATTTCATCAAAATCGGCCGAGAAGAACTGGTAAAGAATCGGGTGAGACGAGAAAAAAATAAAGATAGTCCGAAAACATGCATTTTGATGCCGATTGTAGAATCGATACACCATTATTCCGCATATCGGGAAGAAGCACAAAAGCAGGGGATTATTTTTAAACGGGGAAACAGTTGGAGTCGAAATTGGGAGCAGGTCTTTCGGTCCATTGGAGAAAAGTTGGTGGAAAACTGGAGAGTTGAAAATTCTCGCGCAGTCCATGAGTCGGAACACCACACTATTTACGCTCAGTTGGACAGTGACGGGGGGCGACGGTACCTACCGAGTACATCTTTGTTTTTATGCGTGCGGAATTTAGAGCGAGGGCAAAAACACTCAATGTGAACTACAGATGGCGGAGGGGTGGGATTGCGAACAGATGTACACTGTGTAATTTGGGTGAGAATGAGACTTCGTATCATTTTCTGGCGATTTGTCCAATATTAGGTGAGTTTAGAGAAAGATACTTAGGAAAGTTTAAGCTAACAATGCAGGATATGATCTCCATACCGAACGGAAATGAGAAGTTGCAAGCTCTGGTTAAATTTATAAAAATATCAGTAAGAGAAAACTGTTCTTGGAAGAATTCAATTATTCGGATGAAAATTAGAATATGTGGACATATAGAAGATTATGTAGATATATATTTTGTTGCTGTTGAATTCAAATGATGTTATAAAATTGTAAATTATGTATTGGAAAGGAGGGGAAAAATACTCATGGAAATTAATGTATAATTGTAGGTTGAACTAGGCATGTCAAAATTAACTTACTTCTTAGACTTTTAGCATTCGAATTATATGTGTAAATTGTTGTACTGTTAAATGTGCCTAAATTGTTATTGAATTCTTTATTAGCTGTTAAATACTCTGAAAAACACAGAAAACAAAAACACGGGATGTGAGGCCGTGCAAGCTCTCTGCGACAATCTAAGATTAAGCAGTATAAGCTTCATTCATTTTGCAGTAAACTAATTACCATGTAACTCAATTCAAATAAAACAAGCTTTTACTCTCTCTCTCTCTCTCTCTCTCTCTCTCTCTCTCTCTCTCTCTCTCTCTCTCTCTCTCTCTCTCTCTCTCCACCGCTACATGTTTGGTGTCAGGCAGGTGACTGAGTACGCTTGTCCCTCCGAGGAAATGCAAAGAAAATTATGTGTGAGCCGATCTGGTGAGGTCGGGAGGGGGCCAATGTTGGGTCGAAGTTTCATTTGTTACTTAGCGCTTTTCGTCGTTTTGCGGTGCCGGCTATTCCGTTTTTTTGGAAGCTGGTCACGGCGACACTAGCGTTTCGCTAGGTATTCATAGCATTACGCTACGTGTGGTGCGTTTGTGCAAACCTGCGTGCAACGAGAACGTGAATAGCCTGGGTAGCTCAAAGCGGGGACCCAACTGCACTCAATCAGGTTCTACGAATTCGCTCTCACTATCCAAATGCGTACTGCCGATTTCATGGCACGAATAGTTCCGCCCGGCGCTCCAAATGAGATCACAGTTAATGGAGTAGCACATCAGTTATGAATTTACGGAACGTTAAATCCGGGTAGGAATTAGTGAGATGTGATGATTTTCAAAATATGTAATATAGTTCGTAACCGGAAACTACCTACTTTTACCCGAGGATTTCATGCTTGAGAAAGATGCAATGCCTAGAATAAAAGAATATGTGCTAATATTATGTACGGCAATATAAAACATGGTTAAATATAGATAATTAAAATTTATTAATTTGAAAAAATCACAATATCGTGCAAACAAACTCCCTCTTCCCTCCTCACCACTACCAACCTAACAGAATATGTATGCGTTTTTGAACAAATTTCCAATCGTACCTCTTCAAAATGTATAGCGGAGAAGGGCGCATAAGCAAAATGTTTCCCAGACGTATTGTAACATGGACGTATAGAAATAGCTGAAGAACAAAGTACGAGAGACATTCAATTAAAAACAGAGGCATTCAATGTGACATCTGAATTGCTGTTATGATATGAAAATGTAAACTTTGTTTGCGTAACTGTTCACTCCTTTGCTTTTCTAAGGACACCCTCTTTTTAAATATCACTTTTCCGTTTGTCTATGAACTAAATACGTAAATTCATAGGTAACTGAATTAATATTCCATAACTTATAAATATATTTCTGCTTTTGTGTTCCAATTATTCTGAATAATTGAGAGCCTCAGAACAAGACGGACCAACTTCAAAAGTGCAATTAGAAAAATTTGCCTTCAAAGTTTTTATTGACCAGAAGGGCGAACTTCCATAAACGTTTGTTGGTAAGGGCCAGAAGCGTGAACCTGGGGTTGCCAACGTTCATCGTCATAACGATAAGATAGGTTGGTACCTATTTATTAGTATAATGTTCTAATAATATAAGTAGGTTCCATTCAGGTAAATATAGGAACCAGGTACCTATCACAATCATGCCTACATACTCTTCTTAACAAAATTTTATTGTTACACATGTCGGGTTAATTACATGAATAAAACAATGGAAAACTATAACCTATTCAATTATCGCTAACGAAAAATTTGGAAAACATAACGTATGAAAACAAAATATAAAACTCTGCTCTTGCGTCTTAGTGGGAGGCTCTTTTTGCGTTTTTAATGTTAATTTTACCTCAATTTATAATAATGAGGCATAATAATGTGTAAAGAATAGATCTAATCTGAGTAGGTACCTACCCTACAACATAAACCTCAAGCGTAATCTAATAAACTGTCATCTTAATTAGTTTCAGCTCTCTCATTATCTTTTACTGAAGCTCCCGGTTAATTTCGGAATAAAGCCAAAAAATAGGTTTTTCATGGCATGGCTGGGGAACCGATTCAGCTAGGGCGCTGTCTTGCAATTTAGCAGAGGTAATTATGATGTAAGATAAGGATGAGCCCATAAGGTAGGTGGAGGAGGGAGTGAGCGAGCGAGCTATGATTTCAAGGGCTCCCCGTTCCATTTGCTTCACATTTAAAATTTGCTTCACCTGTGAAATCGGGTTCTAAAATTATACTTTTCTGAGTTTGTGCTTCTGGTTCTAAGCGTCTTAATTTTTGCGTCATAGAGAACCCTAATAAACTGCTGGAAATTACTCAATATTATGTAATCCAGCACGACCTTATGGACACATTTTTGTAAAAAAACAACGACTTTTGATGACTTGTCAACTCAATTTCAACTAGTTATAAAATTTCAAAATTGAAGAAGTTTGTGAGCACCAATATGTTTAAAGATCAAATGTGGGTACGGCGCGACGTTAAAACTTGTTCAGATTAATATTCAGCCAAAAGACAGAATCCTATATTTTACTGTTAATTTTACGGGCTTAGGTAAAAAGGGATTTGCGGTATATTTCTTAAAATTTGAGCACGTTTTCAGGCGACATAATTTAATTGATAACCTATTAGCATTCACAAAATAGATTCAAACTCTTACAAATTTAGGTAATATTTATTTCGGCGAATTTTAAGCACATTTTTCATCATATCAGGGCTGATGGTAATTGATTCAGCGCGCCAACATACATAAAAATCTTTATCAACCTTGTCTAATTTTGTCAGCTAAGAGATTCGTACACAAAAATGGCTGTTTCCGTCCATTGTGCTCCGTCAGAAGCTTTTCTCAGAAACTAGGTAGGTATCTACTTGACCGAACTTTATGGTATTTGGCTCAAAATCATACATCGGCCGGAGACATGCCAGTAACATCGGCATTAATTTTGCTGACCCCTTAAGGGTAGGATGTAAGGGATAGAATATTGAAAAATCAAGATATCGAAAACTTTCAGGGTAACCGTAATGTTTTTTGGGTATCATTTATAGATGTCATAAAATAAAATCGAATGAAACCACCCGGGTTGTTTAACGTTGAACCGTTCGCTATTCCTAAGGGGTAGAAATTCGGTAGGGGAAAAAAATCAACCACATGGAGGGCAATTCATAACTGATGGAACATTTTTACCTCACAAAACCGGGTTTATTATAACTTTTGTCACCTCTACATGGGATTCTGAAGCGTTGGTGGTTGATTCATTTTACATAATTAATTGTTAGTTGGTGGGTCTATATGTTTCTAAATACTATGAAAGTACAGGCGTGTTATTCAATCTAATTTGTTTCTCTTAGGTATTGGTAGTCGTCTACATTCCTATGCATATATATAAAGAATAGACTTCGTTTAATAATTAAAGACAGTTGTTCTGCATAGGAGGGCTACCCAATAAAGAAAATAATAAACCTTTGTGTAGTAATTTACAACGTTTTTAAAATTTAGTTTCGAATAACGCCCCAACAGTTCCCAAGCTTAAGATGATGAGGTTTCCATTCAACTTCCAAACAAGAATGAGAATATTAATATTAACCGCAAAGAACCTTTCGTTATTCACCTTTCTGTCTCCACCTCTGTCTTTTGTACCGTTTTCGGTGAAGGATTAAACGCATTCACTTACTTTCTTTGTGGTCGGAGAAGGTGAAGAATTCATTGTGCAACCTGCTCTGGACAGTTTCCACCGTGTCAACTGCAGACTTGATTTTACTTTGTAGTTAAGTGACTACCATTTCGAAATCTGTTATCTCAGCAGACATTTTTTCTTCAGATAAAGAACAAAACCGATTACTGAAATCTTGACTTGGTCTTCTGAATAACACGCAGTTATAAACTACAGTTTGGAAGAATAGTGAAAATGGTTGGTCGTTCTGACCCCAAGTCGCCAATGGTAGGGAATCCTTTGTATTCCTGAAAAATTATAGTTCCATGAAAGACTTGTGTCATTCTAATTCTCCTTTTTCGGACACTTCAAATTGTAACTGTATTCAAAAAATGTTTTTCAGTCCTTTAAATACTGACATTATTTGATCATTTCTCCAATATTTTTTACCAGGGGCTGAGGCTTAGTCAGGGAGTTAAATGTGATACGGTTGGCGATCAAAGCAGTTTTTGTATCACCTAGACACTTGTCGAATTGGTGTTGGGAAAACCGTCGACCAACGGAGTGACAAGTCTCTCCTTTGTTAACTTCTCCACATACATATCTCCCTAAGGGATTTCGTATACCATGTTATTTTTCATTTGTATCAGCTTATTGTAAAATATGTTCATTTGGAGAATAATAGTTGTTTTGTTGATTGTATCTTCAGCAACTCCTTGGAATTTAGGGCGCTTTGCGTGCCAAAATGAAAATTTCCTGAAACACCTATTTCTTATGGTATATTGGCCCGAATTCCTCAAATTTAGAATTTAGTTGGAGGATAGTCTCGAATTGATTGCGTATAAATTCCAGTGTGGTTGGAATAGGTACATTGGCGACAGTGCATGTGTAAACCTTCACCAATGTCTTTGTTGAAGATAATCGCTGACATTATTCGGCCGAGTCTGATGGAATTTCAAGTGATTTTCGCACTTGATTCTAAAACGTTTCCTACAAGTGCTTCGGATCCGTCATCGAATGATTAGTGGTTTGTGTGGATGAGCTTACATAATTTCATGAAATACGTAGTTATTTCTTTCGATTTAACAGCTGGAATTCGGGAATGATCTCAACATGCGAATGAACATTGCAGTGGAATCTGCAGTGGCTACTGTGCCAACTTTCAAATTATTTAGCCAATTTGTATGAATTCTTCAGCAATTGTTTGCGTTATCCCACACGAACTGATGTATACGGTAATGGCTTACTATTTCTTTGTCACCTCTAACTTTTATCGTATTCAAATCTGTTATCAACAAAGGACTACGAACAAGAGATGAACATGTTTGAAGGCCCGAAACAACAAGATAATGACAGTTACATGGGGTCAAATTTGTGTTCTTTAGTTTACTTTTAGAAATCGTAACCACTCGTCTCCAATCATTCTTGGAGATTTTACACAGATCAGACTTTTGATTAGATCAGTGGTCTAGATGCTCTGGAGGTGTAACTAGCATTATATTGTTGCTCTGGGCCTTCAAACATATTTATCTCCCGTTCATAATCCATTTTTGATAACATATCTAAATATGAAAAAAGATAGAGGTGATAAAATAATAGTAAACCTAGGGGACCTAATATATAGGTCTCATTGTGCTCGTGCGAGTACTTTGGTACAAATACTAACTTCACGAAGCAGTTATTACTCTTGACCTGAATTTTATCATAATTAGAAGATCGTTAAAGGATGGCCTCAAGATGTTTGATTGTGAATACGAATCATACGATAATCACATATATATACTCGTATGATGAATGTGATTATAAACATTTCGGTACTGATTTAAATCGTCCATCTGACCTTGGCCGTAAATCTAAATGACAAGCTATGGTTTTTTCGGGCTTAGTACCCACAAAGTTGTGGAAAATAACTTCTTTCTTACATAGATTTTATTTTGTATCATTTAAAGAATTAGAAGATGCCTATGTCTCCTGAAAAGAAACGAGAAAATAATCCGGTTCGATTTATGCCATAACTTAGGTTTTCATGGTATTTCTTATGGTGCTCCTGGATTTTCTAAAGAATTCTACCTGCAGTAAATGGAGATAACATCTAAATTTTTGGCATGATTTTTTCATGCACAACAGCAACATCAGTATCAACGTTTTCTCAGTATCAACGTGCATTTTTCTGATTTCCTTGTTAGTTTAGCTTTGCCCAAAGGGGTTCGGTTCAGAAAGTAATCACCTCCGAGACTCGCTTGGGCGCTACGTGCATCCAAATGTAAACGAGCCCGGGAACAAGCTGCAATTTGCAGACGTTTATTCTGCATTTTAAAAAAGTTTTATGTATTGTACTACTTACTATCAAATTCAACTGTTACCGTTTCTTGGCAAGAAACAGCCTACATTTTCTTTCGAAAATCCTAGAAACGTACATCGCAACACAAAACGCAATTTCAATGAACCTATTTGGTCAACATCGATAGAGTCATGTTTTAACCCTTCGTAGATCGCACGAAGCCACAGTACACCCAAAATCAGGAAGTGTTGTGGTTTCTTTGCACGAGATCAACACAAAGTTCGATGGCCCCATAAAATGCCTTCCCCACTTCTCCTCCTATATTCCTAGCGTATTCTTCTTCCCTGATGTAAGCTAGAAGTCACCTAATAGATTTCGATGAGCACTGAGGTCCGGACATGGTTCTATTTGTTACTATAGCAGTTAACTACTAATTTGAGAGTGATTGATAATATTATTGTTTGTTGGAAGTTTCAAATAATTGAATGTGGATTTATTCCGTTGCTAGTCAATATGTAAATAACTTCTTGTACTTTTCTTTCTAGAGGTTTATAATAACAAATATCGTCGTTCTTTTAGAAAGACAACGACAATTATTGTCGTTCTGCGTTCGTAACATGTTTTTCGTAGTTATTGACTCTCAAGTTTTTACGTACCATCTATCTACAGGTTGTTTGCATTCTTAAGTAGTCTTTAATCCAAAAGATGTAGACGGCTTAGAATGGAATGTGGTTGGAGTACTACCTACCTGTTTTGGTTTATTATTTTCAATAATGAACCTTTGTAATCGATCAAGAAAAAAAAAATTGTTTTAACACCCCCTGAAAGTTTTTTGGTTTACGTTTCAAGATGCGTAGAATCCAAAAATTCCGTCCGTCAGCTGCTTTTTTTCCCGAAAGTACAAGATCAAACTATATGAAACTTGTGTTAAAAATGACATTTGGGGTCTAGATGATCGTAAAAGCTTGGCATCACTTTTTATCAATCCTAAGGGGTTGTATTAAAGGGCTAAATATAAAAAAATCGAGATATCAAAAACTTTCCAAGTAACAATTATAATTTTTTGCTTGTCAATGATGAATTTAATCCCAAAGAATCGATTGAAACCACCAGAAACGCTGCACGTTGAATAGTTCGCTTTCAATAAGGGCTTGATTATCGAAAAAACCTTCGAACTTCTAAGGGCGAGAAGACAGAGAAATCACGAGCTGCCAGCGGATCTATTGAATAAAAGATCAAGCTCGAAATTCAATCAAAAATAGATATTAATACTGGAATAAATAAAAATTGCCCTGTAAATATCAGCTGATATAATGCCAATATTGGAATTATCAAGTGATATAGTTGCAATGGAGTTTATTAGAACATTGCGAAATTGAGTTTATAAACCATTGTCCTTGTGATGTAGCTACTAGTGAAGTAGGTATTTGTACCTGAATGATAAATTGCATGTCTTAAATTGTTCCCAAGTCTATCTATAGGTAGCGGAAGCATTGTTGTCACTTGCGAGAGATCAAACGGGACTAAAATCAAACGGCTGTTGTTTTTTCTTTTTTGTTTTTACAGTGGTAAAATTTCCACTCGCATTTAACGTTTTTAGTCTATTCTGAACAACTTTCGTTCCGTGCCTTTCTCTTTCTATCTCTGTGCGTGTATCTGTGTGTATATCCGCAAATCCTTGTCACAAACTTAATTTCTACACTATTCAACAAGTTCTTAAGAAATTTTCATGGTAAGTGCGGGTGAGGGTGAAGATGGTTCCTCATGATTTTTGTTGTTCACAAATCAATACTTCACTCGAGGCATGCGCAAACGTAAATTCTATCAACCATAATTTTCTCACGCTCCCGTTGTCCGATCTCATTCAAATTTGGAGGATAGATGGAAGAGGTTAATTTGAACACCCCCTAGAAATTTCGACATAATACTATAATTAGTAGCTATTGTGTATGCGTGAATATTTATTCCTTTTTAAACGAGCCTAATTTCAACAGTTTTCATCTGATTTAGATAAAATTTTCAGACATTGTGTGGGTTAGGCTGTAAGTGGTCCACTATCTATTCCATACTTTTCAAATCATTATTCTGTTTTGTGCGTGCGCAAACGTAAATTCCTTTAAGCATAATTTTTTTACGCCCTAATCGTCCAATTCCACTAAAATTTAGTGCATAGTTGGGGACAATGGTTTGATTATTCCATGTCAATTTCAACCTGATTCTGACCTTATTAGCTCCTGCGCATGCGCGAAAGTGTAATCCGAGAACAAGGTCTAGTTTTCATCTGATTTTGATTACATTTTCTGGGAATTTGTGGGTTAGGCTGTAACCCTACCAAATTCATTATTCTCAAATCATTGCTCCATAATGCGCATGCGCTAACGTAAATTACTCCAAGCATAGTTTTCCCGTTTTCTTAAACATCTTTACTGTGAAGCGTAAAATTGCGGGGTCTTGGAACTGTAAAATTGTGATTTAATTTTCAGTAGTTTTCGGTTTGTTTAGCTTAGTCAGCTACACGTGGATGTTTCATATTTTATTTGAATAGGAGAAGTACTGGAGAAAATCTAGCTTTCTAAACTTCTCTGAGGTTGGAGTAATTAGATTTCAGTTTTAATGTTGCAATGGTTTGATGGACAGAAGAACTATTATTGAGAAATACACTGATTTAATAATAATATTCTTGCTTGCCTCCCAAATAAATACGTGCCTACATTACTGAAAATATTGATCGGGCACAGAGTGCCCCGCGCAGTCTAAGTTGTTACAAAGAAGGGCGAGGTCTACGGAGGGTTAATTTAAAATCAGAAAACTTAAACGTGGAAAGGCATTCAAATAGGAATTTTTATGTATATATAAGTAAACTTAGTTGTTTTCTTTTTATAAAATTTGCTTTTTACTTTCCCTACTCACTCTTTTCAAAAATCCGTACTTTCAAATGGAGGCAGATTAATGCACTATTGTTCTGTAACAAGTGTGTCCGTCGGATCGATTTTGGGTTAGCTAGAAATGAGCTCGAATAAGACAAAGAATCACATAGGACTGTTCGGAGGAGTCCTTGTATTTTTTTACTGGATCGCAAGAATAACACGGGACTGCTCATGAGAGTTGTCTCCACCGAAAATATTTATCCCAGGGCCTGAGGGGGCTGATGTGACGAACAGAACGTGGGGGATTAGACCGAGGGAACCTCGGCAGCTGTCTGATATGTAGTGGCGGTGAGTGAAAATCCTATTCCGCTGTCGCTAGCGAAAAGAAAGCTGCTCCCTAAGCGACCCGAAAACCGGAAAATTGTAGGATCTGGGGTGCAGTGTTGGATGAATCGAGCACCCATGTGAGCGTGCGATGAATCTTAATTTGAAAAACATGTTTGAAAGACTCAGACAAAATTTGGACAAATGGAACTGTATTTTGGAACTGTCTGTATTTGATCTTATGTATTACCTATCTCTTGTTTACACTGAGAGATTAGTGGACTGTAGTCGTCTCATTTAATTTCAATAATTACTCCTCGATATGCGTCTAGGTACGTCTATACAGTTATATTTATATAATGTATAACAAACTTCGTTTAATAATTGTAGTCAAGTGTGCTGCGTAGAAGGGCTATCATATACAAAATAATAAATCGTTTGTAATAATTTGCATTGGGATTCAGTTGTAGTTGGTCATCAAGCCCTTTTCCCTATCGATGGCTCGACTGTTTGTGTTTGGGCCTACAGCAACCCGTCCAATCCAATTCGATTCAGTGGAACTATATTGAAGTCTTGAGTTCAAACTATAATTTCATTGAAAGGGTAGGATAGAAATGTATCTATAGTAGAACTGTTTATCTTGGACAAATCTCTTTAAATTCACTAGATATTTGCACTTTCTAAATGAAGGAACAATAACTTATGCCCAGGGTTGGGTGCGATCGTAATCACAATTCCAAATACTATTATAATCATAGGGCTTTTGAGTTGTGATTACAATTATGATAACAATCATACAACCTAGAGATGATTACGATTACACTTAGGTATGGATACGATTATGATCACATTCCTATTCACAGTTATTCTGTAATGATATTTGTAATCGCAACTTTTTTGCGAATACGACTGTAATTACAAGTTTTCAATGTGATATTAGCCGTAACTATCAATCTAATATATAAAATTCTCGTGTCACAGTTTTTGTTGCCATACTCCTCCGAAACGGCTTGACCGATTTTGATGAAATTTTTTGTGCTTATCCGGTATCTATGAGAATCGGCCAACATCTATTTTTCATCCCCCTAAATGTTAGGGGTAGTCCACCCCTAAATTTTTTTAATTTTATTTTTGACCGATTTTGATGAAATTTTTTGTGCTTATCCGGTATCTATGAGAATCGGCCAACATCTATTTTTCATCCCCCTAAATGTTAGGGGTAGTCCACCCCTAAATTTTTTTAATTTTATTTTTGACCGATTTTGATGAAATTTTTTGTGCTTATCCGGTATCTATGAGAATCGGCCAACATCTATTTTTCATCCCCCTAAATGTTAGGGGTAGTCCACCCCAATTTTTTTTTTTTTTTTTTTTTAGACAAAATACGTCTACTTTTTGTGGTTCCACGTAGTTTTATAAGATTTAATTTGTTTGTAAGAATTTCAAACAGAAAAAAACGTCAGCCAAGTTGGGTGGGCAGTATAACTTCCTCAAGCGAGCGAAGCGAGCAGCATCCCTTACAGAAGTTAAACCTACCCTTAGGGATCTATCGTTTGCGAGCGAAGCGAGCAACATCCCCTACATTTTTCAATTGTAATACATCGCATCTGCGCAGCCACACCTTGCGAGCGAAGCGAGCAACATTTCCTACATGCCACACTTTGCGAGCGAAGCGAGCAATATTCCCTACACGTCACACTTTGCGAGCGAAGCGAGCAATTGAATGGGGGGTCCGGGGGGCTTGCCCCCCGGCTGGACGTGGAGGCGAGCGGAGCGAGCCGGAGCGGCTAGTGTTCCCTATAAATAAGCCAAATACCGCTGATTTTTCCTTGCAATTACACTAATAATAATAATTTTTCCTGTGATCACATACGTAATCTTAGTTTTTCCTGAGATTACTGCCATAATAGTAGTTAGCAGAATACAATTGTAATCACATAACAATTGTAATCACAGGAAAAACTAGGATTACGGCAGTAGGTAATCCCTAAGAAAAAACTTAGATTACGGCTGTAATCACACAGAAAAAATTATGATAATGACTGTAATTACATGGAATAATCTCAGGTAACGGGCTTATTTATAGGGAACATTGATTGTTAAGAAAAAAACTCTGAGACAGTAATCTTAATCGTAATTGTGGTTACAATTACGCCCAACTCTGCTTATAACTAATGAATGCCTGAAAAAAATATTTTATGACGGCAATGTCAGAGGTTCAAAAACAAAAATGTGTTACAGTTTTGTAACTCTGAATATTATTATCTAGCTTAGGTTGGTTTTTGGTATCCATTTTATTTCATTGTTTGGGTAATGAAATGTAAAGGTGGGGTAATAAAACGTCTCCCCTCGTCTTTTAGATGTTTATTGAGCTCGAATACTCTCGCTTTCATCTGCCTTATCAGGAGCTTATGTAGATATTATATAATTACTTGGCATTACTTCCCTACATCTATTTCATTCTCTTCTGTTTCTTTATTCTTATTATGTTTTGTCTCATTGGAACTTATGAGCAGCAATGTTTGGTTCATTCTTCTTCTTTATCTGCTGCATATAGGTAGTTTTTCAAGAAAAACAATTTGTAACTAGCTTCATAATAGGTATATCTCACAATATCACGAATTACAGAAATTAACTTAGATTCAGTGACCTAAAATTTTCCATTGTGTCTTCTCAACAATACGGACACAACATTATGACCCACATGCAACCGATGAAGATAAAGAATGAACCTAACATTGCAAATCATAACTTCCAATGAGACAGAATAAAACAAGAAAGAAATTGGAGGGAATGAAGGAAATCCAGGTGTCCCAAAGTAGTTATAACATCTATATAAGCACCTGGCCTATGAAGGCGAAAGTACATGAGCTAAATAAAGACCAACAAAACACGGGGAGACATCTCATTATCCCAACCCTCACAACCCAAACAACATTTAATAGTAGGGATGAACACAATAGCCGATTGTAACTATCAATATGTCTACAATTTGTGAAACTTGTGCAGTTTTATTGTCACTACCACCTTTTTTCGTACCCTTTCTTACAAGCCCCTAACATTATATCTGAGTACAACGTAATCTTGGCGCCAGCTATTGAGGAGAAAAGCAAAGGACGTGCCAGACTTGGCATCGCTGTTTTCGTCAAAAGGAAGTATACATTTAAACTTGTTGATCGATCGGAATATTGGATTATAGTATCAGTCGAAATGTATTCGCCAAAATAATATGTGGGTGTGAATGAATGAAAGAAATCATTTGTAATAAGGGAAAATAGGCAATAAAATATAGAGATGAATAAAACAAAACTAAATTAAAATATTATGAATATTATGATGGTACAATGGAAATTATTGGACAATAAACTACAAACCTCACATACCTAAAAATTGGAAATGCATTCAAGGAGTAAAGTTCACACCGTAGTAATGCCTTTACCAGCCTGGAGAAAGCCCGAACTTTGAGGTCTCTGATGTTTGTTGGCAAGCAATTGTAGAGAAGAGCTCCCGCCTGAACAGGGCTCCATCGAAGCGAAATACTGAGGCGAACGTATGACGGGCTATACCTCTGGTATTAAAGTCATGGAAGTCCGAAGAATTAGAGATCAGAGGCAGATGGATTTGATGAACTTCAATACTTCCAAAGATGTCAGTAAGAACACAGAGACGCATGAATGAGTCCCTGCAACATTCGTTCCCGGGCGAGACCACTCAAGATTCGAATCACCCAATTTTACACTCTGAATACTTCCAAGAAATGGCTCAAGTTGTCTCTTAGAAGTATGCAATATGCCACTCAACTTGCGAAGCAGGCAAAATAAACCGAAAGTAGAACTCGGCGCACCGTGCCTTGCCAGGTAGGTAGCCCCCTGGACCCCCGGTTGCCGTTATTTACATGCTTCAAATGATTATTAAAACACATAATGTGTTTTGACTCACGCGTTCCACATAAACCCGTGAATCCCGCATAAAGAATGACTATGATTTTGCGGCGTATCTTATCTCTACTATTTCAAGTTGTTTTATTTACTTATCACCACCGCAACGACTCTCCACCAGCTCAATGAAATCATAAAAAATTAACAAGCGGTTGCAATCATGTTCACACTATCAATGATTGAGAATGATCACTTATGTGTTTTTTCTTCCATTTTTATGATACCAGTTTGGGGGTTATTCGGCGGGCGCAGTTAGGAAAAAATTTCTCTCTACTGTCAGCTTTTGAAAGGTCAAGTCAATTTTACTTTTACATTGCTAATAAGGGGAGAAAAGTATGCTTTATGTTGTAAAACATGGTTTCTATTTTGAAATCGAGGGCTTACGTGAATAATGGTTCACTCAGAAAATAAGATCCGGGGCCAGTATCTACGTATTTTTTCACGATGAATCAAACGGTAACACTTGCCAATCTCCCAAACTCTGTTATAACCGAGTTTTACACTAAACCTCACGATTTTTTAGTTCATTTGTTGTGCTCCATTTTATGCTTTTAAGGGTAAAAAGGGTGTAAAACTCTGTTATAACGAAATTAGGGGTGTCTGCAAATTTTTCCATTTGATTCATCTTGAAAAAATACGTAGAAACTGGCCCAAAACTCAAATTTTCTTCGAGAGTGATTTTTCATTAGAACCCTTGATATTATAGGGAAAAAACATGTTTTTCAACATACAAACATAATTTTCTCCCCTAATTAGTAAAGTGAAAATAAAATTGACTAAATCTTCGAAAGCTGACAGTTGGACGGCTCACCGAAAAACCCTTGTCTCTGTCAATTTTTAATAGTTTTCTAATTATGTACTTTGGACTCTTCTGACCAATTAAATTTAACTAAATAACTTTATTTCATATCAGGGTTATAGAAATTTAACGTTCTTTCCAACCGTGTTCTTAGTATTGAGTTTAGTTACATTGATTCTAAGGGGAGTTATGCCCGTGATAATGTCATGAAGTACAAAACATGAAAAAATCTTAAAAATTTAATATCTCGAAAACAAAGCGTTTGAAAAATATCTCTGTGAAGAAATTTCGATCCAAAATGAACTCTAAAATAGACCTCTTGATTTTTGTCCAAAACTGGTGTAGACAACAAACAAGGATCCTTCTAAATTTCTAAATTAATTTTCTAAACATGATTGTAATCATTATTGGGACAAGAGGAAACAATTAAATCGACGGGCTTTTTCTTGATAAGCTGAGTGAACTAAGTTCACCCCTGTTCACCCTAGGAAGTTGAAATTGGATTGGGAGACCCTCTGGGTGATTAAAACGGTTGAAATTATGTGATCAATCCTGATCAGCTGAATGAGCTAAATTCTTCCGCTTCTTGAGCTAAATTCCTGTTCATCCTAGGAAGTTGAAATTTGATAGGGAGGTGATGTTAGGGGCATTAGTAGACAATTGAAAGTGACTAAGGACATATTCATGTCACATTATAGTAAAAACACCAGTTGTTTTATCAGGGGTTATGTAACACATTTTGTGCAGTAACCACTTTTTCCCAAGACCCCTAGCCAAAAGACATACTTATCCATGTCAAAAAGAAAAGCTAACGTTTTGGAACTGGAATCCAATGTTACCTGATCGTAAACAATTTCATTCAGTATTTGGAGGCCTATTTTGAACTGCATCTGCAGTTTTTCTAGCAGATGGGGGATATTTATCTAAATGCAGCTATGTGCTAGATTGCGTCACGTAATTTCCTAACTGACTTCCAAGTAACTTGGAGCGGTCATTGAACATTGATTGTCACAAGACGTTTTTTAAACGATCGTGTGGAAAAAAGCTACTTCTTCTCCTCGAATACAAACTCAATTCAAAAGCTCTTCCCACCCCTTCACTTTCGGAAAGAATCAACCCAAGCGATAACTCGATTTCTGAAGCTCCATTCCAACCTAAATCGCGAGAGAGGGAAGTAGCTAAAGGAGAAAAAGTTCATCGAACAGAGTCGATTTTTTTCTTTTCTTTTTTTTCAAAAAACCAGAATCAGCTAAGGAGAAGATGAACGAACAATCCTATCGAGGGTTGGATGGAAAAAGAGAAATGGAAAATTAGGGCAATTTTTGACTAAAGATGCTCATGAATATCAGTGACATTGAATAAGAAGTTTATAACATTCATTTTGACTTTTCTTTTGCTTATCTCATCTGCAAGAAGTGATTCTGATTGGTTCAAAACGGGAGTGGTAGATTGACATAGAAAATGAAAGACGAATGAAAAAAGTTACGATCGAGAATCTGGTCTTAATCGCCGATAGCCAGCCAAGAAACAGGTTAGTGCTTAAAGGTTGGACAGAATAATAATCTTTCGCGCACCATAATGCAAGTAAACCGATGATTGAATTTTAGAAACTGATATCCATTTCCATGCCGTCTCAGCTACTTATATTTTTTGGACACCACAATAGAGTTCAACTTTGAAAATGAGTGATGTATATTTGATCATCTTCTAAAATGATGTATTATGTCAACGTTGGTTCTTCGCATTGTATTACTTGAAGATCATTCTAGCGTCCAAGTGTACAAAAATAGGTGTATTTCGGTTGTCTAATATATTTACTAAATTTACGAGCCTAACATAATAAATCAATAGAAAATATATGAACGTATCCCAATTATTGTGGTTCATAATCGCAAGTCTTGAACATCTCTATGTTGATCATGATTTTCGAGGAACCCCAGAAATTTGGTACTGTACCATTTATGTTCGGGTGATAAGAACGAAAGTGTTGTTCTATTTAAATGAGGCGTTCCTCATCTTCCAGTATTTACTAAATACGTTTTTTGAAAATATAATCCTAGGAAACATGATAAAATCTTTGTCAATATTTCCTTATAATATCTCACTAATGCTGATCGAAGATCATTATATTTATCATCAGTAGTTATGATAAAGGCGTAATTAAGTTTTAAGTTTGCGGTAGACGGTCCCCTGTCAGTTTCATTGCTGCCAAATAAATACTCCACTCTGCGCATGCGCAAACGTTAATTGCATTCTGCTCAATTTTTTCACACTCTAGTCGTTCGCTTTCGCTTAAATTTGGATGATAGTTGTAAGAAGATGACGCTAGGCTTTTTACAAAAAGGCTACGACATACAGGTATATATATGTAGGTGTTACATAGGTTCTTGAGGATCGGTCGGTTGAATCACAAATGCATTGATTTGGCGACGTTTCAGAAATTTTTTATTTCTATTTTCAAGCCAGTAGGCTGAAAAGCGTCTTGGACAGTTGAGGGCGTCGTACCTCCTTCAAGCACTGTTTATACACTGCTGTACTGCCTTTATAGCCTACTGCCTTGAAAATAGAAATAAAAAATTTCTGAAACGTCGCCAAATCAATGTAAAAAACGAAACAAATCATATTATATACATATATATATACATATAAACCAAATGACCACGTGTCTTCCGAATCATGCTCTTCAATAATTGATATTTCTACACCACAATAACTCATCACAAAATGACCAATAAATTGCTTACCCAACCCCCCACCCTATGTAATGCAGTGACGTGTAATACATTTTCAAACTACTGATGAGAATGATGAGATCGACATAACGATGGATCCAACCATATTCATGTAACGGATTTTGTAATAAAAATAGTTTGAGGAAATTCTATTCTCAATTTAATAATCTAGTCTACAGCAAAAGATTTGTTTGAAAAATGTAGTCACTTCTTCTCTTGAACTCGCAGAGTTACAACTACCCATTTACTTCCGACGATCCTTTTTATCACTCGACACACACAAAATATGGGAGTAATCAAAGTGATAGATGTTGTCGACTGCCTGGTGCTGATAAGAGCTGCAAAAGCTTCCGTCATCCGGACAGATTGCATCTCGAGAGTCTCGAATCGGTGGATAACGGTTACTGATGAGAGTATTCATGATTGATAGTGGTAGAGAGTTGAAAGTTTGATTAATAGGACATCTACAGAGCGCGTACGATTATGGCATTCAGATTTTTTTTAAACATCAGGGGCCTATTTCATTAAGCAACAAGTAACGATTTACAAGCCAATTTTAAATACAAGTTGTAAAAAATGAGTGTGCAAGCGTTTCATAAAAATACAAGTGTAGACTTGTAATACACTGTGAAAAATTAACAAGTTTACAGGCGAATTTGGACAAGTTACAAGTGTTTCTCCATCATTTTGTTCAAGTCATTGTTTTACAGTAACAGGTGAACGGAGATTGAGCATTACTAGGATCCGTTGAGGAAAAAAACAATTTTCAGGATGAAATTGGGGTTTATAAACTGAAATTTTCTTGTGGCTACGAATATTGCGGTCAAACTGGTCGGAAATTCAGGGAAAGAATAGACGAGCATTAGGATGATTTCAAGGAAAATAGGGGTAAGTCTACATTTGCGAAACATCTTAAGTAATCCAATCACAGTTACGGATTTGACGGATAGACAGTTTGTAGAATTTCTTCATTTTCGTCCAAAGGGAGGTATGTTGTATGTAGGTACTTGAAAAATTCGAAATTATCAAAAGTGACAGATCTGGTAAATGTTTAAATAAGGATATACCTCAATATATTTCACCACTGATAGGTCCATTTTTATAAAGCTTGGAATAATCCCTTCACAATGTTGAAACCATATTTAGTTATTTTTCCCCCTTTCACTTCATCTAATTAGCAATAATTCCCCGTCACCTTGTTTGCACTTAATTGGTTGTACCTCCTGCCCCTTTCCTTTCTCTTGACCAATGGGATTCAATCTCCCTTCACCTGCTACTATAAAAGCTGTGTCCTTTCTAATGTGTCTTTAGTTATTGTTTGTTACTGATGATGGCCTAACCGTCGAAATCGATTTAACAGTGTAACTCTTTATTTTTCGTGGAAATAGACAACGTTTTTTACTAACTTCCGTTTTGAAATGGGTTACCACAACTTCGTCGCGAGTGATTTAGTTCGTGTCATTGTTTTACAGTGGTATAAAATGGCCAATTTTTAACCTACGCCCATTCACCTGTAAAATTGTTATTATCTCGAAGTTTGCATTTGAATTTAACATCTCAACACAGCTCAATTCAAAACAACTTGATATTTTGTCCATTATGTTGCCTTACTTATTGGTATTTAGGCTTACTCAAGGAATCCTAAAAGTTATTTAAAAATTATATCTAATATATGTGTTGTTCATTTCAGTTTTTAGCGAATTTTCTTAGAAAATAAAGCTATTGCAATGGCTCCAAAAATTTTAAAATAAAGATTTTCTTCATCGAAATCTGTTTTGAGGCATTCTGAAAGAATTCCTGGATTTTAACGCTTTTATATACATATATACATATATATATATATATATATATATATATATATATATATATATATATATATATATATATGAGTATATATATACGTATGTGTCATTCCAGACGATAACTCTCGATAGAATTGAAAGAACTTCGTTCTTTCGCCAAAAAATCAACCATTTCAAAAGAAAGGATGAGTTCGTTGGACAACACTTTTTGAGCACATTAAATTGGTCAAATTTCAAAAAATGTACTTAAAAAATCACCAAAAAAGGCAAAAAACCGCTAAAAATTAACAAATTTCTATTTTTTAGCAGAATGCTACTCGAAAAAAATTAATCGAACATGAACTAGGACATTTAAAAATTTAAGCACAAAATTGTACTGAAAAATGTACTTAAATGTCATTAAAATAAGCTAAAAATCGATAGGAACACTTGCTTTAGGAACACAATCGTTTGATCATTGGAATATTACTGGCAAAAAGTTAGTTTGCTATAAAATTTATACTAAAATTTTTATTTTTCCCCAAAGTGCTCGAATTTCAACAGAATTTAACATAAATGTAATGAAAATCAATGTAAACCATTTATGAAAATTCGCTCTTACGATCATGCTGCATGACTGGAACTTTTTAGTAATCTATTTGTATCATGCAATAAACAAACAAATTAACAGCATTAGTCCCTTATTGAGAATATGAGTCTTTTTAGCGAATTTTTGAAGAAAATTAAGCTATTGCTCTCGCCTCAAAATTTGTAGAATGTGAATTTTTGAAAAAAAATTATGCAGAAATCCGTTTCATGCTATTCTGAATCATATTCTGAAGTTTAACGCATTTTTTTATGTATGTATATATGTATGTATGTATGTATGTATGTATGTATATATGTATGTATGTGTCATTCCAGACGATAACTGTCCGTAGAATTGTGCTAGAAACTTCAAACAAATTTTAAAATGTTAAGGGCACAAAACGAAAGTTCAAGTTCGTTGGCCAGCTTGATCGGATTACATCTTCGGGTTGAAATTTTCAAAAATGTAGTCAAAAATTTCAAAATAGCCTGTTTTTTGCGATTTGTCGTGCGAAATAATTTTTTCAGCATACTAACATGTGGTATATTCGGAATCAGCGTAAAATTTATTATAAGAATAGGTATGTATCAAGTTTTCAAAACTTTCAAAGTTGAAAAATCAGTCAAAAATCGAAATAATGCCGTTCGCTGGTTGTAAAAATTGGTAATATTCTTCAAAAATTCGCTCATGGGGTCATGCTGCATGACTGGACTTTTTAAAATATAAAGTGGACTGGGACAAATGGATCCGACTCAAGTATTCGTGTATGTGAGTACTGAAGGTTTTATGGATTTTATTACTGCTGTTGGATCGAAAGAAACATCCAACGATATCCGTATAGAGATACAATTATTTTTACAGACGATAAAAATTGCCATTTGCAGGGAGGTTCCTCGGCCCAAACACAGCTAAGTTCAATAAACACTCAACCAGAACGATCAATTATGGTAATCTCTTTTACTGTTTACGTTCAATATTAATTTCCCAATTTATTATAATTTTTTCAGGTGCTATATTCTACCGGTGTATATTATCCTTACGGCCCTGCAAAAAATGCTGGCACTGTTATTCCCACGTCCCATTAATCAAATCCTTTGCTCGTGGCCTCTTGCACTGGCTTTTTGATCAAATGCTTGAGAAAGACAAGTGGTCGAAGGGAAACACTCTGCGTGCTATACAAGGAAAATCTTTTACCACGTCACTCAGCCACCTCGAGGTTAGGACTTTGTGCCTCAGAGAGTTCAATAATGGAAACCGGTAAATTCGTAAAATCAGGCTTCCGTCGTTCCATCTAAGGTTGATGGTTCTTTCGCCTTCCACCTCACGTTTCGATGAAGAAACAAGGGTGGTTTCTGTTATGCATCACAATCCTTTTCGTCAAGTGTCCTGTCCTGTGAAAATCAATTGAAATAATCAAGAGCTGCTTGGGTTAAAACGAGTAGAATCTACCGAGCAGCGCTTCTAGTTATCTTTAGCAAGTAAATAACGAGCGAAGAAAAAGTTAAAACATCATGTTCCAAGCAAGTTCCAGTCATGCAGCAAGATCGTGTGAGGGAATTTTTGTAGATTATCGTATTGTGGTATGTTACATTGTTTTGGCATTTTAGCACTTTGAATGTAAAGAAATCGTTCACTGCCAGTTTTATGACTAAAAAACTCGTTCTAAATTAATTCTAATAATATTCTGAAGAAAAAAGATTTTAAACAATTCGAAAAAGGTTTTAAGTTTTTAGCATTTATTGCAGTTTTTCTTCAACTCTTAGCAAATATTATTGAAATTTAATTAATTGTATTTTTCAGCATAATTTTGTACTTAGATAAATCTGTGATGTTTTATTTCATCGTTGATTAACCTCTTTTGACTAAAATTCTGTTGAAAAAATTAATTGTGGTAAACGGGGATATTGTACTTGGAGGTTTTTACTGGTTTGAATCGACAGAAAAAATCAAATATCTATGACCTTCAGCTTTTCCTAGTAAGGGGATTCTTCGTAAAAAAAATAAATACCTAAATAAAAGAATAAAAACTTTAAAGAAACGCTTGCATACAAGTCTGCAACACATTGGGACATTTTATGTCTTTAGTTGAAGACAAGTATGTGTTGCAGACTCTTATGCAAGCACTAAGAGCCACTCAGCTGATCCGGACATTGGGCGTCGCCACGTAAATGTCCTAAAGAGGCTACATACGAAATTACAGCTTCCTAGAGTGTAAAGCATAGAAATTACCTATTAAAATTATTTAACCACCGCTTCACAAATCAAACCGTTCTCGCAATATTCGTATCACCTGCTATGAATCAAATCATCGAAACACCAGCTCAATGAAATCATCAGATATTAACAAGCGGTGGCAATCATGTTCACAATATCAATTATTGAGAATGATCACCTGAGTGTACACAATTATTCAAATAACCTTGCGCATAACTCAGCTTGTTGGCCAATTACTTCGCATTAGTTAACATAATATGGTTGGATAAATCGAGAGCTTTCGAACGAATGGTCAACGAATTTTGTGGGATGAAAAACGACGAAGTACCATTTCCCTAGCAACGACTCGGCTGTAAGGGGAAATCATCAAAATATTTTCGTGAGCAATTTTCCGTGACTTTTTTTAGTTTATGTGCCATAGCAAAGACATAAAATGTCAAAAAATAAATAGATAAAAATGAAAAACTAGATTGAGGGAACAGTTTTTTCTAAAGTTTCAGTAGCTTGTTCTTGGCCTGTTGAGAGTTGAGAGAGTAGTAGGATCATAATAGGAATTCAACTCTGATCTTGCGCATGAAGCCAATCTATGTGCAAATGGAAACAAATGATCCAGCAGATGCCTTCGCACTCTACCCCACGGATCACAGAAACATATCATACTTAGCATTGTCCGTTTTCCCTCTGGGTTATGCCTGGGGCGGTGCAGTGGGCTCTCAACCAGCTTATCTTTTCCCTACAGCCAGAACCTTGTAAATTTTCCTCAAGCCTACAGTGGTGGTGTTCCTGATTACTTCACAATGCGAGTAGCCGCACTGCATGATAATGGGTGTCTGGAGGCGGCGCATCCATTATTAGTCTTGTGAGCTCGACCAGCCGAACCCTTATTTCCTATTGTATCGTCTTAGCCCGATCGTATCCTTGGAAGTTATGACCAACCCCCAACGGATCCCAACCTTTCGTGAGCTTCATGGTTCGCCGCAATGGCAGGGAATCCTCTTATAAGATGTTCCTCGAACAAAGGCCTACTCTATTACTGTTTATTAGACACTCTAAGACTACCCGGAAATCAATGAACATTTCCAATGGTTCCTTTGAATCAACTTCCAGATCACATTTTTATCATACCGGTCTAAATAATAAAACCTATCCCCAAATTTACAAAAATGGTAAACAAATATCTTGCGTTCCTTCTTTTTCTAAAACCGTTACTGACAGCATGCTGAATTTTAGCTGACTTTGGTTTGCCAGCTTCTCAGTTATTCTTGTCCTATCTTCAATTGACTGATACAGATAATCGATAATAATGCGCCTGATGTGTACATCACGTTACTGATATCCCGAGCGGAAGATAGGCATTCCCGGCTCCCCCGATTTCGTGGAATACTTTTAAAGGTACCTACGCACATTCCAAAAATCGAATTAAAAAATCCGTCCGATCATTATCCGAAGGTTTTCGCTAAAACTACAAGACCAACGTTCACAAAATTTAGTTATTTGGTATGTGCCTATAACAAAACACCACCTAATAATTATAATGCGCTAAAATACTGTAGTTTAATCTTAACCTATTCTGAACTTAGTATACAGGTAGTGCTTGTACTCGTACCAACGTATCCGACTTCTTTCAGCATTTTTAAGAGGAAAACAAAAATGTTCCTAAATTTATTGTTTTTTCAATGCTAATAAGTATGGGATGAGTTGCAACCAGAGATTTGGGATGTTTCGGAAACATAAATCTTGATTAATCAAAATCTTACTTAGATGGTTGGTGGGTGTGGCCCTGCGATCATAATCTTTCTTCAGTAAGCTGTCGAGTACTTGGAGGTGGTCAAGTCTGGCACATTTCCTGAAACATAAAGATAAATATGAATTCCTTTTTAATAGTGAATGTAGGTACATGTAGAACTGTTGGTAGCGCAACATTTCGGTGGCTTACATTAATTTTGTTTAAGACTCATATATGACGATCATAGATGGTGATGGTCTCCAGATTGAGATGGTGATGGTCTCCAGATTGTTTTCCCGGGTCAGTGAGGAATTACATTAAAACTCTACTTGCAGGAATGAATGAATGGATGAATGACATGTTTATTAAATAATACAGGAAAAATACATATTAACATTATTATATATAACAACATGCATACATCAATATCCTCCTGTACTTTGCAGCCACACTTCCATATTTTGCCAACGGAAACCAATTTCCTCCGTTCAACAAGTCCTTTACCTCCTCCTCGCTCAAACGAGCCCGGCCAAAGAAACGGACCCTAAATTCACCGAGCACCGGGCAAACCGCGAGGAAATGCATATCAGTCTCTGGAACCCCCATGTTGCACATCGCACACCTGGAACGAGGATCATCAGGGGAGTCGTATGGTTTACAGTTAAGCGGCATCAAAGAGCCTCTCAACCTCAACACCCACCTCAAGACCCAAAGAGGGCATTGTTGTTTCTCCGAGAATAGATCACCAGGTCTCGCATTGTAGTCCAACTGTTTGTAGATTCGACTGCTTGACTGCCGTGCTCTCGTCACTGTTTCATTGTACCAAGCGTTGCGTGCTCTGAAGTTCCAGTTGTGAATGCCAATTCCCTATGTCATTTAAGGCAATACTGATTTGGGAACCTGTGCTCTCATTAAGCTCCCGCAGAACAGCATACCAGGAACATCCAACACGCACAGTCTCCTCCACCACCAACCGTGGAAAGCCATGCCCAGGCAGCTTCAGAGCTCTTATAATATACTTGAGGTGCAAAGCCAGCGTATGGAAAAACAAAGGCTCGAGACCTGTCTCGAAATACACAAAATATGTGGGGGTGTTTTTTGGCAGACCAAAAATCAGCTTGGTAAAATATAGCTGAACCTGTTGTACCACTTTGTATTGCATACCACCCCAAACCTGAGCCCCATAACATAGTACTCATCGGACCACTGCCTCGAAAACTTTTTCCTTTGCCTGTACTGGTACATTCCGCTGTAGAAGAACAGATCTGTACATACAGTTCATCGTCAGCTTTGCAGGCGAAGCTCTGTCTTTCAGGTGCGTCATGTATGATATTCGAGGGGTGAGGGTAACTCCCAATATTTAAATGAGCTGACGATCTCAACCTGTTCACCACGGTATGTCCATTGCTCCACATCTGCCAGACGTCCTCCCCTTGCGGAATACCATGATGACAGGTTCACTGACCTGGACTGGATGTGACTTGGACAGGTTCACTTCTAATCCCCATCTCTCACTATACCTTTCAAGGCTGCTAATATTACTCTGCAGGTCAGCTACACTTTCAGCCATGATTACCACATCATCCGCATACATCAATGCACTGATGGTCTGACCTCCCACTCTAATACCACAAGGAAATGAATCCACAAAGTCATTCAGGAAGAGAGAGAATAACAAGGGGCTCAGCGGGCAACCCTGACGAATACCAGTCAGAACCCCAAAAGGTTCAGAGAGACCCTGCTTCTCCCAAATCGATGCAGTACTTCCATCATACATGGCTTTAATGACTCTTATCAGTCTATGGCTGATCCCCGTTCCATCTAATTTGTGGTACAAATAATCACGGCGGACTCTATCAAATGCTGAACGAAAATCAATAAAGAAAGCATAAACCTTTTCCCCTCTCCCCAAGCTTATTAGGCTGGTAAGTGTGAAGACTAAGTCCACTGTCGAGTACCCCTTGCGAAAACCAGACTGACTCTCGTTCAGTACCCCCAACCCATACACAAACCCCTCAATGCGTTTCAACACCATGGTGGCCAGATGCTTTGAGGCGCTGTCAATGAAGGATAGTCCTCGATAACAAGAAGTATCATCCACATTTCCCTTTTTGAACAATGGAAATATTATTGCTGCTGAGTAAGAGCTGGGGACCTCACCGGTTTCACAAATTTCATTGAACAAGTCAACCAGGCGCTCCAAAAAACAATCTGGAGCGTACTTATAAAACTCGTAGCAAATCCTATCATGTCCAGGAGCCCTTCCCTGCTTGGTATGAGCCAAGACGAACTTTATGTCAACCAAGGAAAACGGGTAATCATCTGTACAATGGACTGTGCCTTAGCATCAACTGGATTCATTCTAGAATCCTGAGAGGTTAAGAACTCTAGCCTTCGCCCATACTTCTCCTTTAGACTATCCACCCATTTTAGCTTAGGGAGCAAAGGCATTGTTCGCTCCATCTCACTGGACCCACAACTCATCCTGACCGATAACGGCAAGTGATCAGACTCAGTACGGCTATGTACAACAATGGATTCAACGTTATCAAGTACTTGAGGAGAAACACAACATAAATCCAAAACTGATGCTCCAGTTGGCCCAATAAATGTGAAATCGCCGTTACGGTCACCTGGGCTCCTTCCATTCAACACAACCAGTTGAAAATCCTCCATAAACTCAAAAAGCCTCTCCCCTCTTCCATTCGATGTTTTATCCATCGAGGTTCGTGCTCGGCTAAACCTTCAATCGTCAATTTCCAATTCATCAATCAAATATTGTTTATTTCCAATTCTTCCATTCATGTCGCCAATAATCATCAAATCATGGTTTTGATCATAGATATTCCGGACAAATTCATAAATCTACGAATAATCATCATCCCATTTGTTTATATTCAGATACAGAGGAACAACACAATATTCTTTGATAACGATCACAGGTTATAATAGTGCGCTTTTCAATTTCTTCAATGTGGAAACAGTTGGATACATTTTTAGACTTTCTTATACCCAAAAGCATACCTCCAGAGGCCCTACCATATTGCGCGGTTCTAGTCGCATGAGACCAGTTAAGTTCATATTCGGCAAAATACTTATTATGACCTTTGATAACATGTGTTTCAAAAAGACAAAACACTTCGTACTTGCAGGAACTATGTAGGAACTATTTACAAAGGCTTGTCGTAGTTACCGTCAGATCCAAGAGAATGCGCGTCTGTCCGGGTTGAACGCGTCATCCTCGAGTTCTTAGATTGCTGTATTTGGCAATAGATGAGGATCCGAGAACCGGAAAATCATATTCTCCAAACGTATCATATTACGCTAGTAGTACGAGCTGTATCTTTTATGGTACTGTCACACTCCCCTCTCTCTATGTAGTGCGGATTTATGCCCCATTGCACCTCTGGGGGCGACCTAAGTTCGTTACATGGTAGCAGAATGTGATCCACGATTTTTGTGGGTGTTAATGTTTCAGAAGAAACATGGCCCGGGTTTCCAGAAGGAATACCCATTATAATCCCTTGGATACATAGATAATTTCATTGGTTCTTGACTTCAATTTATCAATTTTCCCCCTATATTATTATATTATTTTATTATTTTATTTCAATTGTTCATACTTAATTTCTTCCAAGGGCTTGTCCCCAAATCCAGGGCATTGTTCCCTATTTCGTAAGTCCCCAAAGTAGGCATCTTCCACTGTAAGTCTCCAATGTTGAGCAAGTTATTATTATGTATATTGTTTGAACAGGTCGGCTGTTGGAGTGCTGCTGACAAAGAAATACGTTCTTAGGTCGAGTGGGTAATCCTTTCTCTCCGGTAAACATCAAATCACCAACCTAAGTCGCATAATTATCTTTTGTCAGAAATCTACCAGTTTAAAACTTATGAAAGTTGTTCTTGCTAAGATTTCATAACAGAGCAGCCATGAAAAAACAAAAATTGAAACGAAATTTACAACACAACCTTGAAAAATCAATACCTATTACGGAACTCGCTAAAAACACGTGCGCTCAGCTCGGCAACCTAACTGGAACTCTATATGAAGGCTTAAGTAACTCTATATGAGGGGAAAATATATAAGCTATAAAGGTTGAGCAGTGAAATTTCAGTTTCGGTGGTTTATTTAGATTGTTGATTTACACCCTTTTTTACTGATAAATTTATCATGGTAGAACTCGACATCGTTGATTTTATCAACGTGGGCCAACCCCCAACCCCCCTTGCCATCCCCTGGTTGAATGATAAAAAATTTAAATTGATTCAAATGTCTCTCCCTTTACGGTCTCAGTTCTTGTATAAGTAGTGGGCTAAAAAACATTAGACTAAAATATACTTTTTCATTTTCTACCTGGCGAGGGTAGACAACACTAAGCGGTGGTCGGTATGTAAATTATTTATTTCTGCTTGGAGAGTGAGGATTTAACACGGAGGGCAAGTGTCACATAAGGATGTAAATCACGGCGTCTTCGGTGGGGGGCTTGTGAAACGCCCTTTAAGCCTCCGCTTTCATCAAGTTAATCGAAAGAGAATCTCTCTTGATCTCCACTGCCGAACCATCTAATGAGCCTTGTATAGGAAAGTCTCGGGGCTCTTTAATTGAAAACCCACCGACCCATCCGAAGGTCTGTAGTTGTAGGACCTTGTGAAGAGGTCCCGCGCAGCCCTACGAGGAGGCGAATGGAACAGGCTCAATCAATCTTCCCGTTGTGGAACTTCTCACATGCCTCACCTCGAGGAATTTTCTGCGAGGGTTAGTTCGCTAGTGTGGAGGTTTCAGAGAGTTTAAGGAACCGCTTCGCAGTTCCCCTCAAACACTCGTTTCAACTGACTACACCATTAATCCCAACAAGCCCAGAAGTATCTAAAACAGGCTAAATACTCTAACTATACGGAAAAACTGCGTGAACTATTCACTCGAGGATCGCTTAGAGGTGAAAATCGGAGCGAACTGCGGTGAAACCATAATTACTGTAGGGCAAAGGATGGCCGATTAAATTAAAAACTAGTTCGACCTCTGGATGCAATTAAGGCAGTTCGAAATTGGAAAATTAATAGGAAACGGAGTTTTTCTCATTCAACTAGGGTCAAACTGATCGGATTGCTTTGGAACTTGACTATACACCACGACACATCTCTCCAATACAAAGCTCAATACAAAATTTAATTATTAGCACCTGTGCACTCCATTGTAATATCAAGTGAAGTCAGTCCAAGGTTTATTTTATAGGGTCTCAAAACAGATAAAAAATTTTAAATTTATGTTTTTTTAGTCAAAAGAAGTGATGGCTCATTTTTCATGAAATTCTTTGTAAGCTCCAAATCTTCAATAAGAATGGGAGATTCTTATCTGAAACAACAGCGCATTTTGCGCATGTGATCGAGCGCAGACATATTATTTTTGAGGTAAACAAATATGGGGGTAACCATTTTGGAGTTTATTTCTAACTTTTATAAAAGACGCTTATAAAAGATGAGGAGGGTCTCCGTTATCTGAAACACGCTATACCTGTATAATCTATCATGTATGTAGAAATGAAATAGTCAATCAGTAAGTTTTACGCTGAAGGTCTTCGTTTGTCCTGAGATCTACGCTATTTCTGAAATATTTAACCTTTCAGTAATAACTTGTGATTTTTTTTCTCTCTTTCCTATTTGTAATCAAGTATGAAAAAACGTCTGCCAAGTTGGGTGGGAAGTATAGCTTCCTAACATATTGTAACATGGACGTATAGAATTAGTTGAAGAGCAACGCACGAGTCGAAATGATTGATAAGTCGACTTTATAAGAAATTAATGACTACTATTAATCCAACTGCAATGAAATCCATAGGGAAACGTCTAGGAGCTACACCGCACAAACCTTGCAAATTTCATAAAATTCGGTCCATTAGTCTTTGAGGTTTGTCTGTGTCGATCAATTTCAGTTTTACGCTATAGTTATTACTCCTCCAGTAGCGATATAATTCATAGGGAACATTCATTCCTGGAACATATACCCATCTACTCCCCGATTTTGAACAAAATCGAGCCAATAGATAGAAAATAAATATAAAAAGAAAAAAATAGAAATAGAAAAAATAGGAAAAAAAAAGAAAATATAGAAATAAAAGAAGAAAAAAAAAGAAATAGAAAAGAAATTGACGTTATAATAAATTTACGTTTGCGCATGCACACGGAGTATTATTTATGTGACGGGAATGAAAGTAATAAGGGACCGTCCAGAAGCTATCCCGCTCAATCCCTGGAAATCCTATCAAAATTGTTTCATTAGACTTGGAGTTCTGCTTATGCCAATCGGTATTAGTTTCGCGTGTACGTGATGGTTATTACTCTACCAATATAATTTAAAGGGCATTTTCAAGAACATAAACCCAATTACCTACCGAGTTTGAATGAAATCATCGTACCAACAGATAAAAAATAAATCGGCGTTATGAGAAATTCACGTTTGCGCATGCGTACTGGCTAATGTTGGTTCGACGGCATTGAGAATTAGAGGGGATCTTCTAGGACCTTGTAACAGGATGACTACCTGCAATTACTATTCTTATTCTGGGAGTTTCCCTTGTATATCTATTATCTTTAATATGAAGGAGGAAGGAGACAAAATAGGTAGTACACTGATTTAAAGGCACTAGTCTGCTGGTTTATTCAAAAAAGGTAATTATTGCTCCAGGAATTCTATGGGAGTTCTAACTAACCTAGAGAGGAATTTACCAAACATGGTTTTGCAGTTTAAATTGAAAAATCGCAAGGAATCAGGAGGGAGGATCAGTCAGTGAGGATCAGGGAGCGTGGAGGTAGGATTGGGGAAGGATATAGCAAATTGAGGACCTATAGGGTCCTAGAGTTGTCATTTGTATACGATAGAAAATACTTCATTACATGTCTTTCCTAGATGGAGCACGTATATACTTCATTATTCTTCTGTGCTGTCATTCGCGTTGTCTAAAATTATTTCGTTTAATTGTCTGTCATTCATTACTTGTAATATCCTGATTGAGCTATAAATTTGTTCAACATAGTTTCTGAAATTCTCACGTTCCCCTTGCAATTTGTGGATGTACTTGACGATCATATTTGTCCTTGTCAGGGTTGGTAGCAATATAGGATAATCAATAGGTATCTAGAGTTACTCTATGAAATCGTATGTGCGTTAACAGGACTGATTAGTTTTGCTAATGTAATTGCTTTTGCACAAGAGTGAGGAGGTCCCCGTATTGTCCTGAAGCATCTCCTATACTTGCACGCCTAACGGCACACCCCTGAACAACAAGCTAGTTGTCTCGTGACGGACGTAGACATATCGCGTACTCTGTCGCGTTGTCACAACCTAACCCGCACAATCCATGAAAATTTTATCGGAATCAGACTGAAACTTGTAATAGTTTTGGGTGTGACAAGGATTTACCACAAACAGATAGAGAGACAGACACGGGAACAAAATTGATCAGCAAGCTCTGAAACGTAAGAAGCAAGTGGACATTTTTAGTTTGGAAGACAAAAATGTGTTCCACTTCAATCAGTGAGAAAATGATGCTTGAAGTAATAAATTAACGTTTGCGCATGTGCTGAATTAATTAATGATTTAAGAAGTACCTATGCAATTAATAGGGGATCATTTGCAGCCTAAACCGCAATCCTTGAAAATTTTAGCGCATGATGAAATGATGTAGATATCCGAAGGTGTTTTTTTTTCGAACTTCTAGCCCTTAGGGAGAGCGAACTGTTCAATCCACAGCGTTGCGGATGGTTTTAATCGATCCTTTGGGAGGGATTCTATTTATCATAGACGAGCTTAAAATCATTACTGTTACCTTAAAAGTTCTCGAGATCTCGATTTTTGAATGTTTAGCCCTTAAATACTACCCTTTAGGGTTGAAAAAAATTGATGCCGATGTTACTGACACATTCCCGGACGATGTATGAATTTTGAGCAAAGTTTCATAAAGGTTGGTCCTCTAGTTTTGGAGAAAAACTCTGAACGGCGTCCGGCGGACGGACGGATTTTTTTTTTTTTTTTTAATTTATTCAATTTTTGAATTCTACGCATCTTGAAACGTAAACCAAAAAATGTTCAGGGGGTGTTAAAATTATTTTTTTCTAGGTCGATTACAAAGGTTCATTATTGAAAATAATAAACCAAAAGAAAACGTCACAATTATTACTAGGTCCGCTAGTGTCTAGTACAATTTTCCCTGCAAGACCTTTCGACAAATGACTTGTCAAAGAGGGATGTTAATATGGACTCTTATGGAAATCTTTGTTTCGTGACGTGGAGCAAAGTTGGACAAACAATAACTGAGAGTACATGTCACTAGATTTTATCTTTCTTTCCCGTTTTGAAGGTTTCATCTGTCAGTCCCGTAGTAGCTTTCACACTCAGTGCATTCAGGTCGGTCGGTAATATTGATTTTTAATAGATTCACGTATTGATGATACATTTCCGAGCGGAAGGAAGAAGTGCTAAAATAGTTGGCGATATCAATCTGACGCAAAGCAAAACTATACAAGACGGATGCAACCAAGACCAAGAACAAGATGGTTACAATTAGATGCTCTAGTCGTAGGTGCAAGGTGTTAATAAATACCGATTCAAGTGTGAACTACATTTTTTCTGTTAAAATTGAGGATAACCACGAACTTCCCTCCAAGGAAACTACCGACAGAGAAAAAATGTTTTCGTCAAAGAAGAGAAAAGCCGTCGAAAATTTGAATTCAAAACCCAACAAACTAATTCAAGAGGAATTTGCAGCATCTCCAACGTCAACATTGAAACATAATGATATATGGCAAAGGTTAGAAAAAGTATTTATAAACCACGAAGATAACACTATTCCTACTATTCTCACAATTCCTCAGTCTTTCAAAGAATGTCCATCTCAACTGGTCCATTTTGTCACATGGAAACGGATGAATCGCTGCCTACTATATAGCGACAACAGTCAACCTTCGCTTACTATGGCTGGCCGTGCATTTTGTTGCTGATGGAACGTTTTCATATTCACCGAAATACTTTTCCCAAATGTAAGCTGTTCTCGTTTAGAAGTCTGGGTTTCACGTGGCCATGATTTTTACCTTTCTAAAATCTAAAACTAAAGACACTTAGGTACATAGAGTTCTAGAAAACAGTTAAAGACTTATGCTCTGTACCCTATGCATCACACCAATCAAAAAAGCTTGCCACATATTAAAAATGTCACTCAATTTAGCCATCATTCCTTGCAACCATCTTCCAACCTTAGGTGTACGATGATATAATGGTAGAGTCATATAGTATAATAATTAGACTTTTCTGTTATCCCCCCCCCCCCCCCCCAGTCAATTTGTCTTCAACACGCCGGCCAGATGTTTCTAGGCAATACTTCTTACTTAGATTATATATTTACGTAGAATCGGTGACAATTTCAAGCTGTGGAAAGAAATATATTATTTAAAGAAATAATACGAGTAATAAGGGAAAAATAATTATTGTGTTTTCAGAAGTTGCCATTGTCGGTGAGGATTTGTTGAAAAAAATCGGCGAGGTTGTGGTTTGATTGCCTCCACATGAATTCGCACAAATAGATCAGAATGCTGTGTATAGGTTGGTGGTCTGGATGCTCGCAAGCTCGCATCTCAAAATTACATAACATCATTTAGTCAATCCCTTAGTAAAAATACAGATTAGTTGGACATGTAGGTCAGAATGATGTGTATACTTTGGCGGTCTCGATGCTCGCAAGATCACATCTCAAGAATACATATTGTAACATAACATAATCTAAGTAAGAAGTAATGCCTAGAAATATTGGGCGGGCGTGCTGAAGACAAATTGACAGTGGGGGGTGGGGTTGGTATAACGGAAAAGTACCAATAATTATTGTTTATCCATATTTTTAAATTTTTATCGTCGTAACATCCCTTTCTAACAGTCCCCTCATTCACATGTCCAACGGATCCACTTATCTTTGTCCAAAAGTATCGTTTTTCAAAATCATTTGTCGAAAGTGCTTATATGTCCATAATTTCATAAGGGCCTCTAATTTTAACCGAGCACTTGCGTGTGTGGATTGGGCCATTACCATCTCAAAGAAGCAATCCTGAACCAGACTATTCTCTTTTTAATGCATATGTGCCCTACAATCTGGTTTCATTAAAGTTACATTCTTTAATTTCACTGTTGGAAATTAAAGGCGAGGTGGATTAAAAAAGGCGAAACGCGGCAAAAATTAAAGGGAAAGGTCGGCAGAGTTCAGTGGGGATGCAGTATCGTCGTATGTTACCCACTGCAGAGGTACCCCCGCAAACTGGTTATTATTCTTTTTTGGTAAGTACTTTCCTATACAAGAGCAAATTGGTACATCGACCCACAATGTGAAAAGAAAAAGCTTAAAAATTTCCTGGAAAAGGAACACAATACAATGAAGTTGCTACCGTATAATTGGTGTGTAACGCTTGAATGAATGAGTGGTTGGTGCTGTTGGGATCTAAACTGAAATATTATGTTTGGAATACTATGTAAAGAGCTAGAATTCATTAGGTAGAGGTTTGATTGTTTGATTCATGTGAACAAAACTTTTGCGGTACGTTTGCATAACTCGGATATACAGCGTTTCTGAGACGGAGTTATTTATCTGTTATCTCATCCTAGTAGGTAGGTATCTATATGTGGAATCAGGTGTAGGTGTATCGTGAATAACATAGAATAAGAAAAACGCTGCAAGTTATTACACAATGGTTTATTATTTCTGTGTTAGACTGCCCTTCTATGCAGATCATTGGTCTATAATTGTTTAACCTCACATGTGATATATGATCAGAACATGGCGCACCGTGCCTCTGATAAGAGTTCACACTTTTACAGTTCCATGACCCAGCAATTTTACGCTTCACAGTAAAAATGTTTAAAAAAGGGATAGATAAGGAAATAATATAGGTTCAGAGGCCCCTTAGCTGATCAGTGCGCCTCTGTACCGCGTAATTGCTTCCGAGGAGTGCCACAGGAGCTACATCTAAATAACAACACTGTGAGTCGAATAGAATGAATGAATGAATGAATGAATTTTATTCAGCTCTCTCGGATAAAAATCCATGAGCAGAGGAGTTTGTACAAAGATTTACAATTCACAATTGTGATCATTAGCACTAGGCCGTAATTACATAAATAAACTTGTTCTAAGATAAACGTAACCCGTTCCACAGAAATTAAGGGGAAAAAACAAGAAACATAA
Organism: Adelphocoris suturalis; assembly: GCA_030762985.1. Taxonomy (NCBI): domain Eukaryota; kingdom Metazoa; phylum Arthropoda; class Insecta; order Hemiptera; family Miridae; genus Adelphocoris; species Adelphocoris suturalis. Next base: position 19,433,315 of record CM061044.1, read on the forward strand.
TCGGATCTGAGGGTCATCTGATGGACTGCATAACTTGAGATACCAACAACATCTTACTTTGAATTAAAATAAAAACTATCTAAGAAAGAAAGAATGAGTTGAGAAAAATTGCCGCTAGAACGAACTACATGTAACAATACAATTAATAAAACAAGTTGCTAGGAAAAATTGAAGAAGAACATAATTCTTATATGCCAACTATTGCAATATATATATATATATATATATATATATAATATTTTGTATTTTAATAGAAAAATAAACAAATCGAGGAGAAAAAAAAAGTGAGCAATCATTAGTGATGTTGATAATACAGTAAGAGGAAACATATTACATAGCATACCACATTGGAAACAAATTAGTTTACGGATCTAAATTAACAGAATTTACTCCAAAATTAAATTGAAAGAATTAATAGTCTCACTTTCGGCACTTCTCTTAAATATTTATTAATCCTAAAAGCAATGTTTTTTGATGCTGAGTTTAAAATGCGGAGTAATTGAGCCTCTTCATTAAGGGGGAACTCAATTAGTGGAACGATAAATTACAAGCGGGCAGTAACATACATGGGACAAGAAAGCAAAATATGGGCCAAGTCGTCCAGAACTCCCCAATTACAAACAGGGCACGCTGCCTCCGGGTCTAAGACAATTAATCCACCCCCCCACGAGGATTCTGGCATTGTTTACCCAGCAGTCTCAGCTGTGCGTGAACTCGGGTCAAATGAATTGGCCAGTCATTCAGGAGGTAAATCTGTGGAGTACCGGGAGACATGCTCTCCACAACCTTATTCAATACCAGGTATCTCGACTTTCGGCAATCATCAAGATCACGCTGATAAACCCTAGCCTCCATTTCGTGGCCAGCTCCATTTATATCCCAATGCCTAATCCAATCAAGTACATTATTGACATCCCCGGCTTCATTGACCTCACAACCAACCGACCTCAAAGCAAATGCTAGTCGGCAAAACCAGTTATATCGTATGTCACATCCACCACCGTGAATCGAATAGGAAAGTTAGCCTCGGAGGTTCCGAAGCTGAGCTGAGTCATTTTGAAATTTTATTCCAGATCTCTAAAAAGGAGTACACTTCAGGTTTCAGCATCATAAATCAATTAAAAATCAAATGAGGCTCAGAGGGCCCACAGCTGATTAGTGACCACTGACATTGAATTCTTGATTCATCTCTGAAACGAAAGTTGTTCAGGATAGTCTAAAACGTAAAATGCGAGTGAAAATTTTACCACTGTAAAAAAACAACAACTATTTGATTTTAGTGAGACCTTTTACATCTCTCAAAATTGAAAACTGCTTCCGCTACCTTTAAAAAGACTTGGGAGCAATTTAAGAGATGAAATTTAGCATTTAGGTACCACTACATCACTAGTAGGAACATCCGCACGGACAATAGGTAATCATTACTGTAACCTTGAAAGATTTTGAAATATCGATTTTTGAAGGTTTAGGTTGAATGCTACCCTTTATGTTGACACGAATTGATGCGGAGCTTCTAAGACTATCTAGACCCCAAATGCGATTTTTAACGCAAGTTTCATGAAGTTTGGTCTATTAATTTTTGAGAAAAGCCGCGGACGGCGGACGGATGGATATTTTTTTTTTTTTTTTGGATTCTACGCTTTTCGATTTTTGGATTCTACGCTTTTTGAAACGTAAACCAAAAAAATGTCAGGGGCGGTTAAAAATTTGTTTTTCTTGGTCGATTACAAAGGCTTATTATTGAAAATAATAAACCAAAATAATTGTTAAACTAAGAAATTATCAAAAGATATAAATCGAGGATCAAGAGTAATCCTCGACTAGATTGAAAATGAATCAATCTAACTGTACGATGGTCTACCTAGTCTGCGGCGGATTTGTCTTCCTCTTCCAAAACTCCAATCCGATCTAACTAAAGTCCATTTCACGGCTTTTCCCTGCAATAAGCCCTCTTGAAGAACAGACTGCGTCAATTTGTTCTGGTCTCAAGGCTCTCCTTATTTCATGGGTCGTGTAATCCATTTGGACTCATTTCGTGGTTCTGATCTCACAAAAAGCAAACAGTCCACTACTACTTATTTTCTTATTTGATTTATTGTATGTTTCTGAAATACAAATATCGTGAATACTCGAACGGACACTCTTAGAACGAGAACCATACAAATTACTACAGAATGGTTTATTTATTAATTATTATTATTTTCTGAATCGATGAACTTTACGCACTAATAAGCGCTCTTCCTTGTTCAATACCATCGTAACGAACTAACACTTTTCTAGTAGGAATTTACAGATATTCTCAACATGAGAATTACACACGAACTAAATCATTCGTGAAGAAGTTGAGGAAACCGGTAATGCCGATAAATTGATTTAAACAATTACGTCATCATCAGGTTCAAACAATAACAGGACATACCCTAGAAGAAACACAGCTTCAAAGAATGAAAGAGGATAATAGATAATCAGATGGTGATAAAAAGAAGACGGTTACTCAATCAGATTTACAACATTCAATCTAAAACTATATTTTTATTAAAAATTCCGGAATTACTGATTCATGAAATGCTATCTCTTAAAATCCATCTCTTGAACATAATTGACATTGATGCCTAGTTTTGGATACAATCGTTCGTTATTAATTAATTTCTTAGCTAAATTTTTTGGTTTTAACTTTAAGTCTTTAAACTGAAAACACTTTTTGGCGGAAAGACGGATTTTTTTAAATTTGAGTTTTGAATTACTAAGGTATTGTAATGTAAATCACTAATTTTTGACGAGAAACTGTCGGCATTTTTTTCCTCGTTAAGTATTAAGAAGGTATTTATATATTTTTTTAATAGGAAGTTTAGTTGTTCATACGCAGTTCTGGAGATTGCCGCTAGATGGAATAGGCTTCTCGATTATTTAGCGACAGCCATGACCACACACCTCGCTCTACCAACTGCGCCAACTGGTGGTAGGATACAATGATTTAGTTTTGATCAAGCAAGACCCCTTGATTACCTCGTCGCATATTCATATCAATTTTCCTCCGCAGTTCATAGTATTATTTATCCACAATATATTTCGATCTACCTCAAATTCTATCACCTTCAACTAGAAGTAAATCGGATTAGTTGTATCTTCCCGCGGATGGTACAGAGAAATCTCGGTCTCACCACTACGACAGTCTTCTGACAAGCAGTAAAATTCATCGATGGGACTTATTTTTCGTTTCTGAAATTCCTATTCTTTTCTGACCCTATATCACACATAAGAGTATACATAAAGTATAATATTAAGTCGTTATCGGCCTGTTGAGTAACCAGTTTTATGTTGAGTAATTTTCAAAAATACGCGGAAAATAAATTATATTCTCTCGCTGATTTTTTAAATTAGGTTATATATATATATATATATAAATATATATATATATATATATATATATATATATATATATATACCTATATATATATATATATATATATATATATATATATATATACCTATATATATATATATATTTTTTTTTTTCCACCCACACGCATTCTCACTTGCATTTGCTGAATAACCACGTTGAATCAGTGAAATTAAATCAATAAATGCGTGTTCCGTAAGAAGATTCATGACTTGAAGTAACCACATGAACGGATTTATGAGTGATCTTATTATACTAGAGAAAGCCATTCACAATCATTTTCCTAAGCTTCCAAGAAGCTTCTCATCGAATTACCTTTTCCCAAGGTACTTACAAAGTTTGAAATGAGATTCTGAGTCGAATGCGACCCTCGTCATTTCTCCGTAGATCGATTGTCCGGGGAAAAACATGTGCCTGTGATCTCGAGCCCCGAGCTCACTGAATCCATTCTTTTATGAGCTCCCAACCCCTATTTACTCTTTAGATGGGTAGGTCACCGAAAGTAAAGCTCATGACGAGAATTCGCGGAAACGAATATCCCCAGCCACTGTCATCCGCTCTGCGAATCACGCGTTTTATTATTGCGATACTGTTCCGAGTGGATGATCCTATAATCTTGATATTGTAGGATGCTCTCCAACATAATCGAAAATCGTTATTAGGAAACTCGTTCCAAAAAGTGGTTTCCTCCAATTTTCGTTCTGTAAGGAGACAAGGACCCCCCCCAAATACAATAAATAGAGGTCAATCTTTACGCCGCAATTTTCTTTGGAGATCGTTGTTGTAATTCCATGAAATGTTTTGTACCAGTACCTAGGTATTCTATATGTTAGAACTGACGAATTTTTTCGAAATGGATAGGTCAATCAGATGGGAACAGGTGGCAATTCACATGAACGGTACTTCTAGATCAAACAACCGATAAGCAATATAAAACGGAAGTTACAGGAGATCGTTGTTTAATTCCATGAAAATGAAGATTTACAATGTTAGATGGATTTTGACGGATAGGGTCAATCAGTAACAAACAATAACTGAACATACTTTAGAAAGGGAGAAGCTAATACCGCGACTTTTAGGCGAGGGGAGGTTGAATCCCGTTGGTCGAAAAAAAAGGCCAGTTTAGTTCGTAAGCGATAAACAATTTGGAGTTATTGCCTAGAAACCTGCCAAACTCGAAAAACAGTGGGAAACGTATTAGCCTGGAATTTAAAATCGTCACACTTGTATAGCGACCTTGGAGCGCAGTTTGGGTGTTTGAATATATTCAGTTGGTTGAGAAAAAATATACTTTTCGTAATTATCATGAGTTTTAATAAAGATAAATTTTATAATATTAGGCTATTTATTGATAGATTAAAATTATATTTCTTCGATAATTCGTTAACGAGAAAAGAGTGAATAGATTCAAACAACTTATTAGATACTCTAGAAGAATAATGAAGACAAATTTAGGGAACCCAAATTCCATGGATGGAGCGTAATAGGAATTCAATATAAGAATAACCAAAAAAGCTATAATATAGGAGTATATAGAATATAAGTATATAGTATGTAGTAGTACATAGAAGTGATTATATACTATAGCATATAGAAGTGAGGTACATTATTAACTCTAGGAATAAGATAAACCTCCATAAACATGCAAAACCGAAGTGATGAAAATATGACGTAAAATTGATAGGTAAAGTTCCGAGTGTCACAAAATTGATTTTCCACTGAAAAACATTGAAATCGCTTCGTATTCTACGAAAATTCTCTAAAGTAATCTAACCTCTGATCAATATTTTACTTAAGAGGTATTATAAGACCAATAGTTGGTCAATATCAGTCTCAAAGTCCTGCTAAGAAAGTAGGTAGAGGAAAACAATCAATAAAAGAATTTAAGAACTCTAGAGAATCCAAAAGTGGAAAGGAAGTTGAAGTCGTGAATTTCGTATGGTCCCAAATCAGCTATGCCGTTACCTTTTAAGGGCTTCAAGGAGTGGAAATGCTAGGGAGGATTCGGAGTGTGAAAGGTTCTAACAAAAGGACTTGAGTCCTCCAGGATTCAGTTCTTCTTTTTATCTCGTTGGACGGGCCCTCGTAAACTTCTGACGCGCTTTCGCCGTGGGGGCCGATCCGTTTTGATTCAGCTGGTTTCAACCCGAATGATTTGTAGAGGTTGAGTAAATCCTTTTGAGAAATCCAGCTCCGAACGACCCCAATCCCGGCTTTCAAGCCATGGAGTGAATAACGGATTTTTTCCAAGCGGAGTTTCGGGAGCTCTTGGATGATTACCTCTTGAGATTTTGGGGTGTATCTGTTGCTTAACGTGAATATTTTGTATATTTTAGTTAAGAAACGATGTGATAACCGACCACTGCAGGGGTCCACATTCTCTCCAAATGATCGTTTTGTGAAAATACATGT
>CM061044.1:19441440-19523940 GCA_030762985.1 Adelphocoris suturalis
GGGGGCAATTCATAACTGATGGAACATTGCAAAACTCGCCTTGTAACTACGACACTTGTAACAATAGATATAATTCGGATGGAATTTTTACGGATGCTATTTTTTGTCACCTATATATGGGATTCTGAAGCGTTGGTGGTTGATTTATTTTACGTAATTAATTGTTAGTTGGTGGGTCTGCATGTTTCTAAATACTATGAAAGTACAGGCGTGTTATTCAATCTAATTTGTTTCTCTTAGGTATTGGTAGTCGTCTACATTCCTATGCATATATATAAAGAATAGACTTCGTTTAATAATTAAAGACAGTTGTTCTGCATAGGAGGGCTTCCCAATAAAGAAAATAATAAACCTTTGTGTAGTAATTTACAACGTTTTTAAAATTTAGTTTCGAATAACGCCCCAACAGTTCCCAAGCTTAAGATGATGAGGTTTCCATTCAACTTCCAAACAAGAATGAGAATATTAATATTAACCGCAAAGAACATTTCGTTATTCACCTTTCTGTCTCCACCTCTGTCTTTTGTACCGTTTTCGGTGAAGGATTAAACGCATTCACTTACTTTCTTTGTGGTCGGAGAAGGTGAAGAATTCATTGTGCAACCTGCTCTGGACAGTTTCCACCGTGTCAACTGCAGACTTGATTTTACTTTGTAGTTAAGTGACTACCATTTCGAAATCTGTTATCTCAGGAAACATTTTTTCTTCAGATAAAGAACAAAACCGATTACTGAAATCTTCTTGACATGGTCTTCTTACTAACAAGCAGTTTTAAACTACAGTTTGGAAGAATAGTGAAAATGGTTGGTCGTTCTGACCCCAAGTCGCCAATGGTAGGGAATCCTTTGTATTCCTGAAAAATTATAGTTCCATGAAAGACTTGTGTCATTCTAATTCTCCTTTTTCGGACACTTCAAATTGTAACTGTATTCAAAAAATGTTTTTCAGTCCTTTAAATACTGACATTATTTGATCATTTCTCCAATATTTTTTACCAGGGGCTGAGGCTTAGTCAGGGAGTTAAATGTGATACGGTTGGCGATCAAAGCAGTTTTTGTATCGCCTAGAATTTGGTCGAATCGGTGTTGGGAAAACCGTCGACGAACGGAGTGACAAGTTTCTCCTTTGTTAACTTCTCCACATACCTATTCCCAAAAGGGATTTCGTATACCAGGTTATCGTAAATCTCTGTTAGCTTATTGTAAAATATGTTCATTTGGAGAATAATAGTTGTTTTGTTGATTGTATCTTCAGCAACTCCTTGGAATTTAGGGCGCTTTGCGTGCCAAAATGAAAATTTCCTGAAACACCTATTTCTTATAGTATATTGGCCCTAATTCCTCAAATTTAGAATTTAGTTGGGGATGGTCTCAAATTGATTGCCTATAAATTCCAGTGCGGTTGGAATCGGTACATTGACGACAGCGCATGTCTAAACCTTCACCAATATCTTTGTTAAAGAAAACCGCTGACATTATTCGGCCGAGTCTGATGGAATTTCAAGCTATTTTCGCACTTGATTCTAAAACGTTTCCTACAAGTGCTTCGGATCCGTCATCGAATGATTAGTGGTTTGTGTGGATGAGCTTACATAATTTCATGAAATACGTAGTTATTTCTTTCGATTTAACAGCTGGAATTCGGGAATGATCTCAACATGCGAATGAACATTGCAGTGGAATCTGCAGTGGCTACTGTGCCAACTTTCAAATTATTTAGCCAATTTGTATGAATTCTTCAGCAATTGTTTGCGTTATCCCACACGAACTGATGTATACGGTAATGGCTTACTATTTCTTTGTCACCTCTAACTTTTATCGTATTCAAATCTGCTATCAACAAAGGACTACGAACAAGAGATGAACATGTTTGAAGGCCCGAAACAACAAGATAATGACAGTTACATGGGGTCAAATTTGTGTTCTTTAGTTTACTTTTAGAAATCGTAACCACTCGTCTCCAACCATTCTTGGAGATTTTACACAGATTAGACTTTTGATTAGATCAGTGGTCTAGATGCTCTGGAGGTGTAACTAGCATTATATTGTTGCTCTGGGCCTTCAAACATATTTATCTCCCGTTCATAATCCATTTTTGATAACATATCTAAATATGAAAAAAGATAGAGGTGATAAAATAATAGTAAACCTAGGGGACCTAATATATAGGTCTCATTGTGCTCGTGCGAGTACTTTTTTACAAATACTAACTTCACGTTAGTTGAAGTTGGAACGAGCCTGTTTGGACGCACCAAAGAAAAAGAAAAAGGAAAATAGAAATAAGAAATAAACCAATTGAAGCTGGTATGTGGGGTGGGGGGTGGGGGGTGGGGGTGGGGGCTTAGTACCCACAAATTTGTGGAAAATAACTTCTTTCTTACATAGATTTTATTTTGTATCATTTAAGGAATTAGAAGATGCCTATGTCTCCTGATAAGAAATGAGAAAATAATCCGGTTTAATTTATGCCATAACTTAGGTTTTGATGGTGTTTCTTATGGTGCTCCTAGATTTTCCAAAAAATTCTACCTGCAGTAAATGGAGATAACATCTAAATTTTTGGCATGATGTTTTTCATGCACAACAGCAACATGCGGTGTTTTCTCAGTATCAACGTGCATTTTTCTTATTTCCTAGTTAGTTTAGCTTTGCCCAAAGGGGTTTGGTTCAGAAAGTAATCACCTCCTAGACTCGCTTGGGCGCTACGTGCATCCAAATGTAAATGAGACCGGGAACAAGCTGCAATTTGCAGACGTTTATTCTGCATTTTAAAAAAGTTTTATGTATTGTACTACTTACTATCAAATTCAACTGTTACCGTTTCTTGGCAAGAAACAGCCTACATTTTCTTTCGAAAATCCTAGAAACGTACATCGCAACACAAAACGCAATTTCAATGAACCTATTTGGTCAACATCGATAGAGTCATGTTTTAACCCTTCATAGATCGCACGAAGCCACTGTATACCCAAAATCAGGAAGTGTTGTGGTTTCTTTGCACGAGATCAACACAAAGTTCGATGGTCCCATGATATGCTTCCCCACTTCTCTCCCTATCTTCCTAGCGTATTCTTCTTCCCTGATGTGAGCTAGAAGTCACCCTCTAGATTTTGATGGGCACTGAGGGCCAGACATGGTTCTATTTGTTACTATAGCAGTTAAATACTAATTTGAGAGTTATTGATAATATTATTGTTTGTTGGAAGTTTCAAATAATTGAATGTGGATTTATTCCGTTGATAGTCAATAAGTAAATAACTTGTACTTTTCTTTCTAGAGGTTTATAAAATCAAACATCGTCCTTCTTTTAGAAAGTAGTAGTCTTTTATCCAAAAAATGTAGGCGGCTTAGAATGGAATGTGGTTGGAGTACCTACCTGTTTTGGTTTGGTTTATTATTTTCAATAATGAACCTTTGTAATCGATCAAGAAAAAAAAAATTTGTATACCCCCTGAAAATTTTTAGGTTTACGTTGCAAGACGCGTAGAATCCAAAAATCCCGTCCGTCAGCGGCTTTTTTTTTCCCCGAAAGTACAAGACCAAACTATATGAAACTTGTTTTAAAAATCACATTTGGGGTCTAGATGGTCCTAGAAGCTCGGCATCAATTTTTATCTACCCTAAAGTGTTGTATTAAAGAGCTAAACATTAAAAAAATCGAGACCTCGAACACTTTCATAGTAACATTTATAATTTTTTGGTTGTCAATGATAAATTTAATCCCAAAGAATCGATTGAAACCACCAGCAACGCTGCACGTTGAATAGTTCGCTTTTCCTAAGGGCTTGATTATCGAAAAAACCTTCGAATTTCTAAGGGCGAGAAGACAGAGAAATCACGCGCTGCCAGCGGATCTAATTTGAATAAAAGATCAAGCTCAAAATGCCATAAAAAATCGCTAGATATTAATACTGGAATACATAAAAATTGCCCTGTAAATATCAGCTGAGCTTTACATATTGGTGCTCACAAACTTCTTCAAATTTGAAAGTTTATAGCTACTTGAAATTAAGTTGATGAGTCATCAAAAGTCGTTGTTTTTTTACAAAAATGTGTCCATAAGGTGGTGCTGGATTACATAATATTGAGTAATTTCCAGCAGTTTATTAGGGTTCTCTATGACGCAGAAATTAAGGCACTTAGAACCAGAAGTACAAATTCAAAAAAGTATAATTTTAGAATCCAATTTTACAGGTGAAGAAAATTTGAAATGTGAAACAAATGGAACGGGGAGCCCTTGAAATCATAACGAACAACAAAATCTGTTGAGAGCCCCAAGGGCGAACTAAGCTCGCTCACTCACTCCCTCCTCCACCTACCTTATGGGCTCATCCTTATCTTACATCATAATTACCTTTGCTAAATTGCAAGACAGCAAAGCCCTAGCTGAATCGGTTCCCCAGCCATGAAAAACCTATTTTTTGACCTTATTCCGAAATTAACCGGGAGCTTCAGTAAAAGACAATGAGAGAGACAATCTGAGTTGTACCTACTCAGATTAGATCTATTCCTTACACATTGTTATGCATTATTATTATAAATTGAGGTAAAATTAACATTAAAAACGTAAAAACAGCCCCCCAGTGAGACGCAAGAGCAGAGTTTTATATTTTGTTTTCATCCGTTATATGTTTTCCAATTTATTGTTAGCGATAAATGAATAGGTTTCCATTGTTTTATTCATGTAATTAACCCGACATATGTAAGAATAAAATTTTGTTAAGAAGAGTATGTAGGTATGATTGTGATAGGTACCTAGTACCTATATTTACCTGAATGGAACCTACTTATATTATTAGAATATTATACTAATAATTAGGTACCAAATTATCTACTCGTTATGATGGTGAACGTTGGCAACCCCATGTTCACCCTTCTGGAACTTACCAACAAACGTTTTCGGAAGTTCGCACTTCTGGTCGATAAAAACTTTGAAGGCGAATTTTTCAAATTGCACCTTTGAAGTTCGCCCGTCTTGTTCTGAGGCCCTCAATTATTCAGAATAATTGGAAAACGAGAGCATAATTCATATGTAATGGCATATTAATTCAGTTACAGATGAATTTACGTATTTAGTTCATAGACAAAAGGAAAAGTGATATTTAAAAAGTGGGTGTCCTCTGAAATCCGAAGGAGTGAACAGTTACACAAACAAGGTTTAAATTTTCATATCATTACAGTAATTCAGATATCACATTGAATGTCTCTGTTTTTAATTGAATGTCTCTCGTTCTTTGTTCTCCAGCTATTTCTATACGTCCGTGTTACCATATGTGTGGAAGCGATACTGCCCAATCCACTTGGTAGACGTTTTTTCCATGAAATTCACAATTAATTCGATTCTGGAGGATGATATCTCATTAATATTACCTTGAAAGTTGTTGAAATATCGATTTTTAAATGTCCGCTCTTTAATATTTCAAAAAAAAGCTTGGGACGGCGTAATGACTGATTTTTTAATCTATTTCGTATCTTCAAACGTTCACTAAAAATTTTTGAGGGATATAATTTCTATTTATTTATTTTTATTCATTTTTATTTTTTTCATTTATTTTTTATTTTTAGCAAATTTTTGTAGAAAATAAAGCTATTGCAATGGGTCGGAAAATTTTAAAATCAAAATTTTCGAAACATTTCTTCATTGAAATCCGTTTTGAGGCATTCTGAAACGATTCCTGAAGTTTGCGCTTTTTCATATATATATATATATATATATATATATATATATATATATATATATATATATATATATATATATATATGTATATATATAATGCTCAAACAATTTTTCGAGAGCATTGCATTGGTCAAATTTCGAAAAATGCACTGAAATAATCACTAAAAATGGCTAAAAACGGTCAAAATTGTTTAATTTGTCATTTTTACCCGAATTTTAGTCAAAACAAAATTATCAACAATTAACTAGGACATTTAAACAAAATTTCACAAAATCATGCTGAAAAACGTATTAGGTAAATTGCATTCATATTTGCTGGAAAATCTATTAAAACTGCAAAAAATCTGAAAATCCTAGATATTTTCTGAATCGCCAAATTTCATTAAGTATGAGTTTTTGTCATAAAATTGGGTTTTTACAATTTCTTTCTATTGAAATTGCTTAAATTTTAATACAATTTAACATATTAAATTTATACATAGTTTATGAAACTTCGCTCATACGGTCATGCTGCATGACTGAAACTTTATTTTATTTTATTTATTATTATTATAATTTTTTTTCGATCACAAAGTTATATTATTGACAATAATAATTCATAATGACCTTGGGTATAAAAGGTTTTACCTGAATCTAGAAATCACAATGCAATAACTTTTTTCTACAATTTTTTTTCAAACTCAATTCATTTATTTTTTAAACTGGACAAAGTCTTTAAGGTAATAAACGAAAAAACTAAGTAAATTATCCACTTAACAGGGGACCTTGTAGAAGCGATTACTGTCAGGCCAAGAATGGTTGATTTAATTTGAAGCTAGTTCGAACCCTAGTTGCAATCAAAGTAGTTCGGATTTAAATCAATAGAGAAGGTTTGAATTGTTTCATTTAACTAGAGTTTAAACTGACCAGAATGCAATGCAACTTTGTCATTAAGCTATGACTCATTACCAATGATATATATATATATATATATATATATATATATATATATATATATATATATATATATATCATTGGTAATGAGTCATAGCTTAATGACAAAGTTGCATTGCATTCTGGTCAGTTTAACTCTAGTTAAATGAAACAATTCAAACCTTCTCTATTGATTTAAATCCGAACTACTTTGATTGCAACTAGGGTTCGAACTAGCTTCAAATTAAATCAACCATTCTTGGCCTGACAGTAATCGCTTCTACAAGGTCCCCTGTTAAGTGGATAATTTACTTAGTTTTTTTCGTTTATTACCTTAAAGACTTTGTCCAGTTTAAAAATAAATGAATTGAGTTTGAAAAAAAATTGTAGAAAAAAGTTATTGCATTGTGATTTCTAGATTCAGGTAAAACCTTTTATACCCAAGGTCATTATGAATTATTATTGTCAATAATATAACTTTGTGATCGAAAAAAAATTATAATAATAATAAATAAAATAAAATAAAGTTTCAGTCATGCAGCATGACCGTATGAGCGAAGTTTCATAAACTATGTATAAATTTAATATGTTAAATTGTATTAAAATTTAAGCAATTTCAATAGAAAGAAATTGTAAAAACCCAATTTTATGACAAAAACTCATACTTAATGAAATTTGGCGATTCAGAAAATATCTAGGATTTTCAGATTTTTTGCAGTTTTTATAAATTTTTAGCAAATATTAATGACATTTAAATACGTTTTTCTGGATGATTTTGAGAAAAATTTTAAATGTCCTAGTTAATTGTTGATAGCTTAGTTTTGACTAAAATTCGGGTAAAAATGACAAATTAAACAATTTTTGACCGTTTTTAGCCATTTTTAGTGATTATTTCAGTGCATTTTTCGAAATTTGACCAATGCAATGCTCTCGAAAAATTGTTTGAGCATTATATATATAGACATATATATATATATATATATATATATATATATATATATATATATATATATATATGAAAAATCGCAAACTCCAGGAATCGTTTCAGAATGCCTCAAAACGGATTTCAATGAAGAAATGTTTCGAAAATTTTGATTTTAAAATTTTTTGAGCCATTGCAATAGCTTTATTTTCTACAAAAATTTGCTAAAAATAAAAAATAAATGAAAAAAATAAAATGAATAAAATAAATAAATAGAAATTATATCCCTCAAAATTTTTAGTGAACGTTTGAAGATACGAAATAGATTAAAAAATCAGTCATTACGCCGTCCCAAGCTTTTTTTGAAATATTAAAGAGCGGACATTTAAAAATCGATATTTCAACAACTTTCAAGGTAATATTAATGAGATATCATCCTCCAGAATCGAATTAATTGTGAATTTCATGGAAAAAACGTCTACCAAGTGGATTGGGCAGTATCGCTTCCACACATATGGTAACACGGACGTATAGAAATAGCTGGAGAACAAAGAACGAGAGACATTCAATTAAAAACAGAGACATTCAATGTGATATCTGAATTACTGTAATGATATGAAAATTTAAACCTTGTTTGTGTAACTGTTCACTCCTTCGGATTTCAGAGGACACCCACTTTTTAAATATCACTTTTCCTTTTGTCTATGAACTAAATACGTAAATTCATCTGTAACTGAATTAATATGCCATTACATATGAATTATGCTCTCGTTTTCCAATTATTCTGAATAATTGAGGGCCTCAGAACAAGACGGGCGAACTTCAAAGGTGCAATTTGAAAAATTCGCCTTCAAAGTTTTTATCGACCAGAAGTGCGAACTTCCGAAAACTAACCTATTCATTTATCGCTAACAATAAATTTGGAAAACATATAGGTAACGGATGAAAACAAAATATAAAACTCTGCTCTTGCGTCTCAGTGGAGGGCTGTTTTTGCATTTTTAATGTTAATTTTACCTCAATTTATAATAATAATGCATAACAATGTGTAAGGAATAGATATAATCTGAGTAGGTACAACTCAGATTGTCTCTCTCATTGTCTTTTACTGAAGCTCCCGGTTAATTTCGGAATAAAGCCAAAAAATAGGTTTTTCATGGCTGGGGAACCGATTCAGCTAGGGCGCTGTCTTGCAATTTAGCAGAGGTAATTATGATGTAAGATAAGGATGAGCCCATAAGGTAGGTGGAGGAGGGAGTGAGTGAGCGAGCTTAGTTCGCCCTTGGGGCTCTCAACAGATTTTGTTGTTCGTTATGATTTCAAGGGCTCCCCGTTCCATTTGCTTCACATTTAAAATTTGCTTCACCTGTGAAATCGGGTTCTAAAAAAATATACTTTTTTGAATTTGTACTTCTGGTTCTAAGTGCCTTAATTTCTGCGTCATAGAGAACCCTAATAAACTGCTGGAAATTACTCAATATTATGTAATCCAGCACGACCTTATGGACACATTTTTGTAAAAAAACAACGACTTTTGATGACTTGTCAACTCAATTTCAACTAGTTATAAAATTTCAAAATTGAAGAAGTTTGTGAGCACCAATATGTTTAAAGATCAAATGTGGGTACGGCGCGACGTTAAAACTTGTTCAGATTAATATTCAGCCAAAAGACAGAATCCTATATTTTACTGTTAATTTTACGGGCTTAGGTAAAAAGGGATTTGCGGTATATTTCTTAAAATTTGAGCACGTTTTCAGGCGACATAATTTAATTGATAACCTACATATTAGCATTCACAAAATAGATTCAAACTCTTACAAATTTAGGTAATATTTATTTCGGCGAATTTTAAGCCCATTTTTCATCATATCAGGGCTGATGGCAATCGATTCAGCGCCCCAAAATATATAAAAATCTTATCAACCTTGTCTAATTTTGTCAGCTAAGAGGTTCGTAAACGAAAATGGCTGTTTCCGTCCACTGTGCTCCGTCATAAGCTTTTCTCAGCAACTAGGTACCTACTGTACCGAACTTTATGGTATTTGGCTCAAAAATCATACATCGGCCGGAGACATGCCAGTAACATCGGCATTAATTTTGCTGACACCTTAAGGGTAGAATGTAAGGGATAGAATATTAAAAACTCAAGATATCGAAAACTTTCAGGGTAACCGTAATGTTTTTTGGGTATCATTTATAGATGTCATAAAATAAAATCGAATGAAACCACCCGGGTTGTTTAACGTTGAACCGTTCGCTATTCCTAAGGGGTAGAAATTCGGTAGGGGAAAAAAATCAACCACATGGAGGGCAATTCATAACTGATGGAACATTGCAAAACTCGCCTTGTAACTACGACACTTGTAACAATAGATATAATTCGGATGGAATTTTTACGGATGCTATTTTTTGTCACCTATATATGGGATTCTGAAGCGTTGGTGGTTGATTTATTTTACGTAATTAATTGTTAGTTGGTGGGTCTGCATGTTTCTAAATACTATGAAAGTACAGGCGTGTTATTCAATCTAATTTGTTTCTCTTAGGTATTGGTAGTCGTCTACATTCCTATGCATATATATAAAGAATAGACTTCGTTTAATAATTAAAGACAGTTGTTCTGCATAGGAGGGCTTCCCAATAAAGAAAATAATAAACCTTTGTGTAGTAATTTACAACGTTTTTAAAATTTAGTTTCGAATAACGCCCCAACAGTTCCCAAGCTTAAGATGATGAGGTTTCCATTCAACTTCCAAACAAGAATGAGAATATTAATATTAACCGCAAAGAACATTTCGTTATTCACCTTTCTGTCTCCACCTCTGTCTTTTGTACCGTTTTCGGTGAAGGATTAAACGCATTCACTTACTTTCTTTGTGGTCGGAGAAGGTGAAGAATTCATTGTGCAACCTGCTCTGGACAGTTTCCACCGTGTCAACTGCAGACTTGATTTTACTTTGTAGTTAAGTGACTACCATTTCGAAATCTGTTATCTCAGGAAACATTTTTTCTTCAGATAAAGAACAAAACCGATTACTGAAATCTTCTTGACATGGTCTTCTTACTAACAAGCAGTTTTAAACTACAGTTTGGAAGAAGAGTGAAAACGGTTGCTCGTTCTGACCCCAAGTCGCCAATGCTTGGGAATCCTTTGTATTCCTGAAAAATTATAGTTTCATGAAAGACTTGTCATTCTAATTCTCCTTTTTCGGACACTTCAAATTGTAACTGTATTCAAAAAAATGTTTTTCAGTCCTTTAAATACTGACATTATTTGATCATTTCTCCAATATTTTTTACCAGGGGCTGAGGCTTAGTCAGGGAGTTAAATGTGATACGGTTGGCGATCAAAGCAGTTTTTGTATCGCCTAGAATTTGGTCGAATCGGTGTTGGGAAAACCGTCGACGAACGGAGTGACAAGTTTCTCCTTTGTTAACTTCTCCACATACCTATTCCCAAAAGGGATTTCGTATACCAGGTTATCGTAAATCTCTGTTAGCTTATTTTAAAATATTTTCATTTGGAGAATAATAGTTGTTTTGTTTTTTGTCTCTTCAGCAACCCCTTAGAATTTAGGGCGCTTTGCGTGCCAAAATGAAAATTTCCTGAAACACCTATTTCTTATTGGCCCTAATTCCTCAAATTTAGAATTTAGTTGGGGATGGTCTCAAATTGATTGCCTATAAATTCCAGTGCGGTTGGAATCGGTACATTGACGACAGCGCATGTCTAAACCTTCACTAATATCTTTGTTAAAGAAAACCGCTGACATTATTCGGCCGAGTCTGATGGAATTTCAAGCGATTTTCGCACTTGATTCTAAAACGTTTCCTACAAGTGCTTCGGATCCGTCATCGAATGATTAGTGGTTTGTGTGGATGAGCTTACATAATTTCATGAAATACGTAGTTATTTCTTTCGATTTAACAGCAGGAATTCGGGAATGATCTCAACATGCGAATGAACATTGCAGTGGAATCTGCAGTGGCTACTGTGCCAACTTTCAAATTATTTAGCCAATTTGTATGAATTCTTCAGCAATTGTTTGCGTTATCCCACACGAACTGATGTATACGGTAATGGCTTACTATTTCTTTGTCACCTCTAACTTTTATCGTATTCAAATCTGTTATCAACAAAGGACTACGAACAAGAGATGACCATGTTTGAAGGCCCGAAACAACAAGATAATGACAGTTACATGGGGTCAAATTTGTGTTCTTTAGTTTACTTTTAGAAATCGTAACCACTCGTCTCCAACCATTCTTGGAGATTTTACACAGATTAGACTTTTGATTAGATCAGTGGTCTAGATGCTCTGGAGGTGTAACTAGCATTATATTGTTGCTCTGGGCCTTCAAACATATTTATCTCCCGTTCATAATCCATTTTTGATAACATATCTAAATATGAAAAAAGATAGAGGTGATAAAATAATAGTAAACCTAGGGGACCTAATAAATAGGTCTCATTGTGCTCGTGCGAGTACTTTTTTACAAATACTAACTTCACGTTAGTTGAAGTTGGAACGAGCCTGTTTGGACGCACCAAAGAAAAAGAAAAAGGAAAATAGAAATAAGAAATAAACCAATTGAAGCTGGTATGTGGGGTGGGGGGTGGGGGGTGGGGGTGGGGGCTTAGTACCCACAAATTTGTGGAAAATAACTTCTTTCTTACATAGATTTTATTTTGTATCATTTAAGGAATTAGAAGATGCCTATGTCTCCTGATAAGAAATGAGAAAATAATCCGGTTTAATTTATGCCATAACTTAGGTTTTGATGGTGTTTCTTATGGTGCTCCTAGATTTTCCAAAAAATTCTACCTGCAGTAAATGGAGATAACATCTAAATTTTTGGCATGATGTTTTTCATGCACAACAGCAACATCAGTGTTTTCTCAGTATCAACGTGCATTTTTCTGATTTCCTTGTTAGTTTAGCTTTGCCCAAAGGGGTTCGGTTCAGAAAGTAATCACCTCCGAGACTCGCTTGGGCGCTACGTGCATCCAAATGTAAACGAGCCCGGGAACAAGCTGCAATTTGCAGACGTTTATTCTGCATTTTAAAAAAGTTTTATGTATTGTACTACTTACTATCAAATTCAACTGTTACCGTTTCTTGGCAAGAAACAGCCAACATTTTCTTTCGAAAATCCTAGAAACGTACATCGCAACACAACAACGCAATTTCAATGAACCTATTTCGGTCAACATCGATAGACTCATGTTTTAACCCTTCATAGATCGCACGAAGCCACTGTATACCCAAAATCAGGAAGTGTTGTGGTTTCTTTGCACGAGATCAACACAAAGTTCGATGGTCCCATGACATGCCTTCCCCACTTCTCTCCCTATCTTCCTAGCGTATTCTTCTTCCCTGATGTGAGCTAGAAGTCACCCTCTAGATTTTGATGGGCACTGAGGGCCAGACATGGTTCTATTTGTTACTATAGCAGTTAAATACTAATTTGAGAGTTATTGATAATATTATTGTTTGTTGGAAGTTTCAAATAATTGAATGTGGATTTATTCCGTTGATAGTCAATAAGTAAATAACTTGTACTTTTCTTTCTAGAGGTTTATAAAATCAAACATCGTCCTTCTTTTAGAAAGTAGTAGTCTTTAATCCAAAAGATATAGACGGCTTAGAATGGAATGTGGTTGGAGTACCTACCTACCTGTTTTGGTTTATTATTTTCAATAATGAACCTTTGTAATCGATCAAGAAAAAAAAAGTTGTACACCCCCTGAAAATTTTTAGGTTTACGTTGCAAGACGCGTAGAATCCAAAAATCCCGTCCGTCAGCGGCTTTTTTTTTCCCCGAAAGTACAAGACCAAACTATATGAAACTTGTTTTAAAAATCACATTTGGGGTCTAGATGGTCCTAGAAGCTCGGCATCAATTTTTATCTACCCTAAAGTGTTGTATTAAAGAGCTAAACATTAAAAAAATCGAGACCTCGAACACTTTCATAGTAACATTTATAATTTTTTGGTTGTCAATGATAAATTTAATCCCAAAGAATCGATTGAAACCACCAGCAACGCTGCACGTTGAATAGTTCGCTTTTCCTAAGGGCTTGATTATCGAAAAAACCTTCGAATTTCTAAGGGCGAGAAGACAGAGAAATCACGCGCTGCCAGCGGATCTAATTTGAATAAAAGATCAAGCTCAAAATGCCATAAAAAATCGCTAGATATTAATACTGGAATACATAAAAATTGCCCTGTAAATATCAGCTGATATAATGCCAATATTGGAATAATCAAGTGGTATAGTTCCAATGGGATTTATTATAATTGCGAAATTGAGTTTATTGACCATTGTCCGTGCGATGTACCTACTAGTGAAGTAGGTAATGATAAATTGCATGTCTTAAATTGCCCCCGAGTCTATCCATAGGTAGTGGAAGCATTGTTTTCACTTTCGAGAGATTTAAAAGTTGTGGTCTCCACTAAAATCAAACGGCTTTTTTTTTACAGTGGTAAAATTTTCACTCGCATTTTACGTTTTTAGACTATTCTGAACAACTTTCGTTCCGTGTCTTTCTCTCTCTATCTCTGTGTGTGTATCTGTGTGTGTGTGTCCACAAAACATTGTAACAAACTTAATTTCTACAATATTCAACCAGTTCTTATGAAAATTTCATGTTATGTGCGGGTTATGGTGAAGATGGTCACCCATGAGTTACGTTGTTTCTCAAATCAACACTTCACTTAGGGGCATGCGCAAACGTAAATTCTATCAACCATAATTTTCTCACGCTCCCGTTGTCCGATCTCATTCAAATTTGGAGGATAGATGGAAGAGGTTAATTTGAACACCCCCTAGAAATTTCGACATAATACTATAATTAGTAGCTATTGTGTATGCGTGAATATTTATTCCTTTTTAAACGAACCTAATTTCAACAGTTTTCATCTGATTTTGATAAAATTTTCAGAGAATGTGTGGGTTAGGCTGCAAGTGGTCCACTTTTAAATCCATATTTTTCAAATCATTATTCTGTTTTGTGCGTGCGCAAACGTAAATTCCTTTAAGCACTGTTTCGTGCGTGCGCAAACATAAATTCCTGCAAGCATCATTTTTTACGTCCTAGTCGTCCGATTCCGCTAAAATTTGGTGGGGGGACAATGGTTTGATTATTCCATGTCAATTTCAACCTGATTCTGACCTTATTAGCTCCTGCGCATGCGCGAAAGTGTAATCCGAGAACAAGGTCTAGTTTTCATCTGATTTTGATTACATTTTCTGGGGATTTGAGGGTTCGGCTGTAACCCTACCAAATTCATTTTTCTCAAATCATTGCCCCATAATGCGCATGCGCTAACGTAAATTACTCCAAGCATAGTTTTCCCGTTTTCTTAAAAATCTTTACTGTGAAGCGTAAAACTGCGGGGTCTTGAAACTGTAAAATTGTGATTTAATTTTCAGCAGTTATCGGTTTGGTTAGCTTAGTCAGCCACATGTTGATGTTTCATATTTTATTTGAATAGGAGAAGTACTGGAGAAAATCTAGCACTCTACACTCATCTGAGGTTGGAGTAATTAGATTTTAGTTTTAATGTTGCAATGGTTTGATGGACAGAAGAACTATTATTGAGAAATACACTGATCTAATAATAATATTCTTGCTTGCCTCCCAAATAAATACGTGCCTACATTACTGAAAATATTGATCGGGCACAGAGTGCCCCGCGCAGTCTAAGTTGTTACGAAGAAGGGCGAGGTCTACGGAGGGTTAATTTAAAATCAGAAAACTTAAACGTGGAAAGGCATTCAAATAGGAATTTTTATGTATATATAAGTAAACTTAGTTGTTTTCTTTTTATAAAATTTGCTTTTTACTTTCCCTACTCACTCTTTTCAAAAATCCGTACTTTCAAATGGAGGCAGATTAATGCACTATTGTTCTGTAACAAGTGTGTCCGTCGGATCGATTTTGGGTTAGCTAGAAATGAGCTCGAATAAGACAAAGAATCACATTGGACTGTTCGGAGGAGTCCTTGTATTTTTTTACTGGATCGCAAGAATAACACGGGACTGCTCATGAGAGTTGTCTCCACCGAAAATATTTATCCCAGGGCCTGAGGGGGCTGATGTGACGAACAGAACGTGGGGGATTAGACCGAGGGAACCTCGGCAGCTGTCTGATATGTAGTGGCGGTGAGTGAAAATCCTATTCCGCTGTCGCTAGCGAAAAGAAAGCTGCTCCCTAAGCGACCCGAAAACCGGAAAATCGTAGGATCCGGGGTGAAGTGTTGGATGAATCGAGCACCCATGTGTGCGTGCGATGAATCTTAATTTAAAAAACATGTTTGAAAGACTCAGACAAAATTTGGACAAATGGAACTGTATTTTGGAACTGTCTGTATTTGATCTTATGTATTACCTATCTCTTGTTCTACACAGAGAGATTAGTGGTCTGTAGTTGTCTCATTTAATATCAATAATTACTCCTCGTTATGCGTCTGCGTCTATAGAGTTATATTTAGAGAATGTATAACAAACTTCGTTTAATAATTGTAGTCAAGTGTTCTGCGTAGAAGGGCTATCATATACAAAATAATATACCGTTGTGTAATAATTTGCATTGGGATTCAGTTGTAGTTGGTCATCAAGCCCTTTTCCCTATCGATGGCTCGATTGTTTGTGTTTGGGCCTACAGCAACCCGTCCAATCCAATTCGATTCAGTGGAACTACATTGAAGTCTTGAGTTCAAACTATAATTTCATTGAAAGGGTAGGTTAGAAATGTATCTTTAGTAGAACTGTTTATCTTGGACAAATCTCTTTAAATTCACTGGATATTTGCACTTTCTGAATGAAGGAACAATAACTTATACCCAGGGTTGGGTGCGATCGTAATCACAATTCCAAATACAATTACAATCATAGGGCTTTAGAGTTGTGATTACAATTATGATAACAATCACAAAATCTAGAGATGATTACGATTACACTTATGGTTACGATTATGATTACATTCCTATTCACAGTTATTCTGTAATGATATTTGTAATCGCAACTTTTTTGCGATTACGACTGTAGTTACAAGTTTTCAATGTGATATTAGCCGTAACTACCGATGTTCCCTATAAATAAGCCAAATACCGCTGATTTTTCCTTGCAATTACACTAATAATAATAATTTTTCCTGTGATCACATACGTAATCTTAGTTTTTCCTGAGATTACTGCCATAATAGTAGTTAGCAGAATACAATTGTAATCACATAACAATTGTAATCACAGGAAAAACTAGGATTACGGCAGTAGGTAATCCCTAAGAAAAAACTTAGATTACGGCTGTAATCACACAGAAAAAATTATGATAATGACTGTAATTACATGGAATAATCTCAGGTAACGGGCTTATTTATAGGGAACATTGATCGTTAAGAAAAAAACTCTGAGATAGTAATCTTAATCGTAATTATGGTTAAGATTACGCCCAACTCTGCTTATAACTAATGAATGCCTGAAAAAAATATTTTATGACGGCAATGTCAGAGGTTCAAAAACAAAAATGTGTTACAGTTTTGTAACTCTGAATATTATTATCTAGCTTAGGTTGGTTTTTGGTATCCATTTTATTTCATTGTTTGGGTAATGAAATGTAAAGGTGGGGTAATAAAACGTCTCCCCTCGTGTTTTAGATGTTTATTGAGCTCGAATACTCTCGCTCTCTTCTGACTTATAAGGAGCCTATGTAGATATTATATGATTACTTGGTATTACTTCCCTACATCTCTTTCATTCTCTTCTGTTTCTTTATTCTTATTATGTTTTGTCTCATTGGAAGTTATTAGCAGCAATGTTTGGCTCATTCTTCTTCTTCGCTGCATATAGGTAGTTTTTCAATGAAAAACATTTGTAACTAGCTTCATAATAGGTATATCTCACAATATCACGAATTACAGAAATTAACTTAGATTCAGTGACCTAAAATTTTCCGTTGAATCTTCTCAACAATACGGACACAACATTATGACCCACATGCAACCGATGAAAATAAAGAATGAACCTAACATTGCAAATCATAACTTCCAATGAGACAGAATACAATAAGAAAGAAATTGGAGGGAATGAAGGAAATCCAGGTGTCCCAAAGTAATTATAACATCTATATAAGCCCCTGATGAGGCCTATAAGGGCGAAAGTACACGAGCTAAATAAAGAATAAATGAAGCTCATTATCCCAACCCTCACAACCCAAACAATATTTAGTAGTAGGGATGAACACAATAGCCGATTGTAACTATCAATATGTCTGCAATTTGTGATACTTGTGCAGTTTCTATTGTCACTAATACCTTTTTTCGTACCCTTTCCTTCCAGCCCCTAACATTATATCTGAGTACAACGTCGTCTCGGCGCCAGCTATCGAGGAGAACAGCAAAGGACATGCCAGAGGTGGCATAGCTGTTTTTGTCAAAAGGAAGTATACATTTAAACTTGTTGATCGATCGGAATATTGGATTATAGTATCAGTCGAAATGTATTCGTCAAAATAATATGTGGGTGTGAATGAATGAAGGAAACATTTGTAATAAGGGCCAATAGGCAATAAAATATAGAGTGAATGAATAAAACAAAACTAAATTAAAATATTATGATGGTACAATGGAAATTATTGGACAATAAACTACAAACCCCACATACCTAACAATTGGAAATGCATTCAAGTAAAGTTCAGACCGTAGTAATAATGTATTTACCAGTCTGGAGAAAGCCCGAACTTCGAGGTGTCTGATGTCTGTTGGCAAGCATTTGTAGAGAAGCGCTCCCACCTGAACAGGGCTCCCTCGGAGCGAAATACTGAGGCGAGCGTATGACGGGCTATACCTCTGGTATTAAAGTCATGTAGGTCCGACGAATTACAGATCAGAGGCAGATGGATTTGATGAACTTCAATACTTTCAAAGATATCAGTAAGAACACAGAGACGCATGAATGAGTCCCTGCAACATTCGTTCCCGGGCGAGACCACTCAAGATTCGAATCACCCAATTTTACACTCTGAATACTTCCAAGAAATGGCTCAAGTTGTCTCTTAGAAGTATGCAATATGCCACTCAACTTGCGAAGCACGCAAAATAAACCGAAAGTAGAACTCGGCGCACCACGCCTCGCCAGGGGCAAGCCCCCTGGACCCCCGGTTACCGTTATTTACATACTTCGAATGAAATTATTAAAACACATGATGTGTTTCGACTCACGCGTTTCACATAAACCCGTGAATCCCGCATAAAGAACTCAGATTTTGCGGTGTATCTTATCTCTACTATGTCAAGTTGTTTTATTTACTTATCACCACCGCAACGACTCTCCACCAGCTCAATGAAATCACCAAAAATTACCAAGCGGTTGCAATCATGTTCATACTATCAATGATTGAGAAAGATCACTTATGCGTTTTTTCTTCCACTTTTATGATACCAGTTTGGGGGTTATTCGGCGGGCGCTGTTAGGAAACAATTTCTCTTCACTGTCAGCTTTTGAAAGGTCAAGTCAATTTTACTTTTACTTTGCTAATAAGGGGAGAAAAGTATGCTTTATGTTGTAAAACATGGTTTCTATTTTGAAATCGAGGGTTTTCGTGAATAATGGTCTACTGAAAAAAGTCCAGTCATGCAGCATGACCCCATGAGCGAATTTTTGAAGAATATTACCGATTTTTACAACCAGCGAACGGCATTATTTCGATTTTTGACTGATTTTTCAACTTTGAAATTTTTGAAAACTTGATACATATTCTTATAGGAAATTTTACGCTGATTCCGAATATACCACATGTTAGTATGCTGAAAAAATTATTTCGCACAAAAAATTGCAAAAAACAGGGTATTTTGAAATTTTTGACTACATTTTTGAAAATTTCAACCCGAAGATGTAATCCGATCATGCTGGCCAACGAACTTGAACTTTCGTTTTGTGTCCTTAACATTTTAAAATTTGTTTGAAGTTTCTAGCACAATTCTACGGACAGTTATCGTCTGGAATGACACATACATACATACATACATACATACATATATACATACATACATATATACATACATACATATATACATACATACATACATAAAAAAATGCGTTAAACTTCAGAATATGATTCAGAATAGCCTGAAACGGATTTCTGCATAAAAGTTTTTCAAAAATTCACATTCCACAAATTTTGAGGCGAGAGCAATAGCTTAATTTTCTTCAAAAATTCGCTAATAAGATCCGGCGCCGGTATCTACGTATTTTTTCACGCTGAATCGAATAGTAAAACATTTAACTCTCTCCGACTCTGTTATAACTGAGTTTTACACTTAACCTCACGATTTTTTAGTTCATTTGTTGTGCTTCATTTCATGCTGTGAAGAGTAAAAAGGGTGTAAAACTCTGTTATAACGAAATTAGGGATGTCTGCAAAATTTTCCATTTGATTCATCTTGAAAAAAAGCCACAGTTCCTTTGAGCCTGACGGCTAAAATTAAAAAACATGAATATGCTTTAGCCGTACACGACTCACTCCTCGCCGATTCTCTGAACCCGACCCCCCATCGGCCTCTGAACTCTGTTTATCATTCAGCCATCAATCCTAAAACATGGAATCATGTTTGAGCTCCTCGCTCTCACTTAATTATAGAAATGATCACGACCATTGAGCTCTTGTGAGATGATGATCTCCTAATAGAAACTCGCGAGTAAACATTCACTTTTTTATAGAAAGAGGCTAAAGAGGCTACATACGAAATTACAGCTTCCTATAGTGTAAAGTATAGAAATTACCTATTAAAATAATTTAACCACCGCTTCACAAATCTAACCGTTCTCGCAATATTCGGATCACCTGCTATGAATCACATAATCGAAACACCAGCTCAATGAAATCATCAGAAATTAACAAGTGGTTGCAATCATGTTCACAATATCAATAATTGAGAATGATCACCTGTGTGTAAACAATTATCCATATAACCATGCTCATAACTCAGCTTGTTGGCCACGCACTTCGCAGTAGTTAATATAGTATGGTTGGATAAATCGAGAGCTTTCCAACGAATGGTCAACGAATTTTGTGGGATGAAAAACGACGAAGTATCATATCCCTAGCAACGACTCGGTTGTAAGCGGAAATCATCACAATTATTGGCGCTACTTTCGTTGCACTCTCGTGGGACATTTTTCGGTAGTTAGGTCACGGCTAAAGCATATTCATGCTAATACGTAGAAACTGGCCCAAAACTCAAATTTTCTTCGAGAGTGATTTTTCATTAGAACCCTTGATATTATAGGGAAAAAAGTCCAGTCATGCAGCATGACCCCATGAGCGAATTTTTGAAGAATATTACCGATTTTTACAACCAGCGAACGGCATTATTTCGATTTTTGACTGATTTTTCAACTTTGAAATTTTTGAAAACTTGATACATATTCTTATAGGAAATTTTACGTTGATTCCGAATATACCACATGTTAGTATGCTGAAAAAATTATTTCGCACGACAAATCGCAAAAAACAGGCTATTTTGAAATTTTTGACTACATTTTTGAAAATTTCAACCCGAAGATGTAATCCGATCAAGCTGGCCAACGGACTTGAACTTTCGTTTTGTGCCCTTAACATTTTAAAATTTGTTTGAAGTTTCTAGCACAATTCTACGGACAGTTATCGTCTGGAATGACACATACATACATACATACATATATACATACATACATAAATATACATACATACATTAAAAAATGCGTTAAACTTCAGAATATGATTCAGAATAGCCTGAAACGGATTTCTGCATAAATTTTTTTCAAAAATTCACATTCTACAAATTTTGAGGCGAGAGCAATAGCTTAATTTTCTTCAAAAATTCGCTAAAAACATGTTTTTCAACATACAAACATACTTTTCTCCCCTAATAAGTAAAGGGAAAATAAAATTGACTAAATCTTCGAAAGCTGACAGTTAGAAGGAGTTTTTCCCGAGGAGGGCTCACCGAAAAAACCCCACATTGGTACCATAAGAACGGAAGAAAAAACATAAATTTTTAATAGTTTTCTAATTATGTACTTTGGCCTCTTCTGACCAATTAAATTTAACTAAATAACTTTATTTCATATCAGGGTTATAGAAATTTAACGTTCTTTCCAACCGTGTTCTTAGTATTGAGTTTACATTGTTTCTAAGGGGAGTTAGGTATGCCCGTGACAATGCCATGAAGTACAAAACACGAAAAAATCTTAAAAATTTAATATCTCGAAAACAAAGCGTTTAAAAAATATCTCTATGAAGAAATTTCAATCCAAAATGAACTCTAAAATAGACCTCTTGATTTTTGTCCAAAACTGTTGTAGACAGCAAACAAGGATCCTTCTAAATTTCTAAATTAATTTTCTAAACATGATTGTAATCACTGTTGGGACAAGAAGAGACAATTAAATCGACTTGCTTTTTCTTGATAAGCTGAGTGAACTAAGTTCTCCCCTGTTCACCCTAGGAAGTTGAAATTGGATTGGGAGACCCTCTGGGTGATTAAAACGGTTGAAATTATGTGATCAATCCTGATCAGCTGAATGAGCTAAATTCTTCCGCTTCTTGAGCTAAATTCCTCTTCATCCTAGGAAGTTGAAATTTGATAGGGAGGTGATGTTAGGGGCATTATGAGACAATTGAAAGTGACTAAGGACATATTCATGTCACATTTTAGTAAAAACACCAGTTGTTTTATCAGGAGTTATGTAACACATTTTGTGCAGTAACCACTTTTTCCCAAGACCCCTAGCCAAAAGACATACTTATCCATTTCAAAAAGAAAAGCTAACCTTTTGGAACTGGAGGCCTATTTTGAACTGCATCTGCAGTTTTTCTAGCAGATGGGGGATATTTATCTAAACGCAGCTATGTGCTAGATTGCGTCACGTAATTCGCTAACTGACTTCCAAGTAACTTGGAGCGGTCATTGAACATTGATTGTCACAAGACGTTTTTTAAACGATCGTGTGGAAAAAAGCTACTTCTTCTCCTTGAATACAAACTCAATTCAAAAGCTCTTCCCGCCCCTTCACTTTCGGAAAGAATCAACCCAAGCGATAACTCGATTTCTGAAGCTCCATTCCAACCTAAATCGCGAGAGAGGGAAGTAGCTAAAGGAGAAAAAGTTCATCGAACAGAGTCGATTTTTTTTCTTTTCTTTTTTTCAAAAAACCAGAATCAGCTAAGGAGAAGATGAACGAACAATCCTATCGAGGGTTGGATGGAAAAAGAGAAATGGAAAATTAGGGCAATTTTTGACTAAAGATGCTCATGAATATCAGTGACATTGAATAAGAAGTTTATAACATTCATTTTGACTTTTCTTTTGCTTATCTCATCTGCAAGAAGTGATTCTGATTGGTTCAAAACGGGAGTGGTAGATTGACATAGAAAATGAAAGACGAATGAAAAAAGTTACGATCGAGAATCTGGTCTTAATCGCCGATAGCCAGCCAAGAAACAGGTTAGTGCTTAAAGGTTGGACAGAATAATAATCTTTCGCGCACCATAATGCAAGTAAACCGATGATTGAATTTTAGAAACTGATATCCATTTCCATGCCGTCTCAGCTACTTATATTTTTTGAAAGGACACCACAATAGAGTTCAACTTTGGAAATGAGTGATGTATATTTGATCATCTTCTAAAATGATGTATTATGTCAACGTTGGTTCTTCGCATTGTATTACTTGAAGATCATTCTAGCGTCCAAGTGTACCAAAATAGGTGTATTTCGGTTGTCAAATATACTTACTAATTTTACGAGCCTAACATAATCAACCAATAGAAAATGTATGAACGTATCCCAATTATTGTGGTTCATAATCGCAAGTCTTGAACATCTCTATGTTGATCATGATTTTCGAGGAACCCCAGAAATTTGGTACTGTACCATTTATGTTCGGGTGATAAGAACGAAAGTGTTGTTCTATTTAAATGAGGCGTTCCTCATCTTCCAGTATTTACTAAATACGTTTTTTGAAAATATAATCCTAGGAAACATGATAAAATCTTTGTCAATATTTCCTTATAATATCTCACTAATGCTGATCGAAGATCATTATATTTATCATCAGTAGTTATGATAAAGGCGTAATTAAGTTTTAAGTTTGCGGTAGACGGTCCCCTGTCAGTTTCATTGCTGCCAAATAAATACTCCACTCTGCGCATGCGCAAACGTTATTTCATACACTCCTTTTTTTCACACTCTAGTCGTTTGGTCTCGAGAGTCTCGAATCGGTGGATAACAGTTACTGATGAGAGTATTCATGATTGATAGTGATAGAGAGTTGAAAGTTTGATTAATAGGACATCTACAGAGCGCGTACGATTATGGCATTCAGACTTTTTTTAAACATCAGGGGCCTGTTTCATAAAGCAACAAGTGACCAGTTACAAGCCAATTTTATGTACAAGTTGTAAAAAATGAGTGTGCATGAGTTTCATAAAAGTACAAGTGTAGACTACTTGTAATGCACAGTGAAAATTAACAAGTGTACAGGCGAATTTGGACAAGCTACAAGTGTTTCTCCATTATTTTGTTCAAGTCATTGTTTTACAGTTGTAAAAAATGGTCGATTTTTAACCTACGCCCATTCACTTGTAAAATTGTTATTTTCTCGAAGTTTGCATTTGAATTCAACAGCTCAACACAGCTCAATTCAAAACAACTTGATATTTTCTCCATTATGTTACCTTACTTATTGGTATTTAGCCTTACTCTAGGAATCCTAAAAGTTATTTAAAAATTATATCTATATATGTATTGTTAATTTCAGTTTTTAGCGAATTTTCTTAGAAAATAAAGCTATTGCAATGGCTCCAAAAATTTTAAAATAAAAATTTTCTTAATCGAAATCTGTTTTGAGGCATTCTGAAATGATTTCTGGATTTTAACGCTTTTTAATATATATATATATATATATATATATATATATATATATATATATATATATATATATATATGTGTGTGTGTGTGTGTGTGTGTGTGTGTGTGTGTGTGTGTGTGTGTGTGTGTCATTCCATACAATAACTCTCGATAGAATTGAGATAAAAACTTCGTTCTTTAGCCAAAAAATCAAACATTTCAAAAGAAAGGATGAGTTTGTTGGGCAACATTTTTTGAGCACATTAAATTGGTCAAATTTCAAGTCATGTACTTAAAAAACCGCTAAAAATTAACAAATATATATTTTTTAGCAGAATGCTACTCGAAAAAAATTAATCGAACATGAACTAGGACATTTAAAAATTTAAGCACAAAATTGTACTGAGAAATGTACTTAAATTTCATTAAAATAAGCTAAAAATCGATAGGAACACTTACTTTAGGAACACAATCGTTTGATTATTGGAATATTACTGACAAAAAGTTAGTTTGCTATAAAATTTATAATAAAATTTTCATTTGTCCCCAAAGTGCTCAAATTTCAACAGAATTTAACATAAATGTAATGAAAATAAATGTAATACGACCATTTATGAAAATTCGCTCATACGATCATGCTGCATGACTGGAACTTTTTTGTAATCTATTTGTATCATGCAATAAACAAACAAACAAACAAACAAATTAACAGCATTAGTCCCTTATTAAGAATATGAGTCTTTTTTAAAATATAACGTGGACTGGGACAAATAGATCCGACTCAAGTATTCGTGTATGTGAGTATTGAAGGTTTTATGGATTTTATTACTGCTGTTGAATCGAAAGAAACATCCAACGATATCCGTATAGAGATACAATTATTTTTACAGACGATAAAAATTGCCATTTGCAAGGAGGTTCCTCGGCCCAAACACAGCTAAGTTCAATATCAACCCAAACGATCAATTATGGTAATCTCTTTGACTGTTTACGTTCAATATTAATTTCCCAATTTATTATCATTTTTTCAGGTGCTATATTCTACCGGTGTATATTATCCTTACGGCCCTGCAAAAAATGCTGACACTATTATTCCCACGTCCCATTAATCAAATCCTTTGCTCGTGGCCTCTTGCAGTGGCTTTTTGATCAAATGCTTGAGAAAGACAAGTGGTCGAAGGGAAACACTCTGCGTGCTATACAAGGAAAATCTTTTACCACGTCACTCAGCCACCTCGAGGTTAGGACTTTGTGCCTCAGAGAGTTCAATAATGGAAACCGGTAAATTCGTAAAATCGGGCTTCCGTCGTTCCATCTAAGGTTGATGGTTCTTTCGCCTTCCACCTCACGTTTCGATGAAGAAACAAGGGTGGTTTCTGTTATGCATCACAATCCTTTTCGTCAAGTGTCCTGTCCTGTGAAAATCAATTGAAATAATCAATAGCTACTTAGGTTAAAACGAGTAGAATCTACCGAACAGCTCTTCTAGTCACCTTTAGCACGTAAATTACGAGTGAAAAAAAAAGTTAAAACATCATGTTCCAAGCAAGTTCCAGTCATGCAGCAAGATCGTGTGAGTGAATTTTTGTAGATTATCGTATTGCGGTATGTTACATTGTTTTGGCACTTTAGCACTTTGAATGTAAATAAATCATTCACTGCCAGTTTTATGACTATAAACTCGTTCTAAATTATATCAAAAAATATTCTGAAGAAAAAAAAATTTTAAACAATTCGAAAAAGGTCTTAAGTTTTTAGCATTTATTGCAGTTTTTCTTCAACTCTTAGCAACTATTATTGAAATTTAATTAAGTGTATCTTTCAGCATAATTTTGTTGATAAATTTCCTATGTTTCATTTTATCGTGTCCTGTCCTGTGAAAATCAATTGAAATAATCAAGAGCTGCTTGGGTTAAAACGAGTAGAATCTACCGAGCAGCGCTTCTAGTTATCTTTAGCAAGTAAATAACGAGCGAAGAAAAAGTTAAAACATCATGTTCCAAGCAAGTTCCAGTCATGCAGCAAGATCGTGTGAGTGTTCTGTTGAAAAAATTAATCGTCGTAAACGGGGATAATGTTGTACTTGGTTTTTACTGGTTTGAATCGACAGAAATAATCAAATATCCATGACCTTCAGCTTTTCCCAGTAAGGGGATTCTCAGTAAAAAAATAAAATGAAATGAAATAAATAAAAAATAAAATAAATAGATAAAAATGAAAAACTAGATTAAAGGAACAGTTTTTTCTAAAGTTTCTGTAGCTTGTTCTTGGCCTGTTAAGAGTTGAGAGAGTAGTAGGGCCGTAATAGGAATTCAACTCTGATCTTGCGAATGAAGCCTAGTCTATGTGCAAATGGAAACAAATGATCCAGCAGATGCCTTCGCACTCTACCCCACAGATCACAGAAACATATCATACTTAGCATTGTCCGTTTTCCCTCTGGGTTGTGCCTGGGGCCAGTGGGCTCTCAACCAGCTTATCTTTTCCCTACAGCCAGAACCTTGTAAATTTTCCTCAAGCCTACAGTGGTGGTGTTCCTGATTACTTCACAATGCGAGTAGCCGCACTGCATGATAATGGGCGTCTGGAGGCGGCGCATCCATTATTAGTCTAGCCGAACCCTTATTTCCTATTGTATCGTCTTAGCCCGATCGTATCCTTGGAAGTTATGACCAACCCCCAACGGATCCCAACCTTTCGTGAGCTTCATGGTTCGCCGCAATGGCAGGGAATCCTCTTATAAGATGTTCCTCGAACAAAGGCCTACTCTATTACTGTTTATTAGACACTCTAAGACTACCCGGAAATCAATGAACATTTCCAATGGTTCCTTTGAATCAACTTCCATATCACCTTTTTATCATACCGGTCTAAATAATAAAACCTATCCCCAAATTTACAAAAATGGTAAACAAATATCTTGCGTTCCTTCTCTTTCTAAAATCGTTACTGACAGCATGCTGAATTTTAGCTGACTTTGGTTTGCCAGCTTCTCAGTTATTCTTGTCCTATCTTCAATTGACTGATACAGATAATCGATAATAATGCGCCTGATGTGTACATCACGTTACTGATATCCCGAGCGGAAGATAGGCATTCCCGACTCCCCCTATTTTGTGGAAGGTTATTTTTCAACAAACCTTTGTAATATACCAAATAAAATATTGGTACCCCCACCCCTCTCCACTGCAGAAAATGTTTGTTTTACTTTTAAAGGTACCTACGCTCATTCCAAAAATCGAATTAAATAATCCGCCCGATCATCATCCGAAGGTTTTCTCTAAAACTACAAGACCATCGTTTACAAAATTCAGCTATTTGGCATGTGCCTGTAACAAAACACCACCTAATAATTATAATGCACTAAAATACTATAGTTTGATCTTAACCTATTCTGATACAAGACTTATTTTCTGAGGAGATGATCCTTGTAGTGCTTGTACCAACATATAGGTACGACTTCTTTCAGCATTTTTAAGAAGAAAACAAAAATATTTTCAATTTTTTTGTTTTTTCAATGATAATAAGTATGGGATGAGTTGCAACTAGAGATTCGGGAGGTTTCGGAAACATAAATCTTGATTAATCAAAATCTT
Source organism: Adelphocoris suturalis (assembly GCA_030762985.1). Taxonomy (NCBI): domain Eukaryota; kingdom Metazoa; phylum Arthropoda; class Insecta; order Hemiptera; family Miridae; genus Adelphocoris; species Adelphocoris suturalis. The sequence goes on from CM061044.1 coordinate 19,469,444, forward strand.
ACTTAGATGGTTTGTGGGTGTGGCCCTGCGATCATAATCTTTCTTCAGTAAGCTGTCGAGTACTTGGAGGTGGTCAAGTCTGGCACATTTCCTGAAACATAAAGAGAAATATTAATTCCTTTTTCCCTAGTAAATGTACGTACATGTAGAACTGATGGTAGCGCAACGTTTCGGTGGCTTACATTAATTTTGTTTAAGACTCATATATGACGATCATAGATGGTGATGGTCTCCAGATTGAGATGGTGATGGTCTCCAGATTGTTTTCCCGGGTCAGTGAGGAATTACATTAAAACTCTACTTGCAGGAACTATATAGAAACTATTTAAAAAGGCTTGTCGTAGTTACCGTCAGATCCAAGAGAATGCGCGTCTGTCCGGGTTGAACGCGTCATCCTCGAGTTCTTAGATTGCTGTATTTGGCAATAGATGAGGATCCGAGAACCGGAAAATCATCTTCTCTGAACATAGCACATTACGCTATTAATACGAGTTGTATCTTTTATGGTACTTTCTCACTCCCCTTGGCGGATTTAGGCCCCATTGCACCTCTGGGGGCGACCTAAGTTCGTTACATGGTAGCAGAATGTACTTAGGATTATGTACAGCTGACGCCTAGTAATCGGATCCACTATTTTTGTGGGCATTTATGTTTCAGATGAAACATGGTCCGGGTTTCCAGAAGGAATACCAATTATAATCCCTTGGATACATAAATAATTTCATTGGTTCTTGACTTTAATTTATCAATTTTTCCCCTCATATTATTTCAATTTTTCATACTTATTTTCTTCCAAGGACATTGTTCCCTATTTCGTAAGTCCCCAAAGTGGGCATCTCCCACTGTTAGTCTCCAAAGTTGAGCAAGTTGTATTATTCCCGATTCGTACAATCATTAATTGACAATCCAACCTGTTTTTATTGTCTCTTATCCTCAATCACCAATGCAGCTATTTATTAGTGAGCATCAGTTCTCAACCAGTAAACTATTCCACCCTAGAGTTGTTGAGGGTGAGAATGAGAGTCAGTCATTAGGTACTTTATTTGAGCTAAGTGCTTTCGCTTATTGGCCTCGTCAGAGCTCTATATATAAATCTTTCAATTGTTATCATTGGTTAGGGGGACCCATCCTCTTGTCATTTTCAAATTTGTTGCTGTTGTACCTTTTAACATGTTGTTGAAGGTAGGGGGGGTTTAATTTTTGTTTTAAAACTAATAAAAGATGCAAAATATTGAGCAAGCTAATTTCTTAGCTGTTAGCGATTTCTTGGATGTTTAGCAAATTCAAAACAACTGAATGTTCCTTCAAAATGCAGTCGCAGTTTTGTAATTTAGTTGTGATTACGTCAAGGCATTGAATTACCTGTGGTATTTCCGAGGTCGACATTCTCGAAGTTGCAATTACTCGACGCAATACCGGTCGGCAGTTCGAATTCTGCTGACAAAGAAATACGGTCAGGCCGAATGGGCAATTCTTTCTCTCCGGTGAACAACAAATCACCAACCCAAATCTCATAATAATCTTTTTTCAGAAATCTACCAGTTTAAAATTTATGAAAATTGTTCTTGCTAAGATTTAATAAAAGAGCAGCCATGAAAAAACAAAAATTGAAACGAAATTTACAATACAACCTTGCAAAATCAATACCTATTACGGAACTCGCTAAAAACACGTGCGCTCAGCTCAGCAACCTAACTGGAACTCTATATGAAGGCTTAAGTAACTCTATATGAGGGGAAAATATATAAGCTATAAAGATTGAGCACTGAAATATCAGTTTCGGTGGTTTATTTAGATTGTTGATTTATACCCTTTTATCACTGATAAATTTATCATGGTAGAACTTGACATCGTTGATTTTATCAACGTAGGCCAACCCCCAACCCCCCTTGCCACCTCCCCTGGTTGAATGATAAAAAATTTAAATTGATTCAAATGTCTTTCCCTTTACGGTCTCAGTTTTTGTATAAGTAGTGGGCTAAAAAACATTGGACTAAAATATACTTTTTCATTTTCTACCTGGCGAGGGTAGACAACACTAAGCGGTGGTCGGTATGTAAATTATTTATTTCTGCTTGGAGAGTGAGGATTTAACACGGAGGGCAAGTGTCACATAAGGATGTAAATCACGGCGTCTTCGGTGGGGGGCTTGTGAAACGCCCTTTAAGCCTCCGCTTTCATCAAGTTAATCGAAAGAGAATCTCTCTTGATCTCCGCTGCCGAACCATCTAATGAGCCTTGTATAGGAAAGTCTCGGGGCTCTTTAATTGAAAACCCACCGACCCATCCGAAGGTCTGTAGTTGTAGGACCTTGTGAAGAGGTCCCGCGCAGCCCTACGAGGAGGCGAATGGAACAGGCTCAATCAATCTTCCCGTTGTGGAACTTCTCACATGCCTCACCTCGAGGAATTTTCTGCGAGGGTTAGTTCGCTAGTGTGGAGGTTTCAGAGAGTTTAAGGAACCGCTTCGCAGTTCCCCTCAAACACTCGTTTCAACTACACCACTAATCCCAACAAGCCTAGAAGTATCTAAAACAGGCTAAATACTCTAACTATACGGAAAAACTGCGTGAACTATTCACTCGAGGATCTCTTAGAGGTGAAAATCCGAGCGAACTGCGGTGAAACCATAATTACTGTAGAGACAAGGATGGTCGATTGAATTAAAAACTAGTTCGACCGCTGGATGCAATTAAGGCAGTTCGAAATTGGAAAATTAATAGGAAACGGAGTTTTTCTCATTCAACTAGGGTCAAACTGATCGGATTGCTTTAGAACTTGACTATACACTACGACACATCATTCTCCAATACAAAGCTCGTTATAAAAATTTAATTATCAGTACTTGTGCACTCCATTGCAATATCAAGTGAAGTCAGTCCAAGGTTTATTTTATAGGGCCTCAAAACAGATAAAAAATTTCAAATTTATGATCTTTATGTTTTTTAGTCAAAAGAAGTGATGGCTCATTTTTCATGAAATTCTTTGTAAGCTCCAAATCTTCAATAAGAATGGGAGATTCTTATCTGAAACAACAGCGCATTTTGCGCATGTGATCGAGCGCAGACATATTATTTTTGAGGTAAACAAATATGGGGGTAACCATTTTGGAGTTTATTTCTAACTTTTATAAAAGACGCTTATAAAAGACGCTTATAAAAGATGAGGAGGGTCTCCGTTATCTGAAACACGCTATACCTGCTATAATTTATCATGTATGTAGAAATTAAACAGTCAATCAGTATGTTCTACGCTGAAGGTCTTCGTTTGTCCTGAGATCTACGTTATTTCTGAAATACTAAACCTTTCAGTAATAACTTGTGATTTTTTTCTCTCTTTTTTATTTGTAATTAAGTAAGAAAAAACGTCTGCCAAGTTGGGTGGGAAGTATAGCTTCCTAACATATTGTAACATGGACGTATAAATTAGTTGAAGAACAACGTACGAGTCGAAATGATTGATAAGTCGACTTTATAAGACATTAATGTTTGCGCATGCGCACTGACTACTATTAATCCAACTGCAATGAAATCCATAGGGAAACGTCTAGGAGCTACACCGCACAAACCTTGCAAATTTCATAAAATTCGGTCCATTAGTCTTTGAGGTTTGTCTGTGTCGATCAATTTCAGTTTTACGCTATAGTTATTACTCCTCCAGTAGCGATATAATTCATAGGGAACATTCATTCCTGGAACATATACCCATCTACTCCCCGAGTTTGAACAAAATCGAGCCAATAGATAGAAAAGAAATATAAAAAGAAAAAAATAGAAATATAAAAAAATAGGAAAAAAAAGAAAATATATAAATAAAAGAAAAAAAGAAATAGAAAAGAATTTGACGTTATAATAAATTAACGTTTGCGCATGCACACAGAGTATTATTTATGTGACGGGAATTTAAGTTATAGGGGACCGTATAGAAGCTATCCCGCACAATCCCTTGAAATCCTATCAAAATCGTTCCATTAGACTCGGAGTTCTGCTTATGCTAATCGTTAATAGTTTCGCCGTACGTAATGGTTATTACTCTGCCAATAGCGATATAATTTAAAGGGTATTTTCAAGAACATAAACCCAATTACCTACCGAGTTTGAATGAAATCAAACCATCATATGATAAAAAATCGATGGTATGAGAAATTAACGTTTGCGCATGCTTACTGGCTAATGTTGGTTCGACGGCATTGAGAATTAGAGGGGATCTTCTAAAACCTTGTAACAGGATCGGAATTCTTATTTCTTATTCTGGGAGTTTCCCTTGTATATCTATCATCTTAAATATGAAGTAGTAAGGAGATAAAACAGGTACACAGATTTAAAGGCACTTGTCTGCTGGTTTATTCAAGAAGGATAATTATTGCTCCAGGAACTCTACGGGAGTTCTAGGTTAGAGGGATTTACCAAATATGGTTTTACAGTTTAAATTGAAACATCGCAAGGAATCAGGAGGGAGGATCAGTCAAGGGGTAGCGTGGAGGTATGATTGGGGAAGGATATAGCAAATTGAGGACCTATAGGGTCCTAGAGTTGACATTTGCATACGATAGAAAATACTTCATTACATGTCTTTCCTAGATGGAGCACTTATTTATTTAATTATTCTTCTGTGCTGTCATTCGCGTTGTCTAAAATTACTTCGTTTAATTGTCTGTCATTCATTACTTGAATTATCCTGATTGAGCTATAAATTTGTTTTACATAGTTTCTGAAATTTTCACGTTCCCCTTGCAATTCGTGGATGTACTTGACGATCATATTTGTCCTTGTCAGGGTTGGTAGCAATATAGGATAATCAATAGGTATCTAGAGTTACTATATGAAATCGTATATGCGTTAATAGGACTGATTAGTTTTGCTAATGTAATTGCTTTTGCACAAGAGTGAGGAGGTCCCCCTATTGTCCTGAGGCCTCTCCTACACTTGCACGCCTAACGGCACACCCCTGAACAACAAGCTGGTTGTGTCGAGACGGACGTCGACATATCGCGTGCTCTGTCGCGTTGTCACAACCTAACCCGCACAATCCATGAAAATTTTATCGGAATCAGACTGAAACTTGTAATCATGTGCTGAATGAATTAATGATTTACGAAGATTTACTCGTAAGAATTACCTATGCAATTAATAGGGATAATTTGCAGCCTAAACCGCAATCCTTGAAAATTTTATCAAAATCATGAAAAATGAAAATTTTTCATGATGGAACGGTGCCGTGAGAAAATGATACTGGATGGAATTTATGTTTGCGCATGCGCAGAGAGAAGTATTTATTTGGGAACAACAGAACTGATAGAAAACCGTCTACACCCTAACCCACACATTCCATAAACATTTCATAAAAATCGGTTGAATATTGTGGAAATCAAGCTTGTAACAAGGATTTGCGTATACATGACGGACACACACATACATATATATATATATATATATATATATATATATATATATATATATATATATATATATATATATATATATATATATATATATATATATATATATATATATATATATATATATATATATATATATATATATATAGAAACCTCCCCTCAAAGACGGAGGGGGCACGCCATTAAGAAAAAAAAAAAAAAAAAATTATAAAGTGGGGAGGACGCCCAGGTTTACCCGAAGTCGGCCCTAGGAATCAGGGAAGTTGAGGAAGATGGAGGAGGGAGAGAGGGATTAAAGAAAGAGCCCCGAAGGACGCGGGTAGTGATATCACGGAGCACTCCTGCCGAGATGCCCAACTCGAGAAGCTCCGTGGCACTTTTCCCGCACCGCACCTCGCGCCATGACAGGGTCGCGGCTATGACCTTGATGTTATTAGGCGCCACTCCTTTCAGCTCAGATATCGCTTGCCGAAGGTCGTTCCTATCATATTTACTTATTTTAGCCCTCCAGGTCTGCTCAATGTCCATGCTGCCACATACAACTTGGACATCCATGATTATAGCAGACCCATCGAGCTTGATGGCAGCGATATCCGGCTTCTTGCCCCGGTCGCTCGGCACATGGTACAGTCTCTCTCTCTCCACATCCCAGCCGCTGGATGACAAAGCACCTGCTATTTGCTTGGCAACCGCATCATGACGCAGAATGCGGCCACCATGAGTCCGTGGACACTGCTGCACCACATGATACAGGTTCTCATTTTTACCCCGACAGGCACGGCAGAGGGTGTCTACTGTCCCACGACTACCTCCAGAACAACTCACCGCAGTGGCTAACGTAGCCACGCGGAGGGCATGAAAACACACACACACACACACACACACACACAAAAAAAAAAAAAAAAAAAAAAAAAAAAAAAAAAAAAAAAAAAAAAAAAAAAAAAACCGTTTGATTTTTTTTTTTTTCGAATTAAACTAAAACGTTTTTATCTCAAAGTGAAAACAATCGTTCTGCTACTAATTGGTGAACTTGGGAGCAAATTATGAGATGAAATTTAGCATCTAGGTACCTATGCCTCACTAGCACGTATATTCGCACGGACAATAGTTAATAAACTCGATTTCGCAAAGTTAGAATAAATACCTTTGCAACTTTATCACCTGATAATTCCATTATATTGTAGCTTTATATCAGCTGATATTTACAAGTCAGTTTCTATGTATAGCGGTTCCACTATCTAGTGATCATTAATGGAGTTTAGAGCTCAATTGGCTTAATCAATATTTTCACTAGCAGCGCAAGATGAAATGATGTAGAAATCCGAAGGTGTTTTTTCGAACTTCTAGCTCTTAGGGAGAGCGAACCGTTCAATCTATAGCGTTGCGGATGGTTTTAATCGATCCCTTGAGATTATATTTATTACTGACAAGCATAAAATCATTACTGTTACCTTAAAAATTCTCGAGATCTCGATTTTTGCGTGTTTAATCCTTTAATATTACCCTTTAGGGTTGATAAAAATTGATGTACTGACACATTCCGGACGATGTATGAATTTTGAGCAAAGTTGCATAAAGGTTGGTCCTGTAGTTTAGGAGAAAAGCTCTGGACGGTGTACAACGGACGGACGGATTTTTGTTATTTATTTTATTCGATTTTTGGATTCTACGCATGTTGAAAGGTAAACCAAAAAATGTGCATGGGGTGTTAAAATTATTTTTTTCTTGGTCGATTACAAAGGTTCATTATTGAAAATAATAAACCAAAAGAAAACGTCACAATTATTACTAGGTCCGCTCGTGTCTAGTACAACAATGTGTCGTACAATGTTCGCTGCAATACCTTTCGACAAATGACTTGTCAAAGAGGGCTGTTAATATGGACTCCTATGGACATCTTTGTTTCATAACGTGGAGCAAAGTTGGACAAACAATACCTGAGAGAACATGTCACTAGATTTTATCTTTCTTTCCCGTTTTGAAGGTTTCATCTGTCAGTCCCGTAGTAGCTTTCACACTCAATGCATTTAGATCGGCTGGTAATATTGATTTTTCATAGATTCGCGTATTGATGATACATTTTCGAACGGGAGGAAGAAGTGCTAAAATAGTTGGCGATATCAATCTCACGCAAAGCAGAACTATACAAGACGGATGCAACCAAGACCAAGAACAAGATGGTTACAATTAGATGCTCTAGTCGTAGGTGCAAGGTGTTAATAAATACCGATTCAAGTGTGAACTACATTGTTTCTGTTAAAATTAAGGATAACCACGAACTTCCCTCCAAGGAAACTACCGACAGAGAAAAAATGTTTTCGTCAAAGAAGAGAAAAGGCGTCGAAAATTTGAATGCAAAACCCAACAAACTAATTCAAGAGGAATTTGCAGCATCTCAACATTGAAACATAATTATATGGCAGAGTTTAGAAAAAGTATTTATAAACCAGGAAGATAACACTATTCCTACTATTCTCACAATTCCTCAGTCTTTCAAAGAATGTTCATCTCAACTGGTCCATTTTGACACGTAGAAACGGATGAATCGCTGCCTACTATAGCGACAACAGACACCCTTCGCTTACTTATGGCTAGCCGTGCATTTTGTTGCTGATGGAACGTTTTCATATTCACCGAAATACTTTTCCCAAATGTAAGCTGTTCTCGTTTAGAAGTCTGGGTTTCACGTGGCCATGATTTTTACCTTTCTAAAATCTAAAACTAAAGACACTTAGGTACATAGAGTTGTAGAAAACAGTTAAAGACTTATGCTCCGTACCCGATGCATCACACCAATCAAAAAAGTTTGCCACATATTAAAAATGTCACTCAATTTAGCCATCATTTCTTACAACCATCTTCCAACCTTAGGTGTACGATGATATAATGGTAGAGTCATATAGTATAATAATTATTGTTTATCCATATTTTTAAATTTTTATCGTCGTAACATCCCTTTCTAACGGTCCCCTCATTCACATGTCCAACGGATCCACTTATCTTTGTCCAAAAGTATCGTTTTTCAAAATCAATTGTCGAAAGTGCTTATATGTCCATAATTTCATACGGGCCTCTAATTTTAACCGAGCACTTGCGTGTGTGGACTGGGCCATAACCATCTGAGAAGCAATCCTGAACCAGACTATTCTCTTTTTAATGCATATATGCCCTACAATCTGGTTTCATTAAAGTTACATTCTTTAATTTCACTGTTGGAAATTAAAGGCGAGGTGGATTAAAAAAGGCGAAACGCGGCAAAAATTAAAGGGGAAGGTCGGCAGAGTTCAGTGGGGATGCAGTATCGTCGTATGTTACCCACTGCAGAGGTACCCCCGCAAACTGGTTATTATTCTTTTTTGGTAAGTACTTTCCTATACAAGAGCAAATTGGTACATCGACCCACAATGTGAAAAGAAAAAGCTTAAAAATTTCCTGGAAAAGGAACACAATACAATGAAGTTGCTACCGTATAATTGGTGTGTAACGCTTGAATGAATGAGTGGTTGGTGCTGTTGGGATCTAAACTGAAATATTATGTTTGGAATACTATGTAAAGAGCTAGAATTCATTAGGTAGAGGTTTGATTGTTTGATTCATGTGAACAAAACTTTTGCGGTACGTTTGCATAACTCGGATATATAGCGTTTCTGAGACGGAGTAATTTGCCTGTTATCTCATCCTAGTAGGTAGGTATCTATATGTGGACTCAGGTGTAGGTGTATCGTGAATAACATAGAATAAGAAAAACGCTGCAAGTTATTACACAATGGTTTATTATTTCTGTGTTAGACTGCTTTTCTATGCAGATCATTGGTCTATAATTGTTTAACCTCACATGTGATATATGATCAGAACATGGCGCACCATACCTCCGAGAAGGGTTCACAGTTTTATAGTTCCAAGACCCCGCTATTTCACGCTTCGCAGTAAAAATGTTTGAAAAAATGTCGATAGGTAAGGAAATAATGTGGGTTCAGAGACCCCTCAGCTGATCAGTGCGCCTCCGTCCATCGCAATTGTTTCGGAGGTGTCCCAAAGGAGCTACATCTAAATAACAACACTGTGAGTCGAATAGAATGAATGAATGAATGAATTTTATTCAGCTCTCTCGGATAAAAATCCATGAGCAGAGGAGTTTGAACAAAGATTTACAATTCACAATTAGCTGTAATTACATAAATAAACTTGTTCTAAGATAAACGTAACCCGTTCCACAGAAATTAAGGGGAAAAAAAGAAACATAATCGGATCTGAGGGTCATCTGAAGGACTGCATAACTTGAGATACCAACAACATCTTACTTTGAATTAAAATAAAAACGATCTAAGAAAGAAAGAATGAGTTGAGAAAAATTGCCGCTAGATCGAACTACATGTAACAATACAATTAATAAAACAAGTTGCTAGGAAAAACTGAAGAAGAACATAATTCTTATATGCCAAATATTGCAATATATATATATATATATATATATATATATATATATATATATATATATATATACTATTTTGTATTTTAATAGAAAAATAAACAAATCGAGGAGAAAAAAAAGTGAGCAATGATTAGTGATGTTAATACAGTAAGAGGAAACATATTACATAGCATACCACATTGGAAACAAATTAGTTTACGGATCTAAATTAACAGAATTTACTCCAAAATTAAATTGAAAGAATTAGTGCTCTCACTTCCGACACTTCTCTTAAATATTGATTAATCCTAAAAGCAATGTTTTTTGATGCTGAGTTTAAAATGCGGAGTAATTGAGCCTCTTCATTAAGGGGGAACTCAATTAGTGGGACGATAAATTTCAAGCGGGCAGTAGCATACATGGGACAAGAAAGCAAAAGATGCGCCAAGTCGTCCAGAACTCCCCAATTACAAACAGGGCACGCTGCCTCCGGGTCTAAGACAATTAATCCACCCCCCCACGAGGATTCTGGCATTGTTTACCCAGCAGTCTCAGCTGTGCGTGAACTCGGGTCAAATGAATTGGCCAGTCATTCAGGAGGTAAATCTGTGGAGTACCGGGAGATATGCTCTCCACAACCTTATTCAATACCAGGTATCTCGACTTTCGGCAATCATCAAGATCACGCTGATAAACCCTAGCCTCCATTTCGTGGCCAGCTCCATTTATATCCCAATGCCTAATCCAATCAAGTACATTATTGACATCCCCCGCTTCATTGACCTCACAACCAACCGACCTCAAAGCAAATGCTAGTCGGCAAAACCAGTTATATCGTATGTCACATCCACCACCGTGAATCGAATAGGAAAGTTAGCCTCGGAGGTTCCGAAGCTGAGCTGAGTCATTTTGAAATTTTATTCCAGATCTCTAAAAAGGAGCTACACTTCAGGTTTCAGCATCATAAATCAATTAAAAAACAAATGAGGCTCAGAGGGCCCACAGCTGATTAGTGACCACTGATGAATTCTTGATTCATCTCTGAAACGAAAGTTGTTCAGGATAGTCTAAAACGTAAAATGTGAATATTTTACCATTGTAAAAAAACAACAACTATTTGATTTTAGTGAGACCTTTTACAACTCTCAAAATTGAAAACTGCTTCCGCCACCTTTAAAAAGACTTGGGAGCAATCTAAGAGATGAAATTTAGCATTTAGGTACCACTACATCACTAGTAGGTACATCCGCACGGACATTAGGTAATCATTACTGTAACCTTGAAAGATTTTGAAATCTCGATTTTTGAAGGTTTAGGTTGAATGCTACCCTTTATGTTGACACAAATTGATGCGGAGCTTCTAGGACTATCTGGACCCCAAATGCGATTTTAAGCGCAAGTTTCATGAAGTTTGGTCTAGTGGTTTCGGAGAAAAGCCGCGGACGGCGTACGGACGGATTTTTTTTTTCGATTTTTGGATTCTACGCTTTTTGAAAGGTAAACCAAAAAAATTTCAGGGGCGGTTAAAAATTTGTTTTTGTTGGTCGATTACAAAGGCTTATTATTGAAAATAATAAACCAAAATAATTGTTAAACTAAGAAATTATCAAAAGATATAAATCGAGGATCAAGAGTAATCCTCGACTAGATTGAAAATGAATCAATCTAACTGTACGATGGTCTACCTAGTCTGCGGCGGATTTGTCTTCCTCTTCCAAAACTCCAATCCGATCTAACTAAAGTCCATTTCACGGCTTTTCCCTGCAATAAGCCCTCTTGAAGAACAGACTGTGTCAATTTGTTCTGGTCTCAAGGCTCTCCTTATTTCATGGGTCGTGTAACCCATTTGGACTCATTTCGTGGTTCTGATCTCACAAAAAGCAAACAGTCCACTACAACTTATTTTCTTATTTGATTCATTGTATGTTTCTAAAATACAAATATCGTGAATACTCGAACGGACACTCTTAGAACGAGAACCATACAAATTATTACAGAATGGTTTATTTATTAATTACTAGCCGCTCCGGCTCGCTACGCTCGCCTCCACGTCCAGCCGGGGGGCAAGCCCCCCGGACCCCCCATTCAATTGCTCGCTTCGCTCGCAAAGTGTGACATGTAGGGAATGTTGCTCGCTTCACTCGCAAAGTGTGGCATGTAAGAAATATTGCTCGCTTCGCTCGCAAGGTGTGGCTGCGCAGATGCGATGTATTACAATTGAAACATGTAGGGGATGTTGCTCGCTCCGCTCGCAAACGATAGATCCCTAAGGGTAGGTTTAACTTCTGTAAGGGAAGCTGCTCGCTTCGCTCGCTTGAGGAAGTTATACTGCCCACCCAACTTGGCAGACGTTTTTTTCTATTGGAAATTCTTACAAACAAATTAAATCTTATAAAACTACGTGGAACCACAAAAAGTTTATTCGGGGATGTTGCTCGCTTCGCTCGCAAAGTGTGGCTGTATACATGCGATGTATTACAATTGAAACGTGTAGGGGATGTTGCTCGCAAACGGTAGATCTCTAAGGGTAGTTTTACCTTCTGTAGGGAATGTTGCTCGCTCCGCTCGCTTGAGGAAGTTATACTGCCCACCCAACTTGGCAGACGTTTTTTTCTGTTGGAAATTCTTACAAACAAATTAAATCTTATAAAACTACGTGGAACCACGAAAATTTCATTAGGGGATGTTGCTCGCTTCGCTCGCAAGGTATACCTGTATATCCTTGAGGAAGTTATACTGCCCACCCAACTTGGCAGACGTTTTTTTCAGTTGGGAATTCTTACAAACAAATTAAACCTTATAAAACTACGTGGAACCACAAAAAAGTTTATTTGGGGATGTTGCTCGCTTCGCTCGCAAACTCTGGCATGTAGGAAATGTTGCTCGCTTCACTCGCAAGGTATGGCATGTAGGGAATGATGCTCGCTTCGCTCGCAAACGGTAGATCCCTAAGGGTAGGTTTAACTTCTGTAGGGGATGCTGCTCGCTTTGCTCGATTGAGGAAGTTATACTGCCCACCCAACTTGGCAGACGTTTTTTTCTGTTGGAAATTCTTACAAACAAATTAAATCTTATAAAACTACGTGGAACCACGAAAAGTTTATTAGGGAATGTTGCTCGCTTCGCTCGCAAGATATTGCTGCATATTCCGACATGTGAATAGCTAAAACTACCTACGAATTTGCACCGCTTGGGATTTGGAACCCCAAAGGGTGTTAGGGCATCATTAGCGACCGTTATGTGACCGTTATGAATAGCTCGCAAGAGTGCAAGAGCGAACTTTGAGTCCCTTCAACTCGCATTATTGTGAAACAGCGGCCCGGGTCGATTAAAAATGTACTTTTAAACGCTTTGCTCGCTTCTTCTCGCAATTTGACCGAGTTCTCGTCACTTTTTTCGATATCCGACTTCGGATTCAGATTCGGCGGGATCAAAGCTGTATTTCGCCCGCGAAAACCGTTCCGAAAAACGTACCTTTATGGGGTATATTTTAATCGGAAAAAACCAAGTTTTTCGGCGGACTTTTCGAGAAAACGGGTCCGTACTCTCGCATTTTTTTTAACGCATTTCCCGATACTTTTTTCGCGATCCGATCGCGCCGTCGTCTTCCTCGTAGGAAAACCTACGAAACCCGTATTTTTCCGGAATTGTCAACGGCCGTTTAGAGGGGTAGGGGAAGCGGGGAAGTCCAAAAAGCGCACATTAATTATTACTTCGACCCCCCTCCCGCCCTACGGCCCATGGTTCGGGTGGGATTAGAAAATTTTAAATTCGCTTATACACCCTATCGGAAAATCCCAAAAAGATCCCACCACTCGTAGACTCCCCCCACTCAGCCGTTTGGCCGTGCATAGACACGACAGACAGACAGAGCGACAGACAGACGGAGTTTCATTCTTATTAATAACTAGCCGCTCCGGCTCGCTACGCTCGCCTCCACGTCCAGCCGGGGGGCAAGCCCCCCGGACCCCCCATTAAATTGCTCGCTTCGCTCGCAAAGTGTGGCATGTAGGAAATGTTGCTCGCTTCGCTCGCAAAGTGTGGCATGTAGGGAATGTTGCTCGCTTCGCTCGCAAAGTGTGGCTGTATACATGCAATGTATTACAATTGAAACGTGTAGTGGATGTTGCTCGCAAACGGTAGATCTCTAAGGGTAGTTTTAACTTCTGTAGGGGATGTTGCTCGCTCCGCTCGCTTGAGGAAGTTATACTGCCCACCCAACTTGGCAGACGTTTTTTTTCTGTTGGAAATTCTTACAAACAAATTAAATCTTATATAACTACGTGGAACCACGAAAATTTTATTAGGGGATGTTGCTCGCTTCGCTCGCAAGGTATACCTGTATATCCTTGAGGAAGTTATACTGCCCACCCAACTTGGCAGACGTTTTTTTCAGTTGGGAATTCTTACAAACAAATTAAATCTTATAAAACTACGTGGAACCACGAAAAGTTTATTCGGGGATGTTGCTCGCTTCGCTCGCAAGGTATACCTGTATATCCTTGAGGAAGTTATACTGCCCACCCAACTTGGCAGACGTTTTTTTCAGTTGGGAATTCTTACAAACAAATTAAATCTTATAAAACTACGTGGAACCACGAAAAGTTTATTCGGGGATGTTGCTCGCTTTGCTCGCAAGGTATTGCTGTATATTTGTAGGAAAAAATCCGAATTTATTCTGTTGAAATGGCTCTCGCTTCGCTCGCAAGGTACCTGCTCGCAACACCCAAACACCGAAACCTGCACCTGAGTTATCAAACCCCAAACACGTCTGTCTTCCACATATAATTTCTCATTTTAATAGCTTCGTCTAGCTTCCCCTCGCAATTTGACCGAGTTCTCGTCACTTTTTTCAATATCCGATTTCGGATTCAGATTCGGCGGGATCAAAGCTGTATTTCGCCCGCGAAAACCGTTCCGAAAAACGTACCTTTATGTGGTATATTTTAATCGGAAAAAACCAAGTTTTTCGGCGGACTTTTCGAGAAAACGGGTCCGTACTCTCGCATTTTTTTGACGCATTTCCCGATACTTTTTTCGCGAGCCGATCGCGCCGTCGTCTTCCTCGTAGGAAAACCTACGAAACCCGTATTTTTCCGGAATTGTCGACGGCCGTTTAGAGGGGTAGGGGAAGCGGGGAAGTCCAAAAAGCGCACATTAATTATTACTTCGACCCCCCTCCCGCCCTACGGCCGATGGTTCGGGTGGGATTAGAAAATTTTAAATTCGCTTATACACCCTATCGGAAAATCCCAAAAAGATCCCCCCACTCGTAGATCCGGCCCACTCAGCCGTTTGGCCGTGCATAGACACGACAAACAGACAGACAGATGGAGTTTCATTCTTATAAATAGTATAGATATAGATTATTATTTTCTGAATCGATGAACTTTACGCACAAATAAGCGCTCTTCCTTGTTCAATACCATCGTAACGAACTAACACTTCTCTAGTAGGAATTTACAGGTATACTCAACATGAGAATTACACACGAACTAAATCATTCGCGAAGAAGTTGAGGAAACCGGTAATGTCGATAAATTGATTTAAACAATTACGTCATCATCAGGCTCAAACAATAACAGGACATACCCTGGAAGGAACACAGCTTCAAAGAGTGAAAGAGGATAATAGATAATCAGATGGTGATAAAAAGAAGACGGTTACTCAATCAGATTTACAACATTCAATCTAAAACTATATTTTTATTAAAAATTCCCGAATTACTGATTTATGAAATGCTATCTCTTAAAATCCATCTCTTGAACACAATTGACATTGATGCCTAGTTTTGGATACAATCGTTCGTTATTAATTAATTTCTTAGCTAAATTTTTTTAATAGGAAGTTTAGTTGTTCATACGTAGTTCTGGAGATTGCCGCTAGATGGAATAGGCTTCTCGATTATTTAGTGACAGCCAAGACCACACACCTCGCTCTACCAACTGCGCCAACTGGTGGTAGGATACAATGATTTAGTTTTGATCAAACAAGACCCCTTGATTACCTCGTCGCATATTCATATCAGTTTTCCTCCGCAGTTCATAGTATTATTTATCCACAATATATTTCGATCTACCTCAAATTCTATCACCTTCAACTAGAAGTAAATCGGATTGGTTGTATCTTCCCGCGGATGGAACCGTAAAACCCGCCAAAAGAGAGAAATCTCGGTCCCCACTATGACAGTTTTCCGACAAGCAGTACAATTCATCGACGGTATTTTTCCTTTTTAAAATTCCTATCCTTTCCTGACCCTATATCACACTTAAAAGCATACATAAAGTATAATGTTAAGTCGTTATCGCCCTGTTGAGTAAATTTTAGTTTATGTTGAGTAATTTTCAAAAATACGAGGAAAAAAATTGTATTTTCCCTCTGATCTTTTGAATTAGGTTATATATATATATATATATATATATATATATATATATATATATATATATATATATATATATATATATATATATATATATATATATATATATATATATATATATTTTTTTTTTTTTTTCACACACGCACTCTCACCCGCATCTGCTAAAAAACAACGTTGAATTACTGAAATTAAATCAATAAATGCGTGTTCCGTAAGAAGATTCATGACTTGAAGTAACCACATGAACGGATTTATGAGTGATCTTATTATGCGACTAGAGAAAGCCATTCACAATCATTTTCCTAAGCTTCCAAGAAGCTTTTCATCGAAGTACCTTTTCCCAAGGTACTTACAAAGTTTGAAATGAGATTCTGAGTCGAATGCGACCCTCGTCATTTCTCCGTAGATCGATTGTCCGGGGAAAAACATGTGCCTGTGATCTCGAGCCCCGAGCTCACTGAATCCATTCTTTTATGAGCTCCCAACCCCTATTTACTCTTTAGATGGGTAGGTCACCGAAAGTAAAGCTCATGACGAGAATTCGCGGAAACGAATATCCCCAGCCACTGTCATCCGCTCTGCGAATCACGCGTTTTATTATTGCGATACTGTTCCGAGTGGATGATCCTATAATCTTGATATTGTAGGATGCTCTCCAACATAATCGAAAATCGTTATTAGGAAACTCGTTCCAAAAAGTGGTTTCCTCCAATTTTCGTTCTGTAAGGAGACAAGGACCCGCCCCCCCAAATACAATAAATAGAGGTCTGTCTTTACGCCGCAATTTTCTTTGGCCACCATTCTTGGGATTTCACCAAATATTTTGTACCACGTACCTAGGTATTCTCTATTTTTCAACTGACGAATTTTTTCGAAATGGATATGTTTATGGGATGGGGAACAGGTGGCAATTCGCATGACCGGTTTTTCTAGATCAAACAACCGATAAACAATATAAAACGGAAGTTACAGGAGATCGTTGTTTAATTCCATGAAAATGAAGATTTACAGTATTAGCCTGGAATTTAAAATCGTCACACTTGTATAGCGACCTTGGAGCGCAGTTTGGGTGTTTGAATATATTCAGTTGGTTGAGAAAAAATATACTTTTCGTAATTATCATGAGTTTTAATAAAGATAAATTTTATAATATTAGGCTATTTACTTATAGATTAAAATTATATTTCTTCGATAATTCGTTAACGATAAAAGAGTGAATAGATTCAAACAACTTATTAGATACTGGAGAAGAAAATTAAGACAAATTTAGGGAACCCAAATTCCATGGATGGAGCGTAATAGGAATTCAATATGAAAATAACCAAAAAAGCTCTTATATTCTATAGGGTATATAGAATATAAGTATATATTATGTAGTAGTACATAGAAGTGAGGATATACTATAGCATATAGAAGTGAGGTACATTATTAACTCTAGGAATAAGATAAACCTCCATAAACATGCAAAACCGAAGTGATGAAAATATGACGTAAAATTGATAGGTAAAGTTCCGAGTGTCACAAAATTGATTTTCCACTGAAAAACATTGAAATCGCTTCGTATTCTACGAAAATTCTCTAAAGTGATCTAAACTCTGATCAATATTTTACTTAAGAGGTATTAAAAGACCAATATTTGGTCAATGTCAGTCTCAAAGTCCTGTTAAGAAAGTAGGTAGAGTAAAACAATCAATAAAAGAATTTAAGAACTCTAGAGAATCCAAAAGTGGAAAGGAAGTTGAAGTCGTGAATTTCGTATGGTTCCAAATCAGCTATGCCGTTACCTTTTAAGAGCTTCAAGGAGTGGAAATGCTAGGGAGGATTCGGAGTGTGAAAGGTTCTAACAAAAGGACTTGAGTCCTCCAGGATTCAGTTCTTCTTTTTATCTCGTTGGACGGGCCCTCGTAAACTTCTGACGCGCTTTCGCCGTGGGGGCCGATCCGTTTTGATTCAGCTGGTTTCAACCCAAGCGATTTGTAGAGGTTGAGTAAATCCTTTTGAGAAATCCAGCTCCGAACGACCCCAATCCCGGCTTTCAAGCCATAGAGTGAATAACGGATTTTTTCCAAGCGGAGTTTCGGGAGCTCTTGGATGATTACCTCTTGAGATTTCGGGGTGTATCTGTTGCTTAACGTGGATATTTTGCATATTTTAGTTAAGAAACGATGTGATAACCGACTACTGCAGGGGTCCACCTACTCTTCAAATGATCATTTTGTAAAAACACATGTAAAAGTAAATTAGTTAAAATTATACTTGGGTGCGCTTGTTGTTCTATTAGGAACCGATAGGGGGAGGGGGTCTATGATTTAGATTCGCTTTAGCCTTTATCTTGGAAGGGCCGATTCATCGGTTCGTATTCGGTGCAAACTCATCTGAATAGAATATCTTCATTATAAAGGCCTCGTGCATCGTCTGAAAACTAGAGCACTCTATCGGCAAAACGCAGCTTAACACTACCTCCCCGAACGCTCAGACATATTTTGCTTTGTGTTAAGTGAACCATCTTCTTCCGTGCTGAAGAAAAAATTTCTTTCAGATTCGCAGACACAAGTGAATAAACTAGTAAAGCCAACTAGTAAGTTAAAACTTAAATAATTGAGTTTAAATGGTGTTAAATAAATATGAAAATCGTTTGTTCTAAAAGTCAATTTAACTTTGAATCCAGAAATGTTGTCAAAAGTTGAGAATATGATATATATATAATTGTCAGTTTCTGGGTGAATAGAACAACGACGATAGACCGTGGTTTCTCCTTAAAGAAAACATTTATTGATTAGAATCACATGCTAACTAGGTATCTGCTTCATGAATATTCCAAAAGAATTCTTCTTACCTTAAAGAAAATCGGTTTTTATAGTCGTTTCTTCTATAAGTTCAACGCGGAAATCACAAATACGAACGAATTGAAAGAATTAAAGTTTACATACTTGTTAACAACCGTTGTCAACACAACGTCGTTACGAAACGAAATAACAAACAAACAATCAAAAGTGGAGTAGGTCCTTCACTTTTACATCTCCCCCCCTCGGAACGGCAACAGTTTGCTACTATGCACAAAATTAGCTTGAGATCTACGTCGATTGCAATTGACTTCATAAATAGTAGATGATACTCTGCTTAATACTGCAAACGGTCCTCTTCTTATAGGGTCTAATTTGTTTCTGTTGAGGCGATTCCCCGTTTCCACGTAAACCAAGTCTCCAACTTTAAATTCGTGATCTCGTCTGTTCGTATCCATTCTTGCTTTATTGATCCTGTGATTTTTCCGAGAGTTTTCGAATGCTATCAGTCTGTCTTGCGTCAAATCTTGTGGTTGACAGAGAGTTTGGGGTATTATTGAAGAATCATTTCCTGTGAGCAAGTATAGTGGGGAGAATTTCGTCACGCTATGGATTGTTCGATTGTATTCATCGGTACATTCTTTAGCAAGACTGGACCATGGACGGCGTGGTTGTTCATCTCTTTTACAACGAATTCGGTTCACCAGAGTTTGATTGAGCCGCTCATTCAAACCATTGGAAAAAGGGCAATCCACTGCTGTGAAAACCAGAGTTACCCCATAACTATGTAGGAATGTCTTAAATTCTTTGGAATTGATACCTGCATATTGATCAGCAAGGATAATTTTGACCTTATTCTTTTCCAAAATAGGTCGTAAGAAATGAATGAGATCCTTAGCTTGTTGACCCCTGGAAGGATAAGTGTATGCGAATCTCGTGAAATGATCAGCTAGAAGATGAAGATAACGTTTAGAAGAATGGTATCCTCCAAAGCCGCCTATAGTATCGAGTGACATGATCTCATATGGTTCTTTGGCTGGACCTAATTGCGATAACCGTCCAATATCTCGACTTCTTCTGGATTTATTCCTGTTACATGTATTACATTGGTTACAAAATTCCTTTATCATTGCATCCATCCGCTTGAAATAATAAAATTCTCGTATTCTGTCTTTTATATGACTACTTCCAATGTGGCCGTAGTATGAATGGATTTTTTTAATCAGGTCCGAGCCAAATTTCTTGGATACATAAATACGTTCTCTATTTCTCACCTTTTTGTACAAAAGATCACCTTTTTTGTATGTATTGTTGTCTAGGGTAAGTTCATTCTGATTATTTTGTTGGTCTTGCTGAAGATCTTGGATTGAGACCAAGTTAACTACTTGTAATACATCATCTGTATTCTCAAAAGTTTCTAAAACAGGATTTCTCGAAAGTGCATCCGCTTCTTGATTTGTTTTTCCCGGAGAATATCTGATAGTAAAATCATACTGAGACAGATAATAAACTAAATCGCCCAGCTCTTCATCAGTTCTCGCTTTAATTTTCAAATTTTCCAATGGTCTATGATCAGAAAATACCTGAAACTTGTGACCTATTAACCAATGTTGCCAATATCTCAATGCTTCTCTTATTGCCAGACACTCCAGATAAACCGCTTTTTTCTTTGCTTGGGACGGGGTGAATTTCTTTGAGAAATAGGCTACTGGATGTAACTCACCATCATCTTGAATTTGTTTTAAAACAGCCCCCATTCCCAGAGCACTTGCGTCTGTGAAAACAAATGTTCTCTTTTGTGGGTCGAAAATTGATAGAATTGGACTCTGGCATAGGTATTCCTTTATTTTATTGAATGTAGTATCACATTCAACAGTCCATTTGAACTCTATATTATTACGTAGAAGATTGTGTATAGGTTCAAGCAACCTGGTATAGTCTGGAATGTATTTATGATAAAAATTAACTTTTCCTAAGAACTGACGAATGTTTTTCTTGTTATTTGGCCTAGGGAAGTCTTTTATAGATTTAAGGTTGTCATGATGTGGCCGGACTGAATTATAAGAGAGAGTATGACCCAAGTAGTTTACTGATAATTGAGCAAAGTTACACTTCGATAACTTCAAGCGAAATCCTTCTAACTTTATGGCATGGAGTAATTTCTTAATGTGCTCTAAATGTTGATCAAAATCAGATGAAAATATCAAGATATCGTCGATGTAGTTTATACAAAAATCTTGAAGTCCGTTCCGCCGGATTGTCATAGCTAGTATTCTTTGAAAAATTGCAGGTGAAATTTTTAAACCAAAAGGTAATCTCTTCCATTGATAATGCCCGGACTGTGTAACGAAGGCAGTTTTATGACGATCTTTTTCTCTTACTGGTATAGACCAGAAGGCAGAATTAATGTCTAGAACCGAATACCACTTACAATTTCGTGTTTTCACTATAATGTCTTCAATTCGAGGGAAGGGCTGTGATTCCGGTACCAAAATCTTGTTTAGCTCACGAAAATCAATACACAGTCTGGAACGTCTATTTTCCTCTTTCTTATATGCTAAAGTTACTGGAGCGGCAAAAGGAGATTCAGATTCCTCTATCAATCCTACTTCAAGTAACTTAGTAATTTGGTTCTCGATTTCTCGATCATCCAAAATTGAGCATCTATATGGTTTTTTTGAAATATATTTGCTGTCTGTAAGTTTAATATGGGCCTCTGAGTTAGCTTGTCCGACATCATATTTGTGTTTGGCAAATATTGAGAAATTCTCCTTCAGTAGACTTGAAATGCGTCTGATTTGCTTAGAGTCTAAATGTTGCAGTTTTCCCAAATACGCCGAATCGTCTTCTTCTACATAATTTACCTTCACTACTTTCTCATTTTCTACATATTCTATATGATTATCACATACACGCTGGAGAATATTTAGGTGCTCATCTTGAATTAAACGAAATTTTTGAATAGCATCCAATCCTAGTAATACATCATATGAAAAGTTATCATTCTTAATCACATGAAGGTCTACTTCGTGTTCTATTTTATGTATTCTTATAGGTAATTTGATCTTGTTACAGCTTGTTTGCACACCACTAATTGTTTTAAATGTTTGTTCATTCTTCAACATTTTATCTTTAATATCTTCTATTATCTTAGAGTTTATTAGCGTTACGTTAGAGCCACTGTCATAAATTCCTGTAACTTTATTGTTATTAACTGTAACATTTAATCTAATTAGTGGTGTGTAATTTAGTTTTTTTGCTCCTCTTGAATATTAACAGCGATTTCTTCCATTTCCGCTATGTTCACTCTTTTCTCATTCATACCGCGTTCTTTATTTCTACAAAGTTCAACTGGATGAAAGCGCCCAGGGTAACCATGTGCCTTACAAATGCTACAAGCTCGTTTTTCTATGAATTTATTATTCTTACTTCCAACTACTGGACTATTAGTCTTTTCAGTACTACTAGCAGATCTTACGTCACCTCTCTTAGGTTTAGAATATGTTTGCGTATACCTACGAAGCTGGTTCATAAGTTGTTCTGTTGTATCAATTTCTTCCTTATCTAGACGGTCCTGGATGTGAAAAGGGAGACCGACAACTATATGATTTATACGTGATCTATCTGACATTGAAGGTTCTGTTTCTAGTAATAGTCGTTCTTTTCTTAACGCATAATCCAACAATGAACCACTCATGAATTTAAAGGTATAAGCAAAATATACTGAACGCCAGCTTTTATCACTATAAGTTTGTAAAAAGGAATCACGCCACTCTTCCCAATTTCCTTCCAGTGTAAGTTTGTATAATGTCGAAGTATACCATTCAGTTGCGTTTTGCTCCAAAAAGAGGCGCAATACTTGTATTTTATTCTCATCGGTGATGATTTCATGTCTCTCACATTCGTTTTCAAAATGATTTATCCACTCATTAGCATTTTCATTACCTCGAAAAGGATTTAATACAAAATTTTTCTTTATTTGAGACATATTGATTTTCTTATTTTCTTTTTCATCCAATCTTGCAGTTAACTTATCTATTAGTTTCATTAGTTCTTTTTGGCTATCTGCTGTTTTAACAGTTGTAACTTCGTTCTGGTTTTGCGATAGATTGTCATTTAATTCATGTAAATACTCATCTTTAAAAACAAAGTTTGTGTCTTCATCGAAATATAAAGGTACTGTAGCAGCAGGCAGTGTAACCGTGATATTACGATACTGACCAAGTTTCACTAAAGATTTGCTAGCATTCCTCACAACACCAATATTAAATAGTTCGTTATGATGTCGAGCATTCTGATATTTTATAGGAAACCCGTACGTAATTTGTTCCGTTATTAATTGGATGGAAGTTACTTTTATTACCTCTTCAGAGCTTTCCAAACCTCGTTCCAAATGGATTCGTACCTGAGCCGACTGCATCTTCAAGTCTTTTCAGGGAGACGAAAAAACCGATTTATAATTGTCAGTTTCTGGGTGAATAGAACAACGACGATAGACCGTGGTTTCTCCTTAAAGAAAACATTTATTGATTAGAATCACATGCTAACTAGGTATCTGCTTCATGAATATTCCAAAAGAATTCTTCTTACCTTAAAGAAAATCGGTTTTTATAGTCGTTTCTTCTATAAGTTCAACGCGGAAATCACAAATACGTACGAATTGAAAGAATTAAAGTTTACATACTTGTTAACAACCGTTGTCAACACAACGTCGTTACGAAACGAAATAACGAACAAACAATCAAAAGTGGAGTAGGTCCTTCACTTTTACATATATATATTAAAAAATATATATATATATATATATATATATATATATATATATATATATATATATATATATATATATATATATATATATATATATATATATACATGCTAAATGGACGCCAAAGCCTAAGAATGACCATACCAAAATGACCATATTTAACTACAAACTTTTTCTTCGGTGCTCAGAAGCTAAATGGAATACTTCGAGAGCTGTACCCAATTTTGTCCTCCAGTACCCAGACAAAAGATATTTTCCCCGAAGCTCCGATTGTCTCATACAGGAAGAATCCCACATTAGGCAGCATATTGTCCCACAAAAGAAACCGCCATCCCGACCGTCAACCGTCCTCATCCTTGCTAGAAGCCGAGATGCAAGTTGTGCGCAATTGAGCTCCAAGAATCTGAATTTTCATCAACAAACAACCCTCAAACTTATCGATGTCGTGGAACTGCGTTTTGTCAAACGAGTAACTGTGTATATGAACTTGTATGCCAAAAATGTGAAGCTTTCTACATTGGGAAAACCATCACACCTCTGAATCTCTGGATTAATCAACACCGTTCATCAGTTACCAGAAGACTTGATTTGCCAATCAACGCCCACGTCCAAACTCATCATACCTCCTTTGACGAATGTTTTAAATTGAAAGTTCTTAGATGCTTCCCACCTGAAGCAACAGACATACAAGTCAGACAATCGGAGCAAGCTCACTCTTATGTTCTGGGAGCATATTCATCACCAGGCCTCAACCAGTACAAGTGGTGGATTCGAATAATCATCATAATTATTTTGTTAATTTCATTTTCTTCTATTTATTTTTTTATTTTTTTTATTTTTTTTATTATTTTTTTTTTTATTTATTCCTATTTTTATTTTATTTATTTATTTATTATTATTTTTTTTATATTTTAATTATGTTTATTGTTGTATGTATATGTTGTGTGTGCGTGTGCGTGTGTGTGTGTGTGTGTGTGTGTGTGTGTGTGTGTGTGTGTGTGTGTGTGTGTGTGTGTAACCTCATTTTTATTTACTGATTAATTTATTTTTACAATGATTTATTTCATTTCTATTTTCCCAATGATGTAATTTATTGATTTTATATGCCTTTATTACCTATTTTTTATCCACCCTCCTCTTCTACAATCATCTCTATCTTATCTATTATCATCACTAATTCCCATTTAATCGTACTTACCATAACATAATTTACATATCCCATAATCCCATCAAAGTTCTTTACTCATCCGCACCTCACCTCTCATTACACCATTAATCCATTGCTCCTCTCATCCTCTCTTATCATCATCCATGCACCTCATCCATGCGCATTAAAAACGAGCGAACACCTCCATTCCAAGTCCGCCAACCTGCAGAGCGCCAAGAGAGGTCATCACTACACTCTACTCTTCATTTTGAAAAAGGCAATCGCCGAAATATCAACAACAATTGTGAGTTTAATCTTTATTTGTGTTTTAATTTTCACTGCACATCTGTGCCAAAAGATATATATATATATATATATATATATATATATATATATATATATATATATATATATATATATATATATATATATAGTATATGTATATATCTCTATTTTTTCCTGTTAGGGTGTAAATGGTCCACTATTAATCCCATACTTCTCAAATCAAATCATTACTCCATTTTCCATATGCGCAAACGTAAATTCCAGCAAACAGAATTTTTTTACGCCTAATCGTCCGATCCCGTCAAATTGGGCGCATAGTAGGGCGACAATGGTTTAATTATTCCATGTTAATTTCAATATGAATGCACCATTGTTAGCTCCTGCGAATGCGCGAAAGTGTACTCTGAGAACAAGGTCTAGTTTTCATCAGATTTTGATTAAATTTTCTGGGAATTTGTGGGTTAGGCTGTAGATTGTACCCTACCAATTTCATTTTTCTCAAATCATTACTCCATTCTGCGCATGCGCTAACGTTAATTCTGCAAGCATAATTTTCCCGTTTCTTAAACTGTGAAGCGTGAAATTGCGGGGCCTTGGAACTGTAGAAGTGTGAACCCTTCTCGGAGGCGCGAGGCGCGATGTTCTGATCATAATATATATACATACGGGGTTTAATAATTATTGACCAATGATGTGTGTAGAAGGACTATCTAATACAGAAATAATAAACCATTGTGTAATAATTTGCAGCGATTTCAAATTCGTTACACGCAGTGTAATGTTCTCAACGTTATTGAAACGGGTCCCCAGATATTTAACAATACCACAAGAATTGATTGGATATTTGTAGTAACCGATATTGTATCCGTTCTACTCCGTAAATTTAATAAGCAGAAACTGGAATTGCGTGCAGACATTTTTAGCAGCAAACATAATTTTCTAAATAACTTGTAATTTATTCTTCTGTATACAAGAAGAGAAGACATGAAGATGTGTAACAAGAAGAAAACACAACGAAATAACAATAATGTTAAATTGAATAGAGTGAGCTAGAAAACGTATTTTGGAGACGGACACATCCTACATTTCTAATAATTTCATTGACGTTGTATAGAGAGTTCTCAACCAAAATCCAATATTGAGAGACGGATAAGTTAAAACTAAAACTTAATAAGTACTTGTGCTGGTACGATTTAGTGTGTTTTATAAAGTTACCACATCTTCGTTTGAAACGGAGTCAATGAGGAAAGTTTGAGAAGTGTCTATGTGGAGAGTTCTGAGACGTGTCCATTGACTCGTGATTCTCCCCCACAATGCTCATTAAATGTGTATTTGAGTTAGTTTGATAGACTTGATATTAATATTACTTAAGCTTTAGTTTGTAACTCTTTTGGTTAGATCTTAATAGTTTGGATTAGCCCCAAAGTTTTGGTGCATATACGTCCGTAGAATGTAATGTTATTCGTTCTATAGAAGAACTGCGGTTATAATTTGGCACCAATGGGAGAAATTTAGTCTCGTGTTTCTAGAGAACATACTGAGTAGCTCTATCAGTTTGATTATACAAACGTGTGCAAATTAATTGATTCGAGCTGGTTTATCTCAATTTCTTAAGATCAGTGGGTTTTGAGCTTGTATTAGAGTTTCACGTAGATCAGCTGTTTCTGTGTGCACCCCTCACTCCTACCCTTTTGTGCGACTCCTTACATAATTCTCACAGGTCAGATTTCTGGCATGGGAATGAGTGATGAAATAAGATGTTTGGGGAAGGTAGACCAGCTGTTTCTGCGTGTACCTAGTACATGTTGTGATGGATATGGGTAGTTCCTCCTTCTCGAGTCTTGCAAATGTTACATCTCTGGGCTATCAGTCTTCAGGATATCCTATGGGCTTACCAGGTTTATTGCCTCTACCTTTTGAAGGGATAATTACTCTATTTCCATCATCTTAATTGCCATAATTTGTAAATGGAGCTTTCTATTGAGTGAGTCTAATAATTCGCACACACCTGTATATAATCTTGTTCACTCAAAAAAAAAAAAAAAATCAAAATCAAAATCAAATAATTTTTATTGTTTCAGGTTAAAAACCATACAATAAGAGTTCCAATTACAATGATCAGCAATATTTACTTCATAATTCTAATACAAAATAAAATAAATCTACCCCTAATTTTCTTCTGAAAATAATGTACAATCCTATGTATAATGCTACACAGTTATTTTTTAATTTGTTGTGTACACATAATATTTTTAATTGATAATAATAATCCTAGACTAAGTTCTCTTCTTTTTTTCCAATACCTAATCATGCCTACAACTCCAACCCTGCATCCTCTATCAACTGGGCCTTAAATTTCCTCAGTCTGAGGTATGCCAACAGAAAGTTGCCCAGCATTAACACCTCCGCCCCACTGCCACACTGCAACAATTCACCCCAGATACGCTCCTCACTAAACCTACGGCTTCCAAAGTACTTAATTCTCAATTGCCCGAGAGTGGGGCATTCACCGAGTGCATGTGGAATGGTCTCATGCTGGTTTGTGTTGCACAAGATACACCGAAGCTGCTGGTCGACCCTCACAAAATCCTTTCCCACAAGGGTTGAAAATTGCCAATCGCTAGACATTCTTATGTTCGCCACGGTCCTCTTAATCAGCATGGGTAGATCGAAACCCAGGTAGGCCGCGGGGACCCCACTGGAAGTGCTGATTAGCCGCGAATACATTCGACTGTATGACGAAAGCTGAATCCTTTCCTTATCTTTGTAACTTGTTTTCAGCTCATAGCTGTACATTATCGCTTTTCTAGCATTTTTAACTTCCCCGGCGTCCTGGTTATTCCAAACTCTCTCATACCCAAGGTCGGTGAGTATACTGCGGAGTTTAGCGGCCCAATTAAACTTCAGAATGGTATCATTTCGGCCTTCCATTGCTTTAAGCATCTGTCTATAACAGACCGAGGGGTACCTGCTCTTATCCATTCTAAGTAGGTCTTCCCACCATTTCAAAACCCTTTCAAGGATGTTGCACCCGATCTTCTTTCTTCCTGTTTCCACTCTGAGAATGTAGCCCGGTGTGCAGAACGGCAATAAGAGGACACTCTTAATAAATCTAGTTTGGACTACTTCAAGTTGTTCCCAGAAGCAGAAACTCCAAACTTCAGCATTGTACTGATCCCACTTCAGCAGTAGTACTGATCCCACCATCGAGTCAAAAATCTTGCAGGCAGATTCCCAGCTATGACTTCTGCTTCTGACTAATATCTGCCTAGCAGCTCCCCAAGCATTCATTGCCTTGGTCTTGAACTTCTGGGCTGCATCAGAAAAGGAACCACTTGCAATAAAGGGGACTCCCAAGTAGGTATATTCCTTTGCCATGTCAATAACTAGATCTCCAACTGCCACACTTCCTCGCTTATCCGTTCTTCCTCCTTTATTGAAATAGACAATCTTCGTTTTCTTCGGGTTCATTTTCAATCCCATAGAGACAGAATATTCAAATAACGCCTGCAGCTTCCTTTGTATGTCCATTCTAGAACAACCAAAGATAACAACGTCGTCCGCGAAGAGTAGCATGAGGATGTCAGTGACCCCATCGACAAAGATTCCACTCAAGCCTCGTTCTCGAAGGTATTTATCAAGTCCAGACAGAAACAGTGTGAACAGCTGTGGGCTGAGTGAGTCTCCCTGTAACACCCCTCTACATACCTTCTGGAACTCTGTTAGTTGTTCTCCACACTTTATAGCTACACAAGCTTCACTGTACAGATTCACCAACACGTCCAGAATCTTGCCACGAATACCCATCTCAGCGAGCGCATACCAAAGGATAGGGTGCGGAAGTGAACCAAAAGCATCACTGTAGTCGACAAATGCGCAGTACAGTTTACCCTGTCGTTTCTGAAGGCACAGCCCTATTATGGAGTTCAGGACAAACAAATTATCTCGGCAGCCCCGCCCCAGCCGAAACCCGGCCTGTGCCTCCGGGAGAGCTCCTACCTCCTCAGCCCAATCTCGGATACGACTGCTCAGGCAACGGGTGAATCCCTTGACAACCGTGTTAATCAGCGCTATAGGGCGCTGCTGATCAATATCATTCAAGTCTGAACTTTTTGGAATCATCCTTAGAAGCACTTTACACCCTTCTCCTGGCACTTTACCTTGATCCAAAGCCCGAGTAAAAATACCCGCTAATCGCTGAAACCCCGACTCAGGAAGATTCTTCCACACTTCGTTAGGTATCATGTCTACCCCTGGCGACTTATTGTTCTTCGTACTGAGCAATGACCTTTTCACCTCATCCACTGAGATTGGATCATTCAGCCACTGGAAAATCACATCAGACCGAACACCAGCAGACCAGCTAACAGACGGTAGTGTATACATTTGCCTCAGATATATTTCCCACTCTTCTAGCGATATATTTGAAGTAATTTTTTTCCTGCACCGGACCTTCCTTACAGCCTCCCAAAACTGGTTAGGATCCCTTGCCTGGACGATTCCTTTTTTCACCCCATCAAAGAAAGCCGCTTCCGTTTTTCTAAGTTTGTCCCTATATTCACTCTTGAGTTCCAAAAAAACCTCGATAGGATCATCTCTCTTCCTCCATTTCCTCAAAGCAGAGCGGGCTTCTCTTTTTAACTGTCTCAATTCGCCCGTGTACCACGGTTTATCAGGGTGCTTTATGCCTTCTTCGGAAGGAATTTTAACAGAATACATCATTCTCGCCTCACTCAGGGCAGCGATTGTGGCCTTTTTGAAGTTTGCATAATCTTCTTCAATCTCGCTGACATTCGGATATTTACCGATTTCCTCACTAAAAGTGTCCACGAAAACCTTAGTTTGGTCCGGCTTCCATTTGATGATCTTCTTCCTCCGAATCTCACTTCCTGAGAGCCTACCCTTAAACTGACTTTGCATTTTCGAATTTATTTTCTCAAAGCTTATACAGATTTCTGAATGGTCCGACAGGATGCCCAATTCTTCTCCGACCTTGAAATCGATGAAACTGGGCAGCGCTTCCGGGCTCAACCAACACATATCAATGGTGCTACTGCCTTGAGCTCCATGGAAGGTGAAGAGACCCGTTGGGTCACCAGCACTACGTCCGTTCATGACCACAAAAGCGAACGACTCCATCATCTCCACCAGCCTCCTCCCACCCCGTTCCTGTACCTTGTCCTGGCTCCTGCGTTTTGCATCAAGGCAGCAACTCTCCAAACAATCATAGTCCCCCTGATTCAGCTCCCCTATTCTCGCGTTCCAGTCACCAACCAGTATAATTCCATACCTAGAGTAATGTTCCGACATAAATGAAATTTTGGATTCTAAACCTTCCATTTCAAATTCTAGCTCTTCCTTTGTATTAAAATAAACATTAACCACAATTAATTTCAAATCAGGTAATACAATCACCAAGTAGTTTTTATCAATATCAGTACTCCTACTTGCTAAATCCTTTCTCACCAACGTCATTAAACCCCCCTAGCCCTACCAGCCCTATGAATTCTTGTTGCTTCAGAGCAGTGCACAACAAAGTTTTCGATCACAAAATTTGGGAGATTAATAACCGCTTCTACCCAGGTTTCTTGTAAGCAAATCACATCAAAATGAATCATGTAACTGATCTGTTGAGAATCTAACCTATAAAAATTTTTGATGCCATTCATATTCCAGCTCATAATATTAATAGTATTTGTGGTTGGTAAAACATCTGTGACTGGGGGCTGGGGGTGTACCTGCTATTGTCCTTTACCAGGGCTAACTTGTATCTTGGTAGATTTCTTGGGTTTCCTCCATCCCACCTCAGTAACCGGGCTTCCAGACATCGGGCGCTTCGTTCTTCGAGCCGGTGTGTCGGTCCCTCCTCCGGTCCCCGGAGTGGATGCATCGATCTGCCGAACGTTCACTTGGGACAGCCCTTCCTCCGTCTCCGACATTCCCAGTGTCTCAAATTTGTTCCGCAGTTCCTCCAAAGTCCATTGCTCTCCTTCCACGATCAACTTATCCCTTCGTATGAAGGCTTTTAGGCCATCCCCCAATGCTTTCTTCCGGAAGTCATTTAGTTCCTTCTGAATGGTTCTCGTTTCCATGGCCAAGTCTTCTCGGATATAAACGTTTGACCCCTTCAAATTTCTCGCTCCTCGTAAGCACTCGAATTTGAGGCTAGCCGTTGAGAAACTGACCCATACTGGCATAGAGCCATTTTTCCCTTTACCAAGAAAGCGGACATGTTCTATCTCTCTGATGTTCACGTCTACCTTCAACTTGTCCCGCAAAAACATCAAAACTGCACTCCTCATCGGAACGTCCCGAGAGGGGATCCAATTGTAGATGATTATATTCTTCGAGCGCTCAGTTTCCTCAAGCCGTTTAATTTTACTTTCCATGTTTCCAATGACAGCAACTTTTTTTGACAGCTTCTATTTCCATTTTATTTTCCTTGACAGTCTTTTCGAGGAGAAGTACCTTGGTGAAATCGTTTTTCAGGCCAAGAATATCGTTCTGAATCTTATCTAGTGCCTGAAGGCGTTCCATTACGTCTTCTATCGTACTCATATTCCTCAAATCGACTTGCACGTAAGGACCTTCACTTCCGCCCAGTCAAGGCACACTACAGTCCGTTTGAACCCGATAAGAAGAATCCTCCGATGGCGATAGATGATGCGACGGGGTGAGGAGGAGAAGCGAAAGGCGGGGGTCACACTCGGGCCGGCAGAAGTGGGCAGGGTGGGGGTTCGGCCCCCTCTCAGCAAAAGATCAAGCCGAATTCCTGGAACTCGGTGACTGTCGGCCTTCACCGGGTGATTTCGCTAATCTCAAGGTCAAACCGACCAACCCAATGGCCCGAACTTCTTCAATTAATGAGAATAAAGCCGAAACTATTCCGTATGATTCCACTGAAAATAAGCAGGTATTATTCCACTTACGGACTTTCTGCCACCGATTCTTGTATCCGCTCAGTTCATTCAGAAAGAATGCACAATCTTGAGGGGAACAGCTCACGGTAAACGTCCAAACAACGACCGGTTTCGCCTGATAACCACGGACGCGACATGCACGGTACGACGGCTCGGTTTATCTCAATTTCTTAAGATCAGTGGGTTTTGAGCTTGTATTAGAGTTTCACGTAGATCAGCTGTTTCTGTGTGCACCCCTCACTCCTACCCTTTTGTGCGACTCCTTACATAATTCTCACAGGTCAGATTTCTGGCATGGGAATGAGTGATGAAATAAGATGTTTGGGGAAGGTAGACCAGCTGTTTCTGCGTGTACCTAGTACATGTTGTGATGGATATGGGTAGTTCCTCCTTCTCGAGTCTTGCAAATGTTACATCTCTGGGCTATCAGTCTTCAGGATATCCTATGGGTTTACCAGGTTTATTGCCTCTACCTTTTGAAGGGATAATTACTCTATTTCCATCATCTTAATTGCCATAATTTGTAAATGGAGCTTTCTATTGAGTGAGTCTAATAATTCGCACACACCTGTATATAATCATGTTCACTCATCTTCTTCCAAACACTACAAAATTATTTCAAATCCGGCTGTTTGTGCTACCTATTCTTCGTACAATATAAAAATGGTAATAGAGATCATTGGAATGGTTAAATGGAGGTGCTTAGTACAAACAAGATGAGATCGTTAAAATAACAAAAACGGGATTGGTAAAAGTGTTATCTCTAGAAACAAAAACCACTATATTCTATAACACGTGGTTTCAAAATTTCTGTACTTCTGCACAGATGAATGAGGACACTAGTAGATGAAGGAGTTAAAACACAAAAAACCATGGAAATCTTAACAAATGGGAAATAAATACGTCGCTAACATTAAACCAAACAATTGAGTAATCAAACTTGGATAAGTAGTTACGGACCTAACAAAGTAAAAACTAATTTATGCTGGATGAGGCAAAGCACTTTGGGAAAGCCGGTTTTCATCTAGCTGTCGCGGATAATTCTATTCTTTCCTCTTCGCAATCGTCATTTAACCTTAATGTTGTCACTTGAATAAAATTAAAAGCATTATGCAAAAGAAGTTAAGCACTGAACGCCCATATTAGCTTGTGTGATATAATATGATGTCTTGTCGGCATTTTCGTGGGGTACTGCTAGCTGAAATTTGAAATAGCGTTTCATATAGTTTGTTCTATTAATGGGAAAGGATCTTGTGTACGGGGAAATTTGAAATGTTACGTCTTGTTGAATACGATCCCGTCATGGTCAATGGAGGAAGAGGTTTTATGTGCTTATGAACATTTTTTCTCGCAGCTGTCGTCGAAATCCAATGTCGTCACAAAATTTAGGTTCCATCAATTGGCCATACAGTGCCTATCAGCAAATCACCATTGGTATTCGGAACGTCGTTTTTATTTACGATTAATTTAATCAGCAATGGGTGATTAACTCCAGACATTATTCTACCTTTTCAATAGGTAAATTATTGTTAAAATGGTAAAATAGGCATTTAAGCATCAATAAAGAAAGAAAAAAATAAGAAAGTTGCGAATGAAAATGGTTTTTGAAACATGATCTTGAATGATATATTTTTACCGAGATTGTTGTGAATTCGCGTAACTTTACTTCATTTATCCGAAATTGATGTGTGATCAAGTCAAAGTAAGTATGCAGTTAAATAATAGTGCATGTTGAAGAAGCTTCATAAATTTGTACATTTCTCACCTTAGATATAAAATGGAGTAATTAAAAATACATCCCTCTAGAGAAGTTCAAGAACTGTGTTTGACACATCATTTCAGCCCACGTACGTGTTGGCTTCTGGTGCCTACCATGAAAAACGTTCTTCCCTTTTTTCTCCGCAACCAAACTCGCCGGGAGCCTTATGATTGGATTATAACAAGGTTATAGATGATCTTATTTTCTACTCAACCTCCCCAAGACCCCCTTTTAGATGTGAAAGATGGGCGGTAATGTGGTGCTGAGGGGGGGAGAGGGGACATCTCATTTTCTTCTTGATGCATAACCCGTAATAACCCCAACCCTTTCGTGGTCTCCTCGGGGAAGAGTTGTCAACTCAAATACGCGGCTGTGCCGACTTCCAGCGCTCACAGAAGGGCAAAGTTTGAGACCGGGGAAGTCGTGACATGTCGAACCCCTAGAAGTCGTGACGCGTCGAACTCAATAATGTAGCAAGGATTATTGTGAAAGTCTCATAAGATTGACAGTTATACTTCAGACTTAGTATGAGCTGTAATGTAAGTTGCTGTAAGTACAGATTAGGTAAGATACCTACTTATAAAATCTTCAGAAATTAATACTGTTGAAGATGATACTAACTGGACGAGGCTGTGGGGTATCAAGTATTTTTTATATATGTTTGAACTGGGAGTGACCAGAAGCTAAGATGGTAACTCCACATTGAGAATGAGGGTTCACGATTGGCCCTTCACCAATCTTTTTAGTTCCATATAGGTAGATAAGTAGGACTGTTAGACTAAAAATGAATAGTTTGGTGGTCTGGATGCCCGCAAACTCGCATCTCAACAATTAAAACTAATGATGAATCAGCGATTTCGGTAAAATATAGATTAGTTGGAAAAATAGATCAATATAAGTGACCGATAAGTACCAGAATGTGCGAAACCAACTGGGAAGCTTGAGTGTATTTTGGAAAGATGAGAAACTTGTATGTCGTGTCACGGTGAATACTGTATCATGAGTTGAATTAGCCAATTATCATTTACATATGGAGTTGACGGAGGGGGGGTCCTGGGAGTTTGGTTTTTCAGTTCGGTGTATATATGCAAAAGTAGGTAACCGGATATTTTTTCCAAACTTGCATACATCATCTAAACTCGTCGTGAAGAGCTCGGGGAGAGGATGTTTCTCAGTAAGAAGGCGCCGGATGGTATATATGTGGTTCTTTCAACTTTTCTCGGTCAATAGTGGATCGATTTTGATGATTCTTGCGGCATTCTACTGGGTTTGAAATTCCCCATAGGATCGTTCCTCTGAAATGTTCAAATTCTAAAATTTTCGAATTTGATACCTACCATTTAACAATTTTACTTTCAAATTTCGAGGTTTGTGAGACCTAGAGGTTTCAAAAATAGAACAAACGCTGCAACATTGAAATCTTCATCTCATTGAAATCGGTCAATTATTGGCTGCAAAAAGTTGAATAAACCGTTTGATCGTATTTTGAATTTGGATTTACCACCCCAAAGTTGTAAAGATAGTTTGCCTTTTCATCACCCATATCTCAAAACATAGAGTATAAGTGTTTACTTCAAATTACTTCAAATACCGAATATTGATTCCTAATTGACCGATTTCGACATTTTACGTTACTTAAATCATGATTTAATACATTTTGCCATGGAGGTTTTAATTATTATTAAAACCATTTCAATGATCTATACATACATCATGTTATTTTCAGTTGGTAAGTACCTCTATCTGCCTAAATATCATTATATATTAGATTTGGGGGACTAGTAAAGTGTAGATTTTTAAATTAATTCCATTAATTGTCCCTCTGCTGGTGCCTATATTTACGCAGGCGTATTGATGACAACCTATGGATCTGCGGTTTGAAATGAAGCTCCTTCGTGATACCTAAAATTCAATATCAATTTACAGTATACACTGTACAACAGCTGAGCTTAATTGGTTTTTTAATCGACTCACGGTGCTGGACACATTGGGACACCTCAAAAACAATAAATGTCGAGGTAAGGAGGCGCATCGATCAGCCAAGGTGCCTCCGAGGCTTATTTCTTCCCTTTTAGACCTGCCTTTTTTTGACATTTAAAAAAAATTTACATTTACTATTTGTAACCCGGACAAATGAGGGGTCCTGGAGCTGTGGTTCAAAATTGTGGTGGGAGGGGGGGAGGCGAGTTTTGATCATTTACTATATACGTGGTTAAATACTGCAATTACTGTAGACCAATGATCTGCGTAGAAGGGCTATCTAATACAGAAATAATACACCTTTGTGTAATAATTTGCAGCATTTTGGCTTCTATTTGTTTGTCTGTGTGTGAGTTGAAGGCTATTTATGACATGAACACATGAAGCAAGGCACCTGGACAATAATCTTGATGTATAATTTCATTTCATTCATGGTTTGCCTCAAACAATCTTCCTCTGTGCAGAAACGATATTGTACTAATAGTCAGGATGAGAACAGGACACGGTGCAACCAACAGGAGCTTCCACCGTATGTGACTAGCAGACAGCCAAAATTGAGACCACTGCCCTGACACCGAAGAGGATTACAACAACATGGACAAATTCTAGGCGATAGAGTTTGGTGCACAACCCTCCGCAATGCCTCCTTACAAGTGCTAGGTGATATTATAAATTATATAAAAAAGTCTGGTACCTATACATATTTAGGAATTAGGTACTACTTTACTGCAGTATATGTATTAAATTACTTTTTACATAATTTATATATAAATTATATTGAAGAAGCAAATTGCCTTCTCCAAATTAATTACTTATTTGAAAATTCAACACTATTGGTTTTCGTGGTACATACTAGTATATTATTAGTGTATCACACCTGTTCATTGCGTTCCTTCAAAAGTTCTATTTAACATAAAACATAATTTCCGTTCTTGTAAAAATATCACTCTATTCAATAGGTTATGAAGCTCAACTTCGCTTCCTAGATTCAAATAATCGGTACAAACTAAACTGCACCTAATTAGCAAAGGGTCATGAGTGAAAAAATAGAAAAAGTTCCAGTCGTGCAGCGTGATCGTATGAGCGAATTTCCGTAGATTATCGTATTATACTTTGAAATATATATTATATTTATAAATTTGAGCACTTCGAGTGCAAAGAAATTGTTAAGCACAAATTTCGTGGAAAATAAATTCGTTCTAAATTATATTCTACGATATGAAACAGATTTTGGATGTTTAACCATTTTTTCAGTTTTTTAAATCGATTTTTCAGCAAATATTAATGAAAGTTAAGTACATTTTTCACCATGATTTAGTGAATAAATTTTTAATGTTCTAGTTCATCGTTGATAAACTTTTTTGACTAAAATTATGATAAAAGTGTTATATAAATATAAATTTGATAATTTTTAGCCGTTTTTAGCCATTTTTAGTGATTTTTTGAAAATTTACCAATTTAATGTACTCAAAAAGTGTTGGCCTCCGAACTCATCCTCTCGTTTAGAAAGCTTGATTTTTTGACACAAGAACGGAATTTTTATCGTCCGGAATGACACACACACACACACACACACACACACATGACAAATTCAAACATCACGTTTCAGAATGCCTCAAAACGGATTTAAATGAAGAAATTTTTCAAAAATATTGATTTTAAAATTTTCCTAGCCATTGCAATTCGCCGAAACCTTCATAATTTATGCGCCACACCTCGTTTTTCTTAATAGTACAACCCTTATTATGGAAGGCTATCAAGAAAGATCATCTTCTACTTTTCGGAGGTTATTTATATTTGAGTATTACTCTTAAAAATTATATAAGCTACTAATTTACTTGAATAATGAGAGAGACGAGAAAATGGGCTGTATCAAGGGGATATTAAGGGTTTCTTCTAGAAACTCCGGGCACTATGCTCCTTTGGGATCAGTCCGCTGAAAATTTAGACGACCGAAATACCGAGGAACAAATACCTAACAGCGCGCAATTTCACTATTATCTTAAATATATATTTTCAGGTCGAAATCTACATTTCAAAGTTTCATTCATTCTTCTTTTGAAGCAATTTAAAAGTCAACAAAAAGTGCAAAACCGATCTGTCTCCAAAGTTGATCAAATATACCATATTAATATTGTCATACCCAATTATTTCATGACATTTATCTAATACATAAGTGAAAAATCGAAATTTAATTTCCTAATATACTTTTAATGATTTGTTGATCATGGTTGATGAAAGACGATGAATTCATTCAAGCAACTCATAAGCGTTGAAACTGCTACCAAGAATTTTATTAGGCATATTTTCTGACTTTTATCGACTTGAAAAACGGATTCAGCTTTTATGCTTCCCATTATCCAATAATGGAACGGCAACCGTAATTTTCTCATAAAAAACCCATCGGTTTTTCTCGAATGTCTTTGGCTTTGTTGGAAAATATTCGTAAGTACATTACTTATTTATCCACGGAACTCTAAAGATGCGTATAAGTATGTTTATGTACCTTTTAGACTCTTGAATCTTGCACTCATTTTCTCGAACAAAAAACACCGGAAGAAAAAAGTAGAAACATCTACCAATCATCTAAACTAAAAGCTACCTAGCCGTTGATGGTATTGAAAAACCTGTTTATTGCAATCGTTCTAAATCACATTATGTAGTTCACTGAAATTATTTCACATTTTAGTATACGTAATTTAATTTTTTCCGTTCCTCACTACCATAAGTAAAGGATGCCTTGTGTTCATTTGAGGGTTGAAACATCTGTTTCTACTTCAAAGTTATAGTTGACAAACGCAATGAGTCTCTACTTTGACTTGATCGGCATTTGTCTGCAGCCATAAATATCTATAAGTACCTGTTCTGCAACGCACAACTTGGGGGCAATCGACTTGAAATTAGGTAGGTACTTAGGTAGTCGTTAGACACCCGATATAAGCTTTAAGTAGGTATAGTTGTTGTTGGTACAGATATTACACGAAAAACTCCAGAAAAATGAGTTAAGTTTAGATTTTGAAAGTTTTTTCACGAGTTGTGTGACGAATTTCAACGATTATTGTCTACGATATCGAACGAAAAATCACAAAAATATATCCTGGATTTTTTGAGAAGCAGGAAGAAGATTCTACTTCCCATAGGCACTCTTTCATAATTCAGTTTTTTTTTCTTTTTCAGTTTTATTATTTTTATTTTTTTTTTTTTCAATGAGCCTACACCGATGAACTAAACAATAGTCGGTTCGCCGTCTTCTAGTACAATGCATTCAAGGCTCTCACTCTTCTGACTGCGTTTGGGAGAGAGATGCCTCTAACGGCTTGGCCGATTTTCGCCTGTCGCACAACCGTACGAGTAAGTGTTGTTCGTTGTTGATTCACACATCTTACCGAGACCAAAGAATATATTCCGAATATTGACTAATAATATGTTTCATTTATATACTAAATGGGGGATGTGAACCCTTTAATGTTACTGTGGATTAGTACAGCGCTCTCCCACTTTAGCTCTGCATTAGTAAGAAGTATACGTAACGCAAATGTCATTGAATTCGTTTCATATTTCATTTTATTCATTTTTTATTTGCCTATTATCAACGTTTT
This sequence comes from Adelphocoris suturalis, assembly GCA_030762985.1. Lineage (NCBI taxonomy): Eukaryota > Metazoa > Arthropoda > Insecta > Hemiptera > Miridae > Adelphocoris > Adelphocoris suturalis. The sequence continues at coordinate 19,508,872 of CM061044.1, forward strand.
TATTTCATTTATTGGTTTTTAAATCAACATATCTTCAAGTAGTAGCTTCAATTCGACCTTGATTGTGATCTTGAATTATTTAGATATAGCCTTTGATCAGTGGTTCTACTATTCTATCCACAAGGAAACGCAACGTGCGTACAATCAACCTCCCTCCCGATGGGAATGCAAAGTGGCACCTTGTTGACATCTTGATCCTCTCCGTTGAATCTCCGTTCCCAGTTGGATAGCTTGAATTACAGCGGCTAACCCAAGATCGTCATATATAGGTCTATAGGCCTTGTGCTCCTGTGTTGCGCCCTTGATTGCACGCAACTAGGTTGCATTACACTTGAAGAAAATGATACCTATATTACAAAACAACATTAGAGCTTATCTCTTGTAAAATTTCCGTTGAAAATCAAGCTATTGCAACGGCTCCAAAAATTATAAATCAAAATATTTGAAAAATTTCTTCATTGAAATCCAGTTTGAGGCCTTTTGAAAAGAGCCTTGGAGTTTAACTGTTTTAGCGAATTTTCTTAGAAAATGAAGCTATAGCAATGGCTCCAAAATGTTTAAAATAATAATTTACGAAAATTTTCTTCCTTGAAATTGGTATTGAGACATTCAGAATCCTCGATTTTAATGCTTTTTCAAATATATATATATATATATATATATATATATATGTATATATAGGAACACTTGAACTAGTCGAGGTTCTACTGAACTATATACTTCGTTTTAAATATAGAAAGAATTTAACAAATATATTTATAGAGGAAAGAAAGAATCTGATATTTCGATTTTGATCTTTGTCAAAGAAATTAGAGAAATGAAAGCAATTCTTGATATCTTGAAAATTGCATGTGTGTCAGCGTCCACGTTACTTATCAACAAAATTGTGATAAGTTTTCTGGGTGTGATGGCTAATCGTTTAGATTGAGACCTGGAGGAGTCATTTGCATGTTTCGGCATCTTCTTCAGAACATGCACCCCATAGCACTCGTCAAAAGATGCCCCATGAGTTTCTGCATGCATCTTGGCTGGAGGAGGACGTGGTTGGTTTATGGATGCCCTATGGTTTTTCATACGTAAATTCAACGTAGTGGCTTTTCCAACGTAGAAAGCTTGCCCTCCATCCGAACACTTTTTACATACCAGTTGGTACACATACATGGGTGATTCGCACTCTGCTGTCCCCCGACATCTGCATGTGTGGTTGGTGTTTGCAGAGGTGAAGTTAGGGTCCTCTATCACCAAATTGCACAACTTACACCTTGTACGTCCACATGGGTGCAAGCCGGTTTACAAAAAACAATTTGTATTAATTTTCTTCCAACACAAACTTAACAACAACTTTTTACAACGTGATAACATAACAACAATACGTAACCACCAGAAACATGTCCAGGGAGGGAAGCAACAACTGAAGTCTACTACACTGGTCCCCCTTTCTCTGGAAACCTGTCTCCAGGTCGCACGTCTGCTTTTGTCAAGCGATTGGCATGGAAGCGTTTGGGTCTTTCTACCCATTTGTTCGTCAAATAGCACCTCATTTTGTCGTTTCTTTGCCACCCATAGCCCAGTCCACATGTGTTGCAGTTTTGGGCAGACCTCTAGTTTTCTTGGGCTCATATATACCCATACCCAATCACCTGCCTGGAGTAGTGATGCTCTAGCCCGTCGGTCAAAGGCATTCTTCTGGGTGCGCATCTTAATTTGAGCTTCTTCTCTTGCAAATGTTTGTATCTGATCTAGGCGTTCTCTCAGCTCTAAGGCAAACGCAGTATTTAAGGCTTTGGATAGTTAAATCAGAATTTCGGGTAAATGGAGATCTCTCAATAGACCACTTGTGCAGGAGAGAAGCCAGTGGTCCCATGTGGCGTCGATCTGTAAGCCATCAAGAATAAGGGAATCTTCTCATCCCAGTCTTCTCGGTTGTTGTTAACGGAAATTGCTAGATGTTTGGTCAAAGTACGATTTAAACATTCCACCAGTCAAGCCGACTGTAAGACTGTGGAGCTTGTCCGATGCGTCCCTAGAAATTCCCCATTCCCCTTTACTAAGATTGCTTCAAAGATCCGTCCTTGGTCCGTGTGGATTTAGGAGGGTACACCAGTGCAACTGAAAATCTGTTCTACTAGTGGTGTTGCTATAGTTGAAGCCTCTTCATCGGGGAGTGCAATTGCTTTGGGCCACTTGGAGAAGTAGTCAGCAGCCACAATTATATATCGGTTTCTGGCCAGTGTCTTCCCAGAATCCGAAATGACTCCTTATTGGCCTATCATGACACAACAATAAAACTTGCTGAACACGCATTTGTGGAACCACGAGCTGTTTTCTTGTGTGTCCCTTTTTTCTATCCATACATAGTACAGATTTCCTTCATTTAGCTCAAGGGAGTCCCATCGATGGATGAGTTGTCTGATTTTCGGATCTGCATTTGAGATCGTTCTCTGGCCGTTTCTCCTTTTTTATCCATGTTACAACTTATTTTATCATTGGGTACTCTTGAAAATGGTCGTTTTCAATAAGTATTTGTACCATTCGGACCTCTGGGGTTTTCTATATTTGTTCCCTACGTGCATAATAGTTACAACTGTCTCCACAGGGACGGCGAGACAACCCATCAGCATTTATGTATCATGATCCAGACCGTTGGATTATTTCAAAATTATAGCTCAGTATCATTTCAAGCCATTGTGCCAATTGCCCTTCAGAGCGACGAAAAGAGGCTAACCATATGAGGGCTGCATGATCCATTCTCAGGCAAAACGATTTGCCATATAAGTATTGGTTAAAATGACCTATGCTCCGAACTACTGCGCAATAGTTGCGTTCTTGTTTGGTAAGGGTTTGACTGAAATAAGCAAGAGCATGTTCATTTCCACTGTGCTCCTGGGACAATACTGCGTCAACTGCATGCGCACTCGCATCACAGTTCAATATGAAGGTCTTGTTCAAATCAGGAAATGCTAGTATCAGAACAGACATTGTTGAATAGTGGAGTCGCCACGTGGTGCAACTCTCCTCACTGCTTCCCAAACATGAATCAGGCTTTCACAAAGTTGATTGATTAAGTCAGAATAGTTTACGGTACAGGAGTGTTGTAACCGACGAGATGTGTGCATCCAATGAATACATCATTATTTGAAACGTTTTTAAAACATTCGTTGGCGCTCGTTTTAATAGTCTATAACGAACTGATGTGAAGGAACGCAGCCCGCATCATCAGACTCCATATAATTCAGCGTAACACCTCGGATAAATTCCTGAATCTCTTCGCTAATGGCCCATTGCACTCAAGAGAACAACGGGAGTTAATGCATAGCCAGGAAATACCCTCTGGTTTTATTTTAGGTATAACTCCTGACTCTGGATTATGTATTAAATGACTCTTGTGTAGTAAATGGATCCACAAGAAGTTTTTCCAACACTACCTGATCCCTAATCATTCCAACACGACATCGATCGCATTTTCAACCCCGGCATTTTCACCTCCACCGACCAGATCGTTACTCAGAGTCGATTCAATCCCACCAAGATATACCAAATCTAATGTTTATTGAATTATACCCTCACAACAAGGTAATCTTTCGGGAAGATGTATTTGTCGATTTTTAATTCTATAAGTGATAATATGAAACAGTGCGGCGCGTTCGAGTGGTACCTATATTAGGGGTACGTAATGTGCATTATTTTTTATCTATCTAGGAAGTATAGTATTCACTCAGGGAGGAAGAGATGTCGATGACAAATGCCAGCAGGGCCATTGACCAGCTATTCCCACTGTGGAGAAACCGTACCATCCCTGATAAGGTTATGCTACGCATATTTAACAAAAACGTAAAGTCGGTGTTGTTATATGGTGGTGAAACATGGAAAATGCTTAGAAAAATTAAAAAGCAACTCCAAGAACAATCATTATCGTCCATTAATAGCGAGGTGTTAACGAATCAGTCTTAATCGTGCTCAATAATTATTACGAATCATTGAGCATGGAAGAGCGAACTTCACAATCTAACTCAAGTAGCCTCCTCACTCTGAAATGTTTCTTAGATTTAAACAATTCTCATAATACATTTCAAGATGCATAGACTCTAGGGAACAAATTTTAAAACGCTGCAAATTAATACACAAAGGTTTACCTAATATGTTTATGTTATATAGCCCTTCTACACAGAACACTTGTCTATAATTATTAAACAAATAGAGTATAAATTAATTAAATCAAACACCGCACTCTTTACTGGTCCTTCTCTGTTTAACAAGGGCTAACACTCCAACTGATATTTATAGATAAACAACATCTGCAGCCTTCGCTCAGTAGTTCATCTATATGTGACAAAAGTAATAGTAAACTCGATTTGGAGAATTCCATTGGATTACCAACCTACCAGCTGATATTATCGTCTTTGTTTATAAGGCAATTTTACCGTGTTCTGTCAGTTTTGATTTGTTCCCATGTTTACGATCACTTTTCCTGTCAACGTTTTAGCTCTTGGTGTGAGAGAACGGATTAAACATGAAGCGATCCGGGTGATTTTATTCGAATCTTTGGAATGCTTTCCATGAATGACAAAAGAAAAAAAACTCTTATTTCGAATACTAGCGCAACGCTCACTCTCGGAGGATGTATAGATGCGTAATCGGTAGAACGATAGGAAACCGTGGATCACGCTTACAGTTGAGTCCATCCCGAGTCATTAGGAAAAACCCCAATGAAATCCGACGTGTATAAACGCAAAAAACATTCATTAATCGCGGGTCCTACCCCCTCACGACATTCAGCAAGGGGCTAAAAGCGACCTCGCCTCCAATACCGTTCTGTCTTGCGGGTCATTGCCTAACCTCAACAAACTGAACACCCTCGCTATCCACTCCCACCATTATAATTTCGAGAGGGTTCGCATTTATTTTCTTGGTCGATTGCAAAACACGTTTTCATTATTGAAAATAATGAACTAAAACCGAAAATCCGTCCGTCCAACATTTCTGTGTGCAATGAGACCAAAGTTTATGAAGCTCGGGTAAAAACTCGCATATAAGTTATAGTTGGAGGGGGCAAAACCAGAATTTCAGAAACATTTAAATAAGAATACGGTTCTCTTATTTAATTTTTTTTTTTTCAAAATCCTGATTCTGTTCTTTTATTTATTTATTTATTTTTTCTCATTTTCATTATTTCATTAGCAAATTTTCGTAAAAAATGAAACTATTGCAATGGCTCGGAAAATTTTTAAAACAAAATTTTTGAAAAATTTCTTCATTGAAATCCGTTTTGAGACATTCTGGAAACGAATCCTTGTGTTTAACGCTTTAATATATATATATATATATATATATATATATATATATATATATTAAATTATTTCCAATAATGATTTTTGTTTTCATTCCCCAATAGATTTTACTCCAAATCATCTAATGAGATCACACGGATCAGTATACGTTCATTTGCTCACTCTTCGTAGGGAAGAAAAAGGAACGTCAACATGAGTGAATGAAATCTGATGTGCTCTAAACATCCTAATTACCTACCACGATCGTCAAAGTAGCTCGTAGTCATTATAGCGAATCCTCGTAGAAAATTAAGCTATTGCAATTACTCCAAATTTTAAACACGAAATTTTTGGAAAATGTCTTTATTGAAATCCGTTTTGAGGCATTCTGAAACGATTCCTGAACTTCGGACTTGTTGAATATATATATATATATATATATATATATTTATTTATTTATTTATTTATTTATTTATTTATTTATTTATTTATTTATGTCATTCCAGACGATAACTCTCCTCAGGATACAAATAAAAATCCCATTCTTGCGCCAAAAAATCAAGCTTTCCAAATGAAAGAATGAGTTCGTAGGCGAGTACTTTTTGAGCACATTAAATTGGTCCAATTCCAAAAATCTACTAAAAAAATTAATATTGTCAAAAAATTGCCAGAAATCGTAAACCTCGTAATTTTTAGTAGAGTATTATTCAAAACTAAATTATCAACGATTAACTTAGAGATTAATACAATTTTGCACAAAGTTAAGCCAAAAGATTTACTTGAAATTCATTAGTATTTGCTGAAAAATCTATAAAAACTGCAATAGATTCTAAAAAACTATAATCTTTTTTGAATTGCAGATTTTTATTTAGTGCGAGATTTTTGCCATAAACTTGTTTCTTAAAAAAATTTATGGACTCAAATTGCTCCAACATCAATACAATTTAACTTTTTATAGGATGGTAGGTAATTTGAGAAAATTCGCTCATACAATGATGTAATGCCCTTTATAATGCATAATGCCCAGTAAAAAGCTAGGCGAATAAACGAATTGTATTTATTGGAACAGAGCGGCGAACAAATAGCTGTGAACTATATATTGACCTCATTGTGTTCGTACTCATCAAACAAAACTATACCTACATAACGTTACCAACGCATTGTTGACAAATAATTAGGAAAAATCCAATCATCGCCAAACCAGGATGATGAATCTCGTCGTTAGCAATACCCCATTCTATAAATATCCATAGGCTGAAGGCGTATCAGATTTCGGATGCTTTGGCCAACGAGGTTGGTGAGCTAACGCCTGACGGTAAAACCGCTCGAAACTCATTAAGGTCAGTATCATCAAGTTTCAAGAAACTCGCTCAGAAAATGAGCGTCGAGCACTTAGCAGGTTAGAACAGCTCATAATGATAAGATAGGGATGTTGGTGAACATCTTGAAAAGTGATATTGAGATACCTACGATATTGAACAAGTACTTCCAGCTCTTTGAAATTGCAATATCCTTTGTAAATTATCTCCTACCCAAGACGCAGTTACAGCGTATCTGAAAGATTGATTCATCTTTGGGAATATGCAAGTCTAAACAAAGTACATTTTCTATTTAGCGATGAGAAAATGGACTATGTTTATTTGGTTCTTGTTGGTTGTGTTGTGTTGGGATGGTTTATTATTTTCGATTATTAATTTCGACCATACCCGCCTTGATCGTGTTCTAGGCGGTCCTTATCAACGAGAGTTGTTTACTAGGCTGTGACGGTAACAACAGTTGCCATCAATTCACGGTAAGTAAGAAACGTAATGTAGTTACTAACATCTAGGAGAGTTATTTCTGAACGAAGAAATTGAAACTGAAGAATTTAGCGGACTTTATATACTCGTATAATTCCGAACGGACTTTATATAGAAGACACGGACGCGCAGATTCACACGCTTACAAAGAACTACACCATCATCTCATCATGCCCAAATTCTAAATTCCCCGATTCAACTTTTTGTTTAGTCTCATAGTCTCAACTGGTGATATTTATTTTATTACATTACTTACATTTTGATCGGTGTTTCCTCTTTTTTAATCATTTAATAACATCGCCTTAGCTTTGCACCAGGTCACATGACGCCGCAAATAGGTAGGACTTATATCGTTACTATAATGTGCTGAGCTCCTGTTAGGTATTAGATTAGGGCTTTCCAAGCCCTAACAGGCCTCTAGTAATCTTATATTGATAGATATATGAAGTTCATGCAGATGATTAGGATGAAACTTACAAGGCGATGAAATATGTGTTGAGTGGGTAGTCTTATGGTTCCATGTCTGTTGCATCATCTTCTGTAGATGAACCGTCGTCAGCAAGAGGTGGGTTGTTTGTGCAAAAACCTGAACAGTTGGATCAGAGTGTTGAGCAGTGGATGCCAGCTTTGCAGCATCCACATCGAGCACTACCGCAGCTTTTGGTGCAGCTGTAAAATATATTCTGCAGAATTGGGGCTGGAGTAGGGGAGACGATGGCTTCCTCAAACCAATCCCAACTTTGGATCCAACAGCAACATCTGAAATTCAGCAGAATATATTTTGCAGCTGCACCAAAAGCTGCGGTAGTGCTCGATGTGGATGACGCAGATCTGGCGTCCACTGCTCAACACTCTGCTCCAACTGTTCAGGTTCCTGCACAAACAACCCACCACTTTCTGATAACGGTTCATCTACAGAAGATGATGAAACAGACATGGAACCATAAGACTACCCACTCAACACATATGCCATCGCTATGTAAGTTTCATCCTAATCATCTGCATGAATTTCATCTATCTATCAATATAAGATTATATGCACCTCACTGTAATCCGATTTTGAATTTTCAGTTTGACTGTGGATGGTGATTCTCAATGGATGAAGAGCAGACACCTGTGAAGATTGATGACCCCTTCCCCCTCCCACTCCTTTTGTGAATATTACTTTAACATGGGTTATACTGTACCTGCACATTAAACATTTTTTGGTGAAACACAGCTCATTTTCTTTAGTTCCTTTTTTTCTTTTCTTTTTTAGACCCACTATATTCACTGATAATTCACAATGAGTTGGTAAGGGTGCTGAAAGTATGTTATGGTTATCACAGTTTCCAGGATGTAAGCGAAGAACAGAAAAAAAGACATACATGAAACCTGCTCAAGCCACTGTCCGAGCATCACTGACGTTCGGAAAACAAGTCATGATGTATTCTAAGTCACCCAGAAGCTTCATACGAATGATTTCTGCGTAAAAAGAGCATAAAGGCCTTTTTGCTGATTTTTTGAAATGATACCGACTTTTCAACGCGCTCTAGCGGCAGAACGCCTAATCGTAGCGAATGAAGTCAGGAGTGCAAATTGTAGGAAATTTTATGCACTTTAATTCTGGTAATAGTAAACAAGTCGCTAGAACGCTTACTTTTCGAGTTATAGGCAAAAAACCGAAAAAAGTAAAAAAAAGGAGAAAAACACCCCCCCCCCCCTCGTCGAGCTCACCCCCCCATACTAGGGGACTTTTGAGATATGATTTACTACGTGTGAAGGAAGAGTCTGGTGAAGAAATTTCTTTACTATGAATTTTTTCTCCTATTTGCCTCTTTTTGGTCTAATTTGACTGGGCTATAAGAATAAACAAGGTGCGGCTTGGGCGAAAGGGAGGTCGAGGGGGATCTTGAATAGTAGGAGTTGAATATTACAGTCAGACTCTTCTTCAATTGGTGTGAATTGGTAGAGTGTCAGGGCCTCCCATCAATTAGATAATACAATGGGCACCAGTTCGTTTAAAAAATTCGAAAGAGATGGAAAAAAGCGCTCTGAAGACGGGAAAACGCTAATTTCAGAGTAGACGAGGTAAAATAGAAGATGATATCATTTCAAGTTACGTCATCGTAGCATCACTCAGAGTTGTCTCGTGAAAGCAATTCAGACCTTGGTTTATTATTCCCGTCGTAGAATGGACGTGAATGCGAATGAAAGAATATATGTGCATGTGCATATAAGTACCTGCTCGGCATATGATGTTAATTTATATATATTAGTGAGTACCTAGTGAATCATAGTATTATGATAGATACACCAGTGTTGTATGTAAACAGCTGATTGATCAGTCAATCGAAAGAGACCCTATCATGTTATATGAACTCCCCTGCAGCCTTATGTAAACAGCATTTTCTTTATTATCATTTAGTGTTGTGCGATTTTTAATGTCAATGCTGATGATCGTTGTGTAGAATCGGTCATCAAGTTAATATTTCGTTCTTAATTTTCTAGCAGTATGTTATTCACCACGTAAGTAGATAATGCTCGTAAATTAGTAATTGCGAGTTCAATTCAGCCTAAATTTTTTAAATACACACAGAAACAGCTAGCTATTCTCCGCGATAATCTATATGGTTTCCAATGCTACTACCAGAGTGAGTTTGTTAGATGGGATCGACGTTCCTAATTCAGTGACACGAATTCGGGAGAAGGAATAATAAGTCCGTATAAGTGCGAGATTACACAAATAGCCTTAAAATAAAAACTCTCCACCAAATGTGGTTCATATTATCCTCCTGGAACCACAAGTTTTGGCCGATACCCTTGAATAACAAATATACAGGCTTCCACGAATCTACAGGATGACCCAAATCTAATGTTACCTAATGCTACTCCTCAAAGAGATTTTTTTTACGCACTGTTCTCGGTAATTTAATTTTTAGGATTTTGGTTTATTATTTTCAATAATGAACCTGTGTAATTTACCTTAAAAAAAATTGTTTTAACCCCCCTCAAAATTTGGTGGTTTACGTTTCGAGAAGACTAGAATAAAAAATTCAAGAAAATAAATAATAATAATGAAAATAAAAAATATTGAAAACATATATTTTAGGTGGCAGGTAAAAAAATACCTCTAAAAACTCATTTTCGGGCTCAAAATGTGAGATTTTCTCTTCAATTTTTATTTGAATTCTGAATCTACGATTAAAAGGAAACGAAAATGAAGAGTTGTTAAAATTTCATCAATTTTTAGGACGTACATCAGTAATAAGAAGCAAAAGTCTCAATAATGGGGGAGGCTTACGTTCCAATGGACCTACCAGTTAATGGGATCTATTCTTAGTGAGTAAACAGACCAAAGGAAACCCTCAACCAATTGTTCTCTATCGTTGTTGTCGTTGCCCGACAATTCGTATCATAAGTCGAACTCAAGTAAACGTTGCAGCTGCATGGCGCCACCTTCACGTGACGCCACACCTTACAGACTGGCAGTCTACCCCCTCAAGGGGTAGGTACCCATCAAGTATGAATATCACTGGAGCTGATTATTCTAGCTCCAAATCTTGGCTTGGTTATATCTCATACCAAGACCTTACCTTCTCTCTTTTCCAATGGGATTTCGCATTCCGGGTAAAGAATAAATAGATAATAAAGTAGATATCACAGGGCACCAACTGAAGATTTAAAATATTGAAAAATCAGGATCCCAAAAACTTTTGAAATAAAAACTGGTAGGTAATAGTTCTGGTTTTTATTTTCAGTTATGAACCTTCGTTATCGAATAAGAATTATTATAAGACTAATGCAGTAAGTTAAATTTAACGCATAGAGCCACAAAACTTCATGGAAGTTGTTCAACACAATTCGTCTTCTGACATTAATTAGGACAAATAAAATAAACTAAATCAACCAAGAAACAAATTGGAATAAAATGAAGAGCTATTTAAAACATAAATAATAAACCTTTTTGTAATAATTTGCATAGTATTTGTTTGTTATTGTCTGATATCATTGACATCATTTCATTGACACGAATCGCTGTACGTTCATCTGTTCGCTTTACCTAGACTTTTGGTAAGAACGTGAACATGAGTGTGAATGAACTCGAATGAATACAGTAAGTACAAACCTTCTTGTGAAATAAGACGATCGACCAGCTGGATGGCTGGAATTGTTTTTAATTTTGTTCATTTTGTCTTATTTTTGTTCATTGGATACTTCGTTTTTTCCCCAAAAACGATAATTTATTCATCATGGAATCATTTAAAGCTATCTAATAGCAGCCCGTATTCCATTGAGTTGGTTGAGCGAAGAATAGCATGCCCGACGAACCTTTTTAGAAACCATTTAAAAGGAACAAAAGGATCATTTTTTGTAGAGCTCCTCATTTGTACTTTCGCTCTTGGAAAATTAGTCTTTTCAACCCGTTTGTGAGTAATTCCGATTGGAAGCATTTATTTCGACTTTTCAGTTGAACAGCATTCAAATTTTATACGACTCTCTTCAGTAAATGGACGGTTCAACAATTCTAAGGAAGACCACGAGAAATCTACCCCATCTATGTACTCGTTTTTAGTTTCTAGTTGGAATGAAGAAGTAAATTGCTCTACGAATCGTAAATAAATTAATATTCATAATAATATACTTAGGACATTATATATAAATATCAAAAGTTCATCTTATAATCGTAATATAAATATTAGCCGTTTCAGCGAATTTTTGTTAAAAAAAAAAAAAAAAAAAAAAAGAAACTATTGTGAGCGTTCCAAAATTTTAAAATAAAAATTTTCGAAAATTGTCTTCATTAACATCAGTTTTGAGGAATTTCGAAACGAATGCGAGAGTTAACGCTTTTTCATATACAGCATGCCTAAAATTTAATGGATTTAATTATTTATTTTATTTTTATTTTTGAATAAAATCAAAATCTTAAAGTGATAACTTTCTTTTATATTTCATTTTGTGGTATTATTTCGAACTGAACTACGTGGTGATGTTCCTTTATCAATATTCGCAATACCAAATTCAAAAGCATAATTCTTTTGGAATGCTTAATTTTTTGGTGACGGATTTCGTTTGAAATCACACACGTGCGCACACACACACACCACACGCACACTCACACACCCACACACACACATATATATATATATAACGCGTTCATTTCAGAATACCTCAAAATGGATTCCTATGAAGAAAATTTGTATTTTAAAATTTTTTAAGCCATTGCAATAGTTTACTTTTCTATGAAAATTCGCTTACAGTGGAATTCATGCTAGTTACCGAAGTTAGAGGGTCGCGCATGCGCAGCAGCTGCTTATGAAACTCGTATGGGGTAATCAAATCTCGCCGTTTCTAAACTACAATCCGAATATGAGCGTGATTGGACATATAGACCATAAGTGAATCTTTTCAAAATGTTCCCAGTTTGACTTCCGTGAAGAAAATGTGATTTAAAAAAAAAATTACCGAGTAGAAAGCTTTTTATTCGGCCTTAATCGCATGTATTTCCGTGACTAATCTGGAAAATATGAATGTGGTGACAGCCTAATAAAGAAATAATTTGAGATATAGCTGGTAAGTGGTTATTTCTTTGTTAAACCGTTTGATGTACCTTCCCGGGACTCATAATATTAAAAGTTTCATGTTGTAACAGCTTGGTGAGGCTCGATGAATTTTTTTCAACTTGTCGTCAACCACAAATTGCTAAAATATGTTACGTAGGTTTTTACTCATAATGCGCAGCAATCGGTCGTTACGCTGATTTTTGTCTTTATAATTTGCAACAGTGTACGATCTTCGTTCAACTTCCGAGCAACCTGCGAAGAAAAAATGATAAATGACTGAAGGAAATTGAGAATAGGGTTAAGCCTTACGTGAAGACTCTGAGGAGTATGGTCAGTGTCAGGAGACACTTGATGGATGGTAGCCGGCTCATGACTGAAACATCCCCAGCAACCAACGCCCCCTGGAGCCCGTGTACGCAACCACCCCCTCGCCTGGCCTGGCGATTGCGCCTCAGCCCTTTTCATCCTCTGAAGGGTAAAATATGCGAATTGTCTCGAGTGAATTGCTGAAATTCTTTAAAACAAAAGCTATTCTCCAGGGTGGAGAAACCTTCTGCAAAAATCAGTGTCTTTCCTTGTTATAACGTACCTTCGAAGTAACTAATATATCCCTTCCCAGCTTTTCCGATCTCAACTTGGAGTATAGAGTAAAATATGCGAACCGTTCAAGGACATCGCTGAAATTCTTCAAGACAAAAACGATTCTTCTAAAACTAGCGTTCCGCAACAATCTAATGTTTTCGCGATGTACTAATATTTTAGCATTAAACTAGCTGTTCCTGGAACCTTACTAGATACCAATAAATAATACTATTGTACGTCAGAATTTACAAAAAAGCGACACTGAAGTAGCAGTCAAGGTCACAATCATCTAATACGATCAGAATCATTCAACCAAATGCCAAATTGGTCTCTGAAGGAAGATGGATACTTGGTTACGTATGTATAAAAACTGTTTCGTTCAATTTAATGGTTCATAATTTATATAAATACCAGCTGGGGTTCACCCGTGCGTTGCACAGGTTGACTTGACCATTATCAAATAGCCTGTGATCCAAGTTAAAGTAATTCTGATAGATTCGCCCACTCAGATCCCCAGTTGGTTCAGTGACGTTCAAAACGCTTTAACATCCCCCCCCCCCCTCCCCTCCCAACTGGGTCAGATTTCTAAAAGGTGAGAAAATAGTCTTTGACTTGAATTAGAGTAATCCAAACATATTCGACAATCAAATCCCCAGTTTTCGTTCAGTGATGACAGATACCCCATCCCACCCCTTCCACTAAAACTCCCCCTTCTATGGGTTAGATTTGATAATTTTCAAGTAGCCTGTGATTTTAGAATACTCTAAACATATTCGACAACTCAGATCCCCAGTTCGTTCAGTGATGTTCGAAACGCTTTAACTCCCCACCCCCTCCTCCTCATTGTGGGTAAGCTTTGGAAAATTCGAAAAAAGTAGTCTTTGACTTGAATTGGTGTAATAGAAACATACTCGACAATCAAATCCCCAGTTTGTTCTCTGATGACAAAATACCCCATTCCCCCCTCCTCCCCTAAAACACCCCCTATGGGGCAGATTTGAAAATTTAAAGCTTTTAAACCTTCTCTGGACTTCCACAAATAATTTAAGATCAAAATTAGCCAAATCGGTCTAGTCGTTCTTGAGTTTTAGCGAGACTAACGAACAGCAATTAATTTTTATATAAAGATAGAATAGGTATATACTGTAATTATAAATATTTTAAAATAAATTATGTATATATATATAACAATATCTTGAGTCCTCGACCACTTCATCTTAAAACAAGGTGTTAAGGTTCTCGGGGGTTGGTTAATGAATCAGGTTTTTTCCTTACGCCGACGTTTCGTCCAATTTATTAGACATCTTCAGATCTGAGGGATGTTATTGTCCTATTTCATTCTATATTGTAGGTAGATCATGTTGTAGCTACTAAGCAATGTGTGAAAAAACGATATAACTATGGCAACAAACAATATGCTGAGGGCAGGATTCTTAATTTACTATTAGTACACTTATCACTAACTAACTAGTGATCACTAATTAACTTAAAGTTGGTGATAAGTGTACTGATAGTAAACTAAGAATCCTGCCCTCAGCATATTGTTTGTTGCCATAGTTTTATAGTTTTTTCACATATTGCTTAGTAACTACAACATGATCTAATCATTTGGACCTTTGGAACATCATCCAATCTAATAAATTGGACGAAACGTCGGCGTAAGGAAAAAACCTGATTTATTGACACCTCGAGAACCTTAACACCTTGTTTTATATATATATATATATATATTTATATATATATATATATATATATATATATATATATATATATATATATATATATATATATATATATATATATATATATATAGTTCTTGGCCAGGTCAAGTTTTAGTCTCCCTTTAATATAAATCTTCTATCTATATGTATATAT